>JBBWSJ010000037.1:0-387215 GCA_038088505.1 Diaporthe velutina | reverse complement strand
AATTCTACACAACCAAAACAACCCCCCACCCCGAAACAATTTTAAAAAAAAAAAAAAAAAAAAAAAAAAAAAAAAAAAAAAAAAAACCTCGACCAGTCCATATCCCCACGCCGCGCGCATATCCAGGGCGTGAAACACGTCCTGCGCTCAAGGCCCCAACCTCCATTCACGGAAAAACCTCGCTTCGGCTACCGACCGTTGACTTCTGCCTAGCTCTCCTCTCTGCAGAACAAACACGGCCGAGGCGCGCCTGTCGACAGATGACAGGACAATGCCGCAGGAGTTCATCGGATAACCTGTCGTGCCAGTTTCTACCCCTGACTGCAGCAACATCGCGCTGCCACGGCAGACATGAGGTCATGTCATGCGCAGGGATCTTGTCAACGGCTTGGCCGTCAAAGTTTTACCTCGTCACGCCTTTTTGGAACCTTAAGAGAGTGCTAGTCCCCCAGGACTCGGTGCTATTGCTACGGCCATGACCACGGCCCACGGCCACTGCCACTACCACCTCGCACGCGCGCAAATCGGCAGTCGGATTGCGGGTCGGGCATCGCGACGGCAAACGACGGGTGTCAAAGCTCCCACAAGGTCTGGGGACCAGAGGCCTGGGGACCAGAGGCCTGGGGAAGGCTCGCAAGCATGTCATCGCAAATTAGGTCCGCTTGGCCAGGATCTCGCTCCCATTAACGGCCACCACGTTGCGCACGATTCACGTGGGCCACGAACCAGACCAGTAGCTAACCAAACTTCACTCTGGTCTTACTAGTTAGTGCCGATGATGGTGACCGAACATTTAGGCCCATTCAATATTGAAGGATCGAGCGACGTTCCCGATCTAGCCGCAACTTTACCCACGAGCCCATACCGGTAGGCTTCTCCTGCCGAAAGAAGCGGACATCATGCTTTAACCTTGGCGGAGAGGCCAGCCCGCAAACAAACTCGTCGCTTGTCGAGCCCAGCCAGCCCAAGAGGGAGAGGTCCCCACGCTCGCAACCGCCTTCCCATTTCTGCTTCGCCCTGATGCGGTGTGACAAGCGAGGCAAGTCTTGTGCTGAAAGTTGAATTTGGACTCAGCATTCGGCAAATGAGGATCTGATCTTCATTGAAGCATGGAGCAAGGGAAGATCAACGACAAGATTGCTGGATCCACAGCCTCGACCGCATGCTCTTCTGAGACCGAAAGCAGCCGCCCGCGATCGACTTCTCTCGCGTGAGCATCTGATCCATGACATAGCACATCATTCCTGGATCTTGCCCTTGCTCACCTGCAGTCAGTCGTCGCTGGCCGCTGGGGTATGTCTTTTCCCGCCCTTTGGTGAGCGCGCTTAATGCGCGCCTGGTTGAAATGACTGTTGGCGACTGGCCCTCCAGGGTTGTGGAGCCTTGGGGATACTGCAAGGGCTGTGCGCAGGTGGAGCTCGCAGGATCAGGGGTCTTACGCCACGGCTTTGGGTCCAGCACCCACCCAGCCTTGTGCCTGACTCCAGTGGACCAACTTCATGTCCTGCCCTCGACGCCAGCCGCCTTTGGAAAATGCTGGTCATCATAATTCATTGACTTAGACAGCATCTTTCCAGCGCTTTCACCACTACTCTGCTGTTCGAATGTCGTCGGGGTCCCCGCCTTTTTGCATGAAATTTGGTGACCTAGAGACATGAGGCTTGCACATATTGGGCGTGAACGCACTGAAGAGTCGCAAGTCGAAACCTGCGTATATGACAACACCACCTTCTACACAGATATATTTCCGTCAACAAGTGTGGGGAATCAGCCCAGATGCCCATCAATGCAAGGTCAAGGGATACGTAGGGCGTGCACACTGCCGCAGTCCGTGGGCTATAACATGCGCCCCAGGCTCAGCCCTGTGTGCTAGATATGGAAATTTGTATTGGTTTGATGCTCGCAGCCGACTTGTGTGTGCGTGTGGGGTCAATTCAAACCTGCCCGTTTTGCCCCGTCATCCAGCTGCCATGCACGATTACTGAGTCTGAAGGAGGGAACACAATTCATAAGTCGCCCTCTCGGCCTGAATCATTTTTACCTTCTTTATCCAAGATGCGGAGCAAGTCTAGGCCCAGTGAAATCAGTGCGCTTGCAATCTTTGGATTTATTGTTGGGCTCGTGTAAGAAGCTCGCCGCGGACACGAATATTGGAGACCTCTGAGCCAAGCCAGCAGTTGTTCTCTAGGTTGCTGGCTTCATCCATGATGACGCAGACCCAACGCTCGACACGCACTTCAGTCGACAAAAGTGTTACGAGGCGAGAACCTCAGGTCGACTGGAAGTAACCCCTCCCCCACCACCACCACCACCCTGCCCAGGAGCACAATGTGCATATTGCCCGGCGTAACAATACCCATGACTCTAAAGTTCTTCAACAGATACAATGGCATCGCCTAGAGGCATCCTCTGCCTACGGACGTACTAGATCTGGGCCCGGCCAGTTGCTTCAAAAGCAAGTTTGATGGGTCCTTAGGCATGAATGCAAAATTGCTTGTTGCATATAAATAAATGGTAGACTGTGAATGATACTCGGGCTCGGGGTCTCTCTGGGCCCGGGATATGCGAAGACAACAGTCCTCTGTGTTACAAGGCGGAGGCCGGGGCCTAATGTGAGGCATGAAGTACCGGGCCAGCAAACAGCTTCTCGAATGATGTGCCCAATAGTGTTATCAATTCCAGGCCAGGAAGCCCTCAGCACCTTGCGGCTGCTCTCTCCACTCTGTATGATTTGATGATAGTCTTCCCGCGGTGGCTCCGTTCCCAGGACCTGCCTTGCATAGGGACCTCGTCCACTCCAGTCTACGTCAAAGGCAAGAGGCATTTTCCTGGTGCTGTTGCGAGGATGACATTTTTGACTAAGTGCTCTCTCCTGAGGCCATGCAGTCCTTAGCCTTGCCACAGATGCTTTCCATAACTCGCTGGACGGCTATAGAATGAGTCGGAACAATTGTCCGAACCAACCACGAGCCTGACAGTAGCAGGTCCCCAGAAATTTACAGTGAAGGACTCGCGTTCTCCCGAGATCGTTCAAGCTGTACAACCAGCAATACTGGCAGACACACACGCCGGTGTTCCACAGTGAAAAAGAGAACACGCTGCTTGAAGCATTCTCCTCTGGTCACGAATATGAAAATGCCCCTCTGATATCGCTGCGCCGAAGTCGATGTGCGTAGTCAAGTGGGGGTTGTGCCTCGAGAGGCTCACAGCGACCGTATCGGCCGTCGCGCTTGAACGCCGGATGGTCGGTTGTATTGCCATGGACGGGTGAACAGCTCTGAAGTCTTCATGTGTGATATACAACAGACACGAAAATCTCGCTTGCGCTTGTAATGGACGCCAGGGTAGATCTGATCGAATGCTGCGAATGATACGGGATCTGGCAGGCGGTTATAGGGAGCCGTAGGTCACCGGGAGACTCGTCGAACAACATGAGGGTGTGGCGTGTCTATGGGTGTTGGCTATGCTAACACTCGCATTGTTACGGTCGAGTCGTAGGAATCAACAATCCGGACAGGAGCGCTAGAAAATGGTATCGCCGACGTGGAAGAGGAGCTTTGTGCCTCACCACGTCGGTTATCGTGCACACTGTCTGTCACTGCTACCCGTGTATCTCGACGCGCCCTTGGGCGACTCTTGCCTGCTATATCTCCTCTCAACAAGACCACAGACGATACTCGATGATCCGTGGGGTTGGCGTCTAGGTCGCTGTTCTCTTCCTCGCCGTCATTAGCAATCCTGGCGAAGTCGGGTTCTTTCCGAGGGGGGTGGGCATGTAGACCTGATCCAGCGTCCCAGCCCTGGGATTCCTCCACCCCTCTCGACTTTCAGTAGTCCAGACCGTGACAAGGGGAATTGGGTGGTGATAGCAAGAGGTCGAGGCGGAGGTCACCAAGATCGATCGTGCTGGTGAGGACAGGAAGATTGTGGCGAGCGTTTTTCTTTTCTGTATCGAGTCACATGCTGTATATACAGGACGCCACTGTAGAGGAGGAGAAAGAAGCGTCCCGGTGGATCGCCATCGGTCTTTGGGCTTCGATAAGAGGTACGCAAAAGATGTCCGAGTCATTTGGGCCCTCAACATGGACTGGAGAGTACTTGCAGAAGGGAGGACGACCTCAATCTTCTTGTCCATGACCAATCTTGAATAGGTGATAACTTAGTCCTCAGCTCAACTTAGAGAACGAGAGGCGTCCAGTTCCAACCGACCTGACTTGGACTTGCCTACACTTCTACGTCCAAGAGCTTTCCCAACCGTGACTTGCCTCCTTCGAGGTCACCCAGCATGCCACCGCATAGGAGTAGAGTCAAGAGACATGCGGTCAGACTTCCGCGGAAGCAACAATGTGGTCCGAGGCATACGTGGAAGACTTTGTCACACTGGCCCAATATCGAAATGACAGGACCATCTAGGCCAGCAGTTGCGGCTGTCCTCAAGGTCACAGGTCGCTGCGGGATTCCGCATCGTGTCACTGTGATATCCGTTGGTGTACCAGACTTTTGTTCCTTCCTCGTCATGCAACAAAATTGCCTTCAGGCAAAGGAGAGCGATGGACCACCACCAGTGAGCTCTATACTTATTGCATAATATGTGACACTCATCACACTGCCTAAGGGTAGATGAAGTTGGATGAGTTTTGTGGCCGTGTCGCACTCCAGGGCCCGTTCTGGGGGCCCGATCATAGCAGTGGCTTGAATAGCCCCGGAATCGAGGTTCCCACGTCGTTGCTGCCCAGCGGGTCACGGGCTCCCTACCTGCTTCGCATCGGTCAGCGTCAAAACATGGCTTTGTCCGTGTGTCGCAGAAGGTGTGTCCTTGAGAACGGAGGTGTTCCGGTATTGCCTTGGCTGCCCTGACATCCTGTCGTGTTGAAGTTCAGACGGCCTGGGGGCCCCGGTCCGCTCACAAATTTCCAGCATGAGCTGCTGAGCGAGGGCGAGGTGTGATGAGACAGACTTCGAGCCATAATGTCTCGTATCTGGAAGGCATGATATGCCACCGCAAGCTGCCACTGAATCGTCGGTCGAAGTATCAGGAGCCGTTTCCTTGGGGCCCGTCGGTGTTGGAGGCATGAAGATCGTCGAGGAAACAAGACAAAAGGGCCGGGCTGGCAACCCTGAGATGAGCAGCCTATCGGTCACGTTGTTGGGGGCAGTGGGGACGGTGATGGCAGCTGTCACGGAAGTTTATAGATGACTGACGGCCGCCGATAGGCTGGTCAGGCGTGCAGATGTGATGCTGCGGTGATATTGTGCGATGGTAGACCAGAAGAACGGAAATGGAGCCAAAACAAAAAGGGACAACAAGGCTGACGTGTGACGGATCTGGCACTGACTGACTGACTGACTGACAGGTCTAGTGTGCCGCCGCCAGGCCAAACGAGGGCACAGACGATGGGAGGACCCTCGTTTCACTCAAGGCCCGAGCCAGCTTCGGAGTGTTGGTGTTGCGGGCCCAAGTAGGTGAAACCGTGTGTCAGCGTAGAATGGACAGAAGGGGCAATCAGAGAGGCACCAGTGGTGTTCTCGAAGGGAGATCAGCAAAAGTCCCGAGGGTGGTAGCCGGAAGAGTCGAGATCCGATAGGCTTGTGAGGCCTGCTCGGATCTGCGCAAGGGCCCCCCACAAGGCGGAAAGCTTAACAGGCCTCCCTCGCCCTTAGTCCGTAGGCAGTCCGTAGTGCACATACCTACAAAGCAGAGTGCTGCAGTAGGCCGCTGTTGGGGGCCGTCACGCCCCGCCACCCGTCACCGGCCCAGGGTTGGTCCATGGCTTGGCATCCCGTCCATCGACTGCAGGGAAGCACACACCCGCACTACCGACAGGGCGGACGTGACTGCCGGTGTCGAGGGTTACGATTGGCTCATCACGTCCGGCCCGGGAAGCTTGAGCTGTGGCAATGCCCAAACAGGCAGGCCAGACACCTACCTACCTAGGTAGGTATTGAATGGATCATCGGACGGGCCTGCATTATATAGCGAGCCTGCTTGCCAATCCTCCACGCCGCCAGAGGAAACGAAAGATGGGCTGAATATTCTCCTTAACCTTGTTCTGGGTGGGGGACATGATTTTAACCCGACCCGACCTGACCTGACTTGTCATCATTATCATCGCCGGCCCCCCATCACCAAGACGACAGGAATAGGAATAGGATCAGGATCAGGATCAGGGACAGGTCACAGAGAACATGTCGAGCCACACCCGTCCAAAACTCACCACCGGCGAGATCTGGAGCCTACTCGGCATCCTCCCCGCCGTTGCCGGCACAATCTTGTCCTTCTTCCTATCCAACTCGTGGCGCCAGTGGAGGCAGGGCATCCTGTGCGCAAGGTCCCTGAGGCGCAACGCCGCCGCCAGCTTCGGCACCACCATCAGCCTGCTCAAGCCCAGGCAGCTCCGCGTCTTCGTGTCCAACACCACCGGCAAGACCGTCGCCGACTACTGTGCCGCCAATGACCTGACGCACCAGCCGATACTGGTCGAGAACTCGGATGGCTTCCCCCCGGCCATGCTGCACTTTATCGACTGCAAGCTGGCCCAGAAGGGCCCCATCTTGCTGTACTTCCAGTATGTTTGAGCGCCTTATACTCTGTTCTGTTCTGTTCTGTTCTGTTCTGTCCTCTTCTCTCCTCAATAATACTGACCATGTCACAGCGGCGGCGGGTTCATCGTGCCTCTCCACTCGCCCGCCTTCGCCGTCTCGTCCGCCCGCATTGCGCGTGCCTCGCCGGTGCTCCTAGAGTACACGCTGGTGCCTGAGTGCGAGTATCCGGGCCAGCTGGCGCAGGCCGTCGCCGCCCTCCGCCTGATCCTGCAGTACCGGAGCCCGGCCGACATCATCATCGGCGGCGAGTCGGCCGGCGGCAACATGGCCCTCGCCGTGCTGGCCCACCTGCAGCAGCCCAAGCCTGGCATCACCCCGCTGGCCCTGCCGCCCGCGCCCAACAACCGGTTCAGGGGCGCCGTCGCCATCTCGCCCCGCACCGCCAACCTCGCCACCGCCGACAGCTTCCGCACCAACTCGGGCAAGGACTTCATGAGCGAGCACAGCCTCACCGCCATCACCGCCAGCTGGAAGCCCGAGGCCGACGTCTGGGCCGCCCCCGTGCTGGCGGCCAGGGGGTTCTGGAACGGCCTCAGGGCCGAGAAGCTGCTGCTGGTCGTCGGCGCCGACGAGGTCTACCGCGACGACGTCTGCCACACGGCCAAGATGATGGGCGCCCGGGAGGTCGGGGTCGGCTCACTCGACGCCAAGACAAAGGTCCCCAGAGGCGGCAGTCCGGACGCACAGCTAATCATCTGCCCGAACGAAATGCATTGCCAGGCAAGCCTGGACATGTCGGTCGGCATCAGGGACGGCTACATGACGAGAGGGGTGGCAGGCTGGCTGGCGAGGTGTTGAAATATCGAGGAAGCGGGGCACGCCCTTGTACATAAAGTCTTGCATATAGCTCACTCACTCGATCGACCGCGAGGTGTTTTGCATATTAGAAATGATTAACGACACGATGAGAAAAACGACGTGAAACGACCAGGGACGGAGCGTACTCAACTTTGTTTAGCTGTTGGCGTGGGTACTTTAAGCGAACTCAAGATCCACCACAGATGGAACCGAATCCGTGTGCGACATGCAACGTAAATCTTGGGCTGGGCCGCGATTTGCCGCAGGCATCTGATGCCCATGTCTGTCGCACAGAGGGCTTATTCTTTAGTCGGCAGCCCTTCACCAACATCAACGTATCTAATCTACAGGAAAGATTTAGACTCTGTGCCTTGGCGACATAGGGCACGTCCCTATTACTTACATTTCAATTACTCCCGCCTCGACATCTTCCACTCTTTCAGGCCTTTATTCTGATATCCAGACAGGGTTCTTCGCAACAGGTTGTCCAAGCCAACCCAAACCATTTGAAAGAGGGAGATTGCAGGGTGTAGATCATTTCATGTGTAAAACTGAAGAGAAGAGAGAAGGGGTGCGACGCAGAAGTAGAGAGATCTCCCTAAACCGTACGCCTGTGTTCATCAAGCTGGAGCCTGTCTGGCCATAAGCCCCATGCAACGAATACTTGCCCCAATCAACCTTGACCGACGCCCGTTGACCGTATGCTAGACTCCGCCAAGAGATCCGGTGGTTGTGGCGGCAGGACAAGCAGCAACATCGGTTTCCCTGGCTCAACACAAAATGACAGATGAACAGGCCAACCAGGCCACAGCGAGGCGCTTTCCTTGGATGGAAGTGCCCAGTTACCGAGCAGGTCCGAGTGAGACCACTGCAGTAGGAGTCTTCAAGTAAGAAACAGAGAAGGTGAGATACCAAGTAGCCTGCGATCCAGACTATAAATACTGGTCGGAGTGATCTTTGAATGGACGATCAAGCGAACGTCATGCTCACCAGATGAGAAGTCTGGGTTGGGTATCACAAGTTTGAATTAATAAAGTTGTTACCGGCCAGTAGAAGAAGAAGAGACTCTCG
Source organism: Diaporthe velutina (assembly GCA_038088505.1). Classification (NCBI taxonomy): domain Eukaryota; kingdom Fungi; phylum Ascomycota; class Sordariomycetes; order Diaporthales; family Diaporthaceae; genus Diaporthe; species Diaporthe velutina. The sequence continues at coordinate 378,743 of JBBWSJ010000037.1, read as the reverse complement.
ATGGGGTGAGGCGCAGTGGCACGCTCATGATGTTTCCCTCACGTGTACTGCTTGACCCAGGAGTGAAATTCATCAGTCACAGTGAAATGTCAATGCATCTGATGCACATTTCACCCCTACAAACAGCGGCCCGTTCGCCCACACGAGGGCGTCGACCTGGCAGAGCTGGACCGCAGAACTACTTCCGATACCAGCAATAGCCCTATGAGCCCTCGGCATGTCGGTTTGAGTCATTATCGAACCTGAGTCGTCGTTTTCGTCAGTCCAGACGAGCAACACCTCATGCTCCTCCTGCGACATGTACATCACGTTGTGGTTGAAGGTTCCGAGTATGCATTCCAATGATGACGGCTGAGTTCGTGAGGGTACATTTTGACACATTGGGTTACGCAGCACGGCGATCCCATGAGAATCAGTAGACGAGTGGTCTTCGAGGTTGTGGGCAGTCGCAAAGATGTCGTGTGCCGTGCAGCGGCAGCGCGTCGTGATCGGCAATGACCTTGTATGCCAAGCACTTGAACCCAGCACGACACACGGTCCGAATCTGACGCGGACCGCTCGAGACAAACACTCACTCGGATGACATGTCCCGGTTCCAACCGCGGCCAGCTCCATTACAGCGTGTGCGGTTCCAGAAATAACAACATTCAAACTTAGACCTGCCATGTTGGTCAAGTCCTTGCTTGTAACCCCGGGAAAACAGGTCTGAACTTTATCTCTTCGTTCTACCTAGCATAAGAAGGAAGTTGGAGGAAATTTGACACGCCACACCACATCACCAGGAGTGCATAATCACTCTGTCTCTCATCAGACTCTTATCAATACCGCAAGACACCTTTTCCCTTGCCGCCTGTCTCTAAGGGTGGGAAACCGTCCTCCTCGATGCCAAGGCCGGTGCTCTGAGATTGCTGCCCCTGCTCTTCCTCTTCTAGACTCAGACGAATGGCGAGTGCCAAGTCATCGTCCACCTCGGCCTGGTGGTTGGGCGAGGGACTTGTTGCCAGAGCTTGGCTAGATGCTCGTCCACCCTGTTGGGACGGAGTGTGGGACTGACTTGCTGGGCCTGCAACTGATGTGGACCGTTTCTCTTTGGTGGGTTTGTACCTGACATGGAACTCGAAGTCTGTTGAGCTGCTTGCTCGAGGTGACTGTCCCAACTCGTTCACACCTTCCATGAGAGAAAGCCTCAAAGCTCGTTGTATCTGCTGCTCATAGTCGTCGTCGTGGTCAGGAGCAAATTTGGCCGGCCCAGCTGTCGGGGGGCTCCATCCAGACATACTAGGATCTGGTGTGACCGTGTCGAGGCTGCCAAACGAGGAGGTGTTTTCGCCGATGTCTGCTGCAGATCCAGTATCGCTGGCACTCGTACGCCGCTGCTCATCGAGCAGGAAAGCCTCTTCAGATACCATCTGTGCGTACGTAATGGCCTCTTCCTCAGTCAGATCGCCCAAGCCGACCCCGAAGCGTTTTCGGAGCCTTGCATCCTCTCGCGCGCTGTCCCTTTCCTCGCGACGAAGCTCGGCTTCTTCAGCAGCGATGTAGCCCATGACGGCATCTCCCTGACGGCGGCTCGATAATTTACCATGGATGTCTGAATGGCGCGGACGACGTCTGCGACCTAGACTTTGTAAGGTTGAGCTGTAAGTCCAGTAACGCACGAACGTCCCAAAGCTTAGAATCCCTCGCAAAATCGTTGGGTCTGGGTCCAGGAAAATGGCCGGACAGGTCGAGTAGTCCGCGTGTCGCAAAGCTGGATTAGCATTCAGGATGTGCCGCGGCGCTCGACCGGACGATCGCGAGTTCAGTGTTCGGATTGGTTCCGCCGAAGACGCCAGGGGGTCCCAAGCCTGTACAAGCCCATCGCTTCCTCCGTGGACGAGATACAACGCCGAAATGGCCAGGCTTGTGACGTCGGGGGATTCTGTCTGGACCGCAAACAGCGGTTCGACCATGTCTGAAGATGTGTCACGCACGTTCCAGACAAGTATTTTGCCATGGTCACTGCCTATGCCAAAGAAGCGAGCTCTTCGCCCCGGTATCTCCCCGGTATTTTGCTTTGAAGTCGGCGTAGTCGCTCCCGATTTCAGATGCTGAAAGTCAGTATTCAGAGGGTCTTCAAATGGGGCCAGCAGCGCGGGTATGCAACTGTCCAAGGCGACGGCTGTGACTTGGGCCTTGCTGAGTTTTTGCAAAGACAGCCTCGATGTTTGCCAATCTACCGCTTGTGGCACAACTGTCGTGTCTGGCCTCTGAGGTCCAGGAGAGGAAGCAAGGACAGGGGTGTTGGCACCGGATCCGAAAATGGACTTCACTGGCGTGGGAGAAAGAATGTTCGGAGTGAGGACAGTCGGAGTGGAGACCTTGGAGTTGTCAGTTGCTCCGAGAGTAGATTTGCTGTAGCGAAGAATCTCGGCCGGCTGTTCCTCATCTTGTCCGCTAAGAATGGCGAGGATGATCTCCTCCGCGAAGTCCACCTCGAGCTGCCTCCTCATATCCCAGCCCTCGCAGACTTTCCTGAAGTGAGCCGGCTCGTAGCGAAGGTACTTCTCGATCTCCCGAGCCTCGGCTATAATCTGGCCCTTGCTTAGAGCCATGGCATCACAGGGCGAGCGTGGAGAGTATGCACCGCGAACGGCATTCTTATCAAGATCGTCCGGGCGCGCTCGACGGCGTGTAGACTCGATAAGTTCCCAATAGACAGTGCGACCAGCGATCCAAGCAGATTTAGTGGTGTCTGCGTTCTTTCTGGTAGCTTCAGTCGGTGGAACTGGCGTCTGCGTCAGAACGAAGCATTCCCCGAGGGCATTGAGAGCGCATGCCCAGACGCGACCTAATGACATCCGCTTTTGGTTGAAGCTGTCATCAACTTTGAGCGCAACAATCGGAACACCAGGGCTGAGGACCCAGCGTGCCGTCATGTCTCCAGCCTTGTACTGAGGACCCGCGAAATCGTGACCTAGCGCGTACGCAGTGACCACGCCCAGTGTGGACGCAGTCATCATCCCGACCATGTTTTGTGTTATCGAGGGAACTGCCGAAGACTTCGCGATCCACACACCGCAGATCGATTCCAACAACTCCGGTATCTTGGGCACTTCAGGGCTCATGTCGATGATGCTGTCTTGCCCACCGAGGTACCTTCCACGCAGTTCGTTCGTCGCACGGAAGTACGGGCGGCCACCAGGAAAGCCCTCGCCTCCCAACATTCCATATGGCTGACTCACGTCCATCACATTGTATACAGCAGCTGGGCCACTCTCAACGCCGTAAGGCTCCAGGGTCGGGAATAGCTCGTCCAATTGAGCGAATGCAAAGGGGTCATCAAGGCCCCATTTCTCAACCTTGCCACTCGACGGATCACTAACGGTGGAGACGCACAGGTCCCTCGTGCCGACAATGACCTTGGGACCTCTTTTGTTGTTCTCAAACACTGCATGGATGTTGCTGATCATCCACGGGAGCTTAGTATTGTAGGTGAGAACAGCACTGGCTTTCTTTGATGAATGGCCAGGCCTTAGAGAGCTTCCCACACCTCCAACTCTGGCTCCGGGTTTGCCGCGGGCCACACTGCGTAAAAGCCGGGTCCGCAGAAGATATTCGCTCCGCCACGAGGCCAGAGACGTCAAACGGGTGAAATAACGGAATTCTGATCGCACTCTGTTGGCGTCCTCAGAGTCCGCATCTTGATGCATGGTCTTCCTCTGTGAAGTGCCCATGGCCTCTGGGCCGGGGAAGTAGCGGAGAAACGCCATGCGCCATGCATGCGGCTCAGCAATCAACGAGTAGAATCGCTTGGACACGAGTGCGACGGAGCCGTGCGAGTCCGGGTGGAGGTGCGACAGAATTTGGGTCAAAATCTCTGTAAAACAACAGTTAGTCGAATTGGTTCTCTGTCTTCGAAAAAGCGGCTTCATTACACACCGTTGGGACAGTCGGTTAGCGAAGGGCCCTCCGGCGAAGGTCCAGGCCGCTTCGTAACCTTGAAGCCCGTCGAGATGCTCGGCGTCGTAGCATGCTCGTACGCAGATACACGTTCCCCTGGACGATTGGTACGGCCCTCATGGCTACCCGATGCGCGCCGTTCTTCGCCGGTCTCGTCCGTGTTGATCCCCTTCAGGACTGGGCGCGCGCCATTTGGTACGCGGCCGGACGAGGGACCACAGAACTCAGGCTGAGAGCTTCCATAGAGAGAGCCCGGTTCGGGAGAGCTGAAGCCATCTTGGGTGGTAGGTTGTCGGGAAGTGGGGGCGTTTGTCGAGGGTCCTTGGTCTATACTCTTGGTGGACTCTGTTTGCATGGAACTTCCGGGAGACTCGGTCGTGGTGGGGTCAGACTGCGCAAAATTGACATGCACAGTCGCGGAAGAGTAGTTGATCTGGAACGACGCGTAGTGAATGCCTTGACTGCTTCGGGGGAACTTGATGTCGCGAGAGTCTTTTGATGACGTTATTGATGTCGAAGTTTGGGATTACTCAAATGTTCACTCTCGTCACAAAGCTAGAAAGGGCACCTTTAGATAAGGGGCTGCTTATCCTTATCAGCCGCGATAACGATACCGGGCTGACTAGTACGCACATTCGTGCTTCCCTCACAATCAGTTGATTGGGAAAGGACGACATTCGAACAATAACCCCTAGGCAACGCATCGCTTGTGGGTATTACCGGTTTGAAGCGAGTTTTCTAATCCATTACCATATGCTAAAGCCGGATTCCTGGGAAATCCATGAACATTAGTGGCCGATGCCGGCGTGCAAGCAAAGCTCGGCAGCACAGGGACAAAGGCATCCTAAGCAGTGACTGTATACCACGCAACATGAGGCTGACAAGTCAGTTTTGCGAGCGGTCCTGAGAAACAGTAATCGTTACAGCCTCAATGCAAAGCCCGCATGATTCTCCATGGGAAACCACCGGTGGAAGGAGTGCTAGGCATCCGCTCCGTGGTCTCTCACTGTGCTTGCTCAGGATGTGTAAGATTCCAGGTCCACTTCCTGTGCCCCTGTTTGATTGGACCTCGATTTGTGGAATCTTTGCTTTCCACTGTTTCCCATCAATGTTACTGGGAGAGGAAACCAACATCTAAACACAATATTATAGCAATGTCAAAGAGGACACTCCTGCTAGAGACATCAGCCATCTTCCTCAAAGTAGGTCCTGGACTACTATAGAGGTTAGCCTCGGCAAGCTGCGAGCTGAGTTCCAAGATGTGTTCTGTCTGGATTAGGGCGGCGCGTCAGCACTGCCCTCCGCAACCTGGCTGCGGATCCGCAGCAATTGACAACTTGACAAGCAGCAGTCCTTGCGAAATGCCGCGTGCTGGCACGGACTCGTGCACGCGTTTCACCTGGATCATACAAATCTTAATCTCTCATTTACCGCGCATCCTGAATGCATCATCGTGATGGACGCAGACAAGAGTGCTCGCGTGGAAGAGCGCCGCCGTGTTCAGTGCAGCCCGAGGACAATCCAGATCTAAGGGCAGAGATCAAATGGCATTCGAAGACTTGTGATCCAGCCTTGGCGAAAAGCTTCGTGCCACCCGTCCTCGCGCACTCAAACTTGTACTATCGTGGCACCTGATTAGTGTGCCAACATCGGCCGGTCATCTTGATAGTCCCGAGCTGAGAGTTCGGGAATAAGACCAACAGATGCCGCTAGGCGGCGTTGGGCTCGCGTATCGCTGTTCGGGATCCAAAGTGGTGAGTAGCTGCCGCTTCCTGCGGTTGAGAATTGCTGTGGTGGGCGTCCAGGGGATTCAAAAACTTCCTCGCTACTTGTTACACAGGAGCTGGCTGCCGTCAATTGGGACTTTGTAGAAAGGCCTGTGCCGTACTTAACTTCTGAAATGCGTGCTTCTAGTGCCTTCGCAATACTGCGCACTTGACAGCCGCATTCCACGGCCGTGAGCCGCTGACGACCCGCTACAAGTGAGGCGCGCTCAACCGAGCGCTTAGCATATTCAGCCTAAAACCAATGGATCATCAGATCACCGCCGAACATGTCAGACTTCTGTGGGTCTTCAATGACATGTCCTGCATGCACATGGTAGAAATAGAACGTCTCGAATAGAAGCGTTTGCGGAGAGACAAAGAGAGAGGTAGTATGAGTCCGGAAAGCGATACCGATTTTGGAGTCGACCGCAGGCCAAGCCGTTGATTGACGTTGGATATGCCCGTGCGTGGTGGTAACACTCCGCTTCCACAGCGGTCCAGGATGGATCTTTGCAACGATTGACCGCCAGGAGCCGTCAGGAACTGATTCGCGGCAGGGGGAATTCCTGATCCAACAGAGCAAATCAGCTACGGCGGAGGATCCGCCGTTCATCAGCACCTTTATGGGGTTTGGGTGCTGACGCGCGGAATGGCCAATGAGGCGGGTGCTCTCCCAGGCCCTCGGGTCTCGCAGCCCAAGGATCGTCGCTTCCGGGTGGTCGGGTATAGCTGAGCCCAGCGCAGCGGTACGTGCCGCTCCTGCGCCGCAAACTCAGTGGGCTCCTGTTCCAGGCAGGCGGAATGGCCGGCCGGCAACGGGAATGTGACAGCTCTGATGGGGTCCTGCACTTCGTTTTTTCGCTTCTCAGCTCGTTGGCAGAGGTCACCAAGCTGGTCGCTGACAGAGTGCTGGCAAGCTGCCAACCAGGCCCTGAAACCTGGCTGTGCCGGTCCTGGGCCGTTGACAGCTCATTCACCGTGTGGGCTGGTGGGACAGCCCCATTCTGCGCTTGCCCGTCCGAGTGGGGTGATCACCAAGGGGGCCTGGCGGGGTCTTGCAAGTGTGGGTCCTGCGCTCCCACTCCCCCGGTATCAGGGAAAATCAAAGGCCGCCGCCGCTCAGCGTGCAACTGCCGCTGGCCGGGTGTCAGTCAAGCTACCCAAGGGTCATGACACCTGTCCCAACGCGTCATTCCGGATCCGAGGCCGACAAAGGCCAATCGCGGAGCCGCAGCGTAGCGGTGTGCGCATGGGACAGAAACCAGCCCAAGGTTACGCCAAGACACGCCATCTCGACTCGCGCGAGTCAGAGACCGGTGCCAGTCTGCCGGGACATTCATCGACAGCATGAGTCAAGAATTCAGGAAGCCCAGGCCGGTGGTTAATCTCGAGGCGGGCGGGCAGGTGGGTCAGGCAGCGGTGCCCGGTACTCCGTACATGCACATATGCGAATGCGCACATTGAGTGGGTGGACTGGTGGGCTTTGTCTCCCGTGGTTGGGCTCCCGTGTTGCAGGCCTGCAGCGTGTGACAGCCCATGCGATGGAACTCTAATATCAAGTCCTCAACGGTGGTTCGGCGGGATGGCATGTGAAGGGGTGTTGCCCCTCGAACATGCGTATGGACCCGAAGGTTCCGTTCTTGTCGGAATGGACTGACTGCTGCAGCCGGCGGTGGTGATGGCGATGCGATTGGCAATTGAGTTGGTTGCGGAGAATTGTCCTTGTCATGCTGGCCTCTGGTGGATACCCAGGACCCAGCAGCGTGGTTACTCCCGAGCCTTGCAGACCCCCTCCCAATAGCTGCTTGGAGCAGACCACCGGACGACCTACACCATAACCAGCCATAGCCCGCCGCCACCTTGGTACGGTAGTCAGTGAGAACTTAGTTGACTGTCGAACACGCGTTCTAGCGCTGCATCCTTTGGACGAAAGCGGTGCCTGTGGGGAGGAAACCACTCTGGCCTGCCAGCGTGGCTGTTCAGCCCACCAGCGCCATTTGATGCATCGATGGTGTGTGGCCTGGCTTGATGAGATCCGACAATGCACGACCCGAGCGTCTGGGGCGCGCATACAACAGGTCGGCGGGTTAATGTTAATTGGCCGAGATGGCATGACTTTATTAGACGATTGGAACTGAGATGATGCCTGATGTTCGCAGGACAACAGGGCAACGTAATCGGCGGACAACGCAGCACCAACGCAGCACAGCACAACACAGACGCAGACACAGCACAGTACGGCGCAGCACCATGGGAACAATTAGGTTTGTCGCGTGGTGAGTGAGGGGGACGGCGAGGGCGGCTCGCTGTGGTTCGGACACGGAAGCTTGCCGCCAAGACCAGACCAGGCCAGACTTGTGCTGCGTAACGTTACGAAGCTTGTTAGGATATGTCAAACAGAGATTGGGGGGAGGGGATATTGCTGCTGTGCACTGCTGTGCCGTACTCCGTCCGCAGGCCATGGGTGGGCAGTTAAAAGTACCTGGCGCTGAGGGCCTTCTCCCAATCCGGGACAAGCGCCACGGTCTGGCCAATGTCTTGATTCTTCCCGGCCGCCGAGACTGAACGAGGCGTCGACTGGTCCCAAGCTCTACAGGTTAGCCGGCGCAAGCAATCATCTCGAACACAATAAGGCAGGGAGACGAGTTTCGAAGAACAATGGGCGCCCACGTGTCTGGCTTCCGAGACGGCCGCCGCCCTGGCCCTTGGGCAATGAGTGACGGACGGACAGACATCGAGAGCTTGCACATTCCCACTTGCCTACCTGGGCAGGCGGAGGTCGTGTCGTGTCGTGTCCAAGCCGTCCACTGTACGCCGTGCGACTTCACGCCGTGCGACTTCACATGTTGATTACCTTGTAGGTACCTGCCTATGGTAGGTAGCCGTCACTCGCGTCGCTGGAGCTGGGGATCAGAAACAGCATGACGAATCTGCCTCTGCCCGCTCCGGTGGCAGGTGCTAGGTTTGGGGAGGGTGCAGGGTGGGAGGAGAAGCTGCTGATTGCAGGTGCAGGTCATCAACCCAGGCTGGGTCCCAAGGCCGGGGCACCTTCCGTCCAGATCTTATCCCTGCAGCTGCGGATCAGCATCTGCCCAGGCCCACGGGTGCATGGAAACAAACTTCCAGGCCCCCCTCCCTCCTTCCCTGTGCCTCCCTCCCGCGCAAGCTGAGCCCATGTCCATAGCGCATGGCCGGCCGGCTGGCTGGCTGGGGGCCAGGCACAACAGCGCACGAGGAGCTCACGCCTCACAGCCCACACACAGCACAGCCGGCACAGCTGGGCACACAAGGTTCCAGAGGTCTGGCTGAGCCATCAAGCTTGGGGGCAGGCTGGCAGGCTTGCAGGCTGGCACATCGTTCCCCAGCCAAGGGCACCGAGGCCGCAAGGGCACACCTGCTAGGTACGCATACAGGTACCGCGTACCCCCCTCTGCCAATCAGGTCGAGGTCCTGGCATGGTCTTCCATGCACGGCATTCTCGTTCCCTGGGCCGTCCTGCAAGTCTGGCGTGAGAGTGACGATGTCCTCCCTTCCCGAGTCCATTCTTGCAGCACAAATGGCACAGGGCACAGCGCACAACATGCATGCATGCAACGCCAGCAGCGCCAGCAGCAAATGGCTCGCTTGCTTGCAACTTCCTCGCTCGCTCTCCCGCCCACTGGCCCGTCTCTCCGTCTCTCCCCTCTGTCTGGCTGACGTCCGCGTCCCTTTGTCTCGGTTTCCCTGTGATCAACCACAGTGTCGGACCCTCGTAATGCTCCGTCCTTCACTCGCCATCGACCCCAGACACGTGCGTGTTTGCTCTTCCCGTCAATGGCAACCTTTGAAACCTTGATCTTGCCCCTTTCGCGGTGGCCCGTTCACCGTTCTCCTCGTTTGATAATCAAAAGTCTCACTGCTGGCTCCCACTGCTCCTTTCCTTCTTGCTGGGTCCCGCGGACAACTCCAAGGTTCATGGCCCATGCGGCTTGGCATTTGTCGATTGATCACAACCAACCTTCTGTGGACAGCAGTCTAATAAGCTTGCCCTCAAGTCTTTCGAGACTCGCATTGTGATGTCTCCAGGTCCGCTGTGAACAGGTGCTCCAACCAGAGGCCAGGCTTGGTCTGCTCCCCTGGGGACGACTTGCTGCATGCAATTTTGCCTGCAGGGTTCTTGTTTAACGTTTTCCTTGGTGCGGCTGCTAGTCGATCCACCTCGACCTGCGCTTGCTCGTCGTCTGTCTCTATTGCTAGACCCACGGGGCTGGAGCCATCCGTGTACTGCATCACTCCATCTTCATCCCTCCCTCCAGCCTCTAACCGCTCTCGCCAATCTCCTCCCTCATTCGTCTTTCTTACATATTTTCCGCCCCATTCTCTTTGTTACCGCAACCAACCCTGGATATTCAAACTCTCTTCCCGACTCTATATACCCGACTGTGTCTTGCAGCAATCACGGTAGAGCGCCGTATATCCCAACAAACATTGTCTTCTATACCTTGGCCCGCCCCTGCCCGTCTGCTCAGGCCTCTGGATAGGGGACATCAGTGCGAAGAACCCTTGCCTCGCCACACGGCCGAAGTGAAGCTGCTGTTGCACTGCAAGCTGCAAGAACTGCAAACCATACGTTTGGACCTCTGGTTTTCCGGCAATTGAAGACGACAACCACCGCATAGGGGATTTGCATTGCCGGGAGAAAGGCACTGGCATTGTTCGTTTGGTCTGCGCCGGTCCGCTTCGCTGCTCAGAGGTGTTTCGTCACACCATAACTTGCAATTATAGCCCGTCGGCCTGGAATTTGGATCGGTCACCTCGTCCAGGACTTGACGAGACCATCTTTCCCTATTCTGTTTTCTTGGGGACCTCTGAAAGTTCCGGACCTTGTCGCCAACCCAAGAGCCTCGGTGATTTGACTGTCTATCATCTTCAATATTGCCCGGCGTGCATCTTCCGGCGTCGTGGGTATATCTGGACCTGGACGACATGAAATAAGATATCGCAGCCGACCACGCGATCTTCCAGTGACACCAACACACCGTCTCTCTGCAACTAAGGCCACCAAAAATCTGCGCCTCTACCGACATGGCGTCTAATGTGGGAGGCACCCCTGCCGAGGGTCGGGAGGAAAGGGTGAAGAGCGTGGGGAAGAAGCTACTAATGAGGATGAAGACAGTCTTGAAAAAGACAGAATCCTCAAAACGAACGTCGAACGTACCTACAACCGCTGCAGTTGCACCTTCTGAGCCTGCGGCTGGCCCGTCTACCACCTCGGCCACCGCACCTGCTGTAACGTACGTCGCGAACCTGATCTCTATGTTACATCTGATGCCGTCTTCCTTTTCTGAGTTGCTTGTCGTGCTGTCTAAATTTCATCGTCTCTGGTTAGGAATCGTGACTGACTCCCAGCAGCGAAATCACCCAAGTGCCTGAAAGCGCTCCTCCACCAGTTGATGATGCTCAAGCCATCTTCGAAGGGGAACGCATACCTCGGGCACAAATATACAGTCAGCGAGCCCAACAGCTTGCAGAACGTTTTGGCCTCGACATGGACCCTCATACCTGGTACCAAATGGACGGCCATGTCCTTCGTGTCAACAGACCGATTCGCATGCGTGTTCACCGGAGTTGTCACCAATGCGGTCACGGTCTGAACCAGTCTGCCAAGTGCGACAGTTGCAACCACACTGCTTGCAGCCAGTGCAGTTACTACCCGCCTAAGCGATCGGAGGCAGAGAAGTTGGCCAGCCGAGAGAAGAGGGACCAAATCCTGAGAGAGCGCACGGCAAATGCAATGATTGTGCCGGACTGGAACTTCAATCCCAGCGAGAAGGTCGTTCTCAGGAGGCCCGGTAAGCCGGGCGGTCAAGAATTGGTGTACAAGAAGGTCCGGCAGCGCGTCAGGAGGACTTGTTGCCAGTGCCTTGAATTCGATGGGTTGGAGACCTCCTTCCAGGGTGGGAAACTGAGTTGTCCCAAGTGCAACCACGCGCGGTGCACAGACTGCCCTCGAGACCCGTACGTCTTACTGCGTCTTTCCACAATTTTTAACACAAATTGTCAAAATGCTAACCTTTGAACTTTAGACCCAAGAAGGACAAATACCCGTATGGTTACCCTGGCGACGAATTCGGCGCCAAGTCGATACCATACTACAAGTGCCACGAGTGCTATGCAAAATTCCCCCCAGCAGCCGAGGACGGCGAGCCGTGTCCCAGATGCTCGCACGGAAAGTGCAACAGCTGCGAACGATTGAGACCGCAGAAGGTCGAGCCGACACCGGACCCCGAAGTCTTACGAAGTGTCCAAGAAAAGTTGGCTGCAATGAAGGTCAGCTGAAAATAAGCCACGGCTCACGGCAATCGTCTGCACCAAAGAGCAGATCGAAAAGGCTCTCCCGGCCTTGGGATACTAGTCCCTGAGGCTTGGTCATAGTCGCCGGAAGGTATCTGTCCCAGCGAGGCAAGGCGGTCAAGCCCGCTATGGGAATTTGGAAGACCGAGGGCATGTCGATCACGGTGGCCACCACATCCAAGAACATAACATTAAGGTGGGACGGGTGAGGAGGGGGAAAAGCGATATGTTTATTTATGATTATCATTGCATATACCCGGTTGGCATATAATGGGTACTACGTAGCGTCTTTTGTTTCTCAACGATGTTGGAACCAACATCGAATAGCTAGGGAATCCTTCTTCCAACATCAACGTTCTACAAGTGTGTTGTTCACTCGATATTGCAACAGTCCCTTCTGTAACTCAACACAGGATTTGGCTGTATATGTGAACTCCGACTCAGCTCAGCATACAATGCGGGTCCCTAGAGACAGTTGGCGCCAGGCGCCCAATAATACGGGCAACGCAAGCAATCAGCCCAGCAAGCCCTCTATTGCGCCCCTGCACCCAGCTCTTGTCTCTGGGCCATGTCCCGAGCTCCGTGTGTTGGTCCCGACTGCGTGGCTAGACGAGGAATTGCGCCACGTGGCGAGCGCAAAAGGCTTTGTCGTACGGAGAGGATTTCTTTCCCCCGGCGGAGTCCTTGTCTTGTGCTTGACTCTACGGCACCCCCTGCGACATCATGGGATGGCTGTTCACACAATGGCTAGAAGGCCTAGCTGACAGGGGCCTCACCCGGGGGCGTACTGGACCTCGATCCAAGTGACAACCGAAAAGTAATTGGGCCGTTCTGCGCCTGCAGATTTGTACGTTTCGGGTCATTGTTTCCATTCATCCTATCGTCATTGGTCAATACATAAACCAGAACACAAAACCATAGACACTCCATTACATAGAGCTGTAAGGGAGGTATGGAAGCAAAATGAACCTGTGAAGGCGGAAAACCCCAGTCCCTTCTTCTTCTTTGCTTTGCCGGAATGAATAATAGTATTGATTCTATGCAATGCCGTTGTGGGTTTTACTCTCCCTTCCTGTGTCGATATACTGAAACACAGCGAACTCTCTGCTTCATTGACCCTACTGGCCTATGTTGTTCCATGGATACTTACTGGGCACTTGTTCTGTCCGGGCTCGAGTTGAACAGACGGCCCCCCCCCCCAACCCGGTCAGAAACACCTCGACTCGAACCACTGAGACATCTGGAAACGGCGTGGGGGGGGGGGGGGGGTCCGGTTGGGAGCAGTGTGAAACAGAGTTCCTATATGCCTTCGAACTTGGAGGCGGACAAAGTGAATTGGACCGAGATATTGCTGGACTCGACTTGCGGAGGATGTCCTATAGGGGCCCAAAACAATGAATTACTAGACCCAAAAATGGCGATATTCCATTGCATGTAACAGGCTAGTGAGCATATGAGCGGTTGTATTATCTTTTCTTGGGACCAAACTGCTTGTAACCCTGCTTCCCATATGGCTCATAAGCTCGAGAGTGCCCGTCAACGACACCAATGTTCCCAAAAAGCCTTCCTTGGCGACAAATAAGCAACAAACAACGACCGATGCTCTAATTATTCCTCGACAACGCCCTCCCCAAACACAAGCGGCTGTCCCGGCGCGACCGCGGCCCCGACGGTCGTGCGGCGGTTGATCTTCCTCCCAAAGTCCTTGGACGCGGCGTTCTGCATGCGGTTGTTGAGGTACGCCGTCGCCTCGCTGAATGCCCCCGTAGTAATGGCCGTTTCGGCGGCCTGGGAGCCCTGCGTGACGCCGATGAGCTCGTTGGTCACGTACAGCCTGCCGCCGACATCCCGCTCCGCCCAGACCGTGTCCCACGACTGTATCGTCCACACGCACTTCTGCTTGGCGCCCGTCGCCTTAGCTGCGGCCGTGCGGAAGGCGCTGTCCTTGACGAAGATGGCGCCCTGCGGCTGCGGCCCGAGCGCCGCCTTCTCGGCGACGAGCGACGCCTCGTACTCGATGCCACGGAAGCTGAGAGTGTACGTGGCTGCCGGCATCGTGTTCGCCGGGTCCGCCGGGTTGGGGACGGAGGTGGCCGTCGTTACTGTGATCTCGGTCACCTCCATTATGCCGTGGCTCTTCTCCCTGTGGCGGATCGGGTCGCCCAGGCGGATCATCTCGGCACCCAGGAAGACACCCCCGTACATGGTCTTGTTGGGGGGTTGCTTGGGGCCTGCGTTAAGCCGGTTGAACGTGGACCAAGAGCCGTCGATTTCCAGGGCAGCCATCTTGGACGCCTCAAGGCCGATGAACTCGGGCCGTGTGGCGTTCATCTTCAGGAGGGCTTCCCAGTCGATCTGGGGAAAAGTCTTGTTTTGTAAGTCAGGAATCGATATGGCTGGGACGCTGAAGGTGAGAAATGGTCGCATTTCGTGCTGCTGCTTCGGCACGTCGGCGAGGTTGAGGACAGAATGCGCAAGGGGCATCACGTCATAGCCGGGTATCTGCCCTGTGCCGACCTGCCTGATGACCCCGATCCTCCATGCCGGCCCCTGCTGGAACCATACCATCTCGCCACGGCGGAACAAGGTCGGCTCATTGTTGAGTGTTGGATGCGGTGCCGAAGGTGCGGCAACAGGCTGCACAGACGGGGCCTGTGCTGGTGTGGGTGCCTGTAGCGGTGCCTGTGCCTGTGCCTGTGCTGCTGCCGCTGCCGCCGCCGCTGCCGCCGCCGCTGCCGCCGCCGCTGCCGCCGCCTTAGGGGTAACAGACTTCTTTGTGTTCTTCGAAGGCGCCGCGGGTTCCTTGAGTACCTGGTTCGCAACCTCTGGGGTGGAAGTCTGGGAGGCCGGGGTGGACGCCGCGGACGCTGCGGCCTTCTTCTTGGCCGCGGCAGATTTGGTTGTCGCGGCCGTCGCCTTCTTAGGCTTTGGCTCGGCAGCTGGTGCTGCCAGAGCTGCTGCTTTTTTCTCGTACTTGACCTTAAGAGACTGAGGCCATTTACGCCCTGTGGCAACATGGCATGGCTGACATGGACATTCTCTGTGATCTTGAGAGTCGCTGAGAAGCCACAGGACATGTGGAATGAACTCGTGTGGGTGCTTGTACAGGAACTCTTCTGAGCAGTCCTGCGGATGACCGAAGACGCAGGCCTCTCTCTTCGGTCCCGCAGAGCTGTGCCATCTCAGAGAATAGTGTTCTGGGAACACCAGCTGATATTGTGAGTCTGAATCTCCGTGTCAGCCGACAGTTGAGCTCCGAGACTGGGTCAAGTATGCCCTCGCAGACTCACCCTTTGGCCAGGCCAGCTCCTCTGAGAGGCCAGTTCCAATGACAACCTTCCATTGAATCATCTTCCTCCGAGTCTCAACATCCATGATCTGGTCCCACTCCTCGGGGATTGCTTCACTAATTTGATTTGCAGCCGTCTTGCTCCTAGAGACGATTTCTTGGGTGGAATAGAGGCGCCCATCTGAGCGACCAACATGGACTTGACGAGCTGCCCTTGGGGCAGCCCCCGGCCCTGCCCCAGGCCCTGCCCCAGTCGCTGCCATGCGAGACGTATGGCCTTGAAACTCGCCCTCGAAAGGCAGTTCAGCTTCCTCGCAGGACAAATCGATTGAAAGGGATGAGCACAGTGACTGGGGGCTGTATTTGGTGTCGCTTTCCAGTACACTTCCCTTGGAGGTTGGCAATTCGGCAAAGGCACAGGCCAAGCTGAGTCAGCAATACGTTCATTGTCCACCGAGAAGGAACAACAGTGAAGGAGGGATCCTGCGCCTGATCTAGCACCGGATCAGGACAACCTTTTCAGCTGTGCAGTCATCAGTAACACTCATTCATAGGTCACTAGGAACCACGATGTAGGTAGTCATTGAATCCATTCCGGTATCTACACGTGAATTAACAGTGGGTACGCTTGTCTCGTACATGCACTTTGTACCCTGTATTCTCATACAAGGACGATCCAGGCGGTGCAATGCCTAACATCCTGCTCTGCCACTCCGTGCCCCAGAAACAGTGGCTATCTTCCATCCAGAAAGTGTAACATAAGCCAATCCAGCTGTCTTCCGCCTCAGCAAAGGACCAAGACACCTGCCAGCTATCCGGTGCCGATTCCAAGTCCGTTTCTATTCCAGGTCGAGTGTGCAAGGTGGGGAAAAAGAGAATCTATCGTGAGCCAAAAAGTATATATCCGTCCCGCATCCACTTCCATCTCGTTTCGTAAGAGCACTGTGGCGTAGTGTATGGAATCATAGGGTAAGTCATTCCGCCACGACAGAACCGGTCTCGGGTGCAGTCGTAAAAGTGAACAAAAGAAGCAGAAGCAGAGCATTATTTAGGTCCCAGCCCCAGGAACCTGGCGATTAAAACCCCTTAACCCAAAGACCTGTGTCTGCGCAAAGATAGCCAAGTCCCCATAGTCACAGCCGCCCAGGCCGCCGCAGCCGCCGTCTGTAAATGCAACCAAACGCCGCGTAATGATTTGTATGAATGAAGAGATCCAGGATGCCGCCCTGCAGAAGGAGAGTGCTGCTATATCTTTGCAAGCTTTGTGATGCTGATAGTCGAGTAGGCAGTGATACGGTGTCGGCGGAGGTATCGAAAGCCACATGGTGTTTCCTCCTATGGAGTCTTCCCTCCCTTTCGTGCCTCAGGGTTGCCCTCGAACAAAGCGCTCCAACCAGCGAGAGACCATGAGTCACATGTCGAGTGCACCACGACAAGCCAGGCTGCGACGAGGTTGACCAGGTGGTGAATCATGTAGCCGTACGAGACACCATATATGGCGGCATAGACTGCCACGCCAAAGATCAGGACGCTGGTGACATGTTTCAGCCGACCGGTGACCCTTGGGACCATCTTTCCCGCTGTAAAAGTTTCGACAAGGACAATGAAGGGCATAATCGACATGACGTTGTGGTGGGACGAGAATGGCGTGAACCAGTGCACCGTCAGATTACGTATCCAGACGACCAATATAGGTATATTGATGGGAAGCACCCATAGCATCAGGGAGAAAATAGCGTGGGCGTAGTTGTAGAAACTGCGATTGGCGTTGGACGGCATCTCACAGGCAATACGGTGGGCCCGCACGGCGGTGATGAGTTGTACCACACAGGCGACCAGATACGCGAACTGGTAAGGTATGAAGGTCGTAACCAAGAACAGCAGGACGGCCGTCGTGATGAGCCGTCGCCGAGGCGAAGACGGCATGAAGCCGTGTTGCATGGCTCGACGTCTTTCATCGTAGCGTACCCACGCGGGGCGGAAGCTTATCCAACCGTACACAGTGCTTAGTATCGATGTGACGGCCAGCACCATGTAGTTTAGAACTGCACACACGCCGACGCAGACAATGCCGATCAGGGGTATCATGAACCAGAAGAACGGATCTTGTGTGCCCGCCAAGAGGTCATTCTGCCGGAAGTCGATGCCGACCGTCACATTTTTGAAGGGCCAGTAGCTTGCCGTTCCACGAGCTCCGGAGGTGTCCATGGAGAGTGAGAGGAGCGTCAGAGACGCGAGGATCAACGGTATAGACCGTCGCAGGCACAAATCCAAGCTCTCGTTGAAAGGAATGAAGACACCCTGGCTGTCGTATACCCTGAATTGCTTGCGCACAACCAAAGCGACGACGAGCAGTGGGAAGGCCGCAAATGCGGTACGATAGCGCATGTAGAGTTTTCCCATGCTGCCCAAAGCATCCACGGTCAGGCGGACGTTGATGCTCGAATCGCACGTCGGATCTGTCCAAAACTGAAAACTCAGGCCGTCTTCGGTCGTTTTTCTCTTCATCGGCGGCGGATTAAATGGTGCAACGCCGTGCATGCTAATGCTGGCGTGCCTAGCATTGACAAAAAATTTCGACTCGTACGGTTCTGTGAGATACTGTCGTACCAATGGCGCGAAGAGCTCCTTGTTCTTCCCACAGGACTGCTCACTGAGCTCCAAGCTGTAGGCGAGCAGGCTGGACTGGATGGATGGTATCTTGATCTCCGTCACGGTAGGCCTGTGGGCAGGTAATCGAAAATCCATGCCGAACGCGAGCATTCGACGCAGGCTGATGTGACGGGTTCGGTAAGAGTCCGCGATCTCACTGAACTCGGCGAGCACGAAACCCGAAGAAGTAATCCCCTTGTCCACAATGGCAACGAATTGATGATCAGCAATGTCGTCGAGTTCATATTGCAGGAAAGAGAACGGTGTCATCGGCCTGGAGCCGGCAGGGGCGAATGGTTGCTGTGTGAACATGGTTGACGCAGGCAGCTGCACAACGTCGGAAGCAGCATTTTTGCAGGCCAGCCGAGTCGAGCTCCGGCTCTCTCCTGACGACAGATCCATCTTCCACGGCAGCATCATTCCCGCCTGGCCAGGCTGCAGCGTGTGCACACTGCAGAGCAGGACCTCCAGCTTCCCCGACTCTCCGGCGCTATCTAGCCTCTGGTCGGTGAGAAGTGTGAAGCGATTCGGCGATGAACCTAAAGGCGGGATCGGCACTAGGTGCGCTTGTGGTTTGCCCTGCTTTCCCAAGCCTCGAAGTATCAAGCGGTCTCCTTGCGGCACAATATCGTGTGAATCATCCTCGAGGGTGAGCAGCGTGCTGTGTTCCCTGAATAGGACAGATTTCTCTGCATTTTCCTCCAGGCCGGTCAGGAAATGCTTCTTGAATACACTCATGCGCTGAGCTCGGGGTTTGGTCTGCGAAGGGCGGTGCGCATCAACAACGTCGTACAGCGCCCGGATTACTACTTTTCGATGTTGGTCGCACCAAAGAATCGCCTGGTGGTCCATACTCGTCCATACGGTCGGGATTGTGGAGGTGAAGACGGTGAAACCATGTGTCTCGGGTACAATAGATTCCAAGCTGGCGTAATCGGAGGGTACCACGGTATCCAAGCTGCCGCCGGCAATAGAGATCAGGGTGACATGCCATAGCGGGTTATTGTTAGCCCATTTCTGGGAATATGCCTTCCTCCAGTAGTCGTTGATATCGTCGTACACCTTGACAATCTCGCTGTCGAAGGAAACGGGTGGTCTCGAGTGCGGCGCAGACATGGTGATGATGGTATTGATGGAATGCGCCTGGTAATTAGGCATTATGAGCATGGTGCGAGCCACAATGCCGCCCATGGAGTGGCCCACGATCATGACTGAGGTCGGATCGGGTAGGTCTGAGTCGCGACTTGTCATGCGCGGATCTAGGTATAAAGACAATATGTAGCGGATGGCCTCGTTTAGGTACTCGGCCTGGTCGACCATAGTCTGGCCGTGGAACGCGGTAAAATCCTCGTTGAAATCGACGGTGAAGAAGTCGAGATCGCGCACGCCATTTCGGAGGGCTGACGGGTCATGCTGAAGTGTGTCGTGGAAATAGTTGGCAGCTTCGGCAGCGAGCGGGCGCACCTGCTTGTAGCTTCCTGCGTTGCCAGGTATGAAGAGGACCGGTGTGCCTCGTAACTGGGATCGTTGTCAGTCTACTGGCGCCATCGCGCGCATATGGAGGTGAGACCTAATGGGACCAACGGACCTTGACCTCTTCGTCCACCTCGAGTTCCCTGTAGAAATAGAGCGAGTACTTGCTGCCAAATCGGGTGTGCTCGGTGTCGAAGTCGTTCAATTTGACGTAGGCGGGACGCATATAGGACATAATGCAGCCCTTGGCGTCGAGACATCTTGTCGCGCTCGAGTTCAGTATGGCAACGAGAAAAGCAAGACCTATTATCGATACTAGGAGGGTCAGAAGACCAAGTGCCCAGGGGCTTCGGGATCGCAGCCGGCGCGGCCCTTTCGAGTCGGGCGACTTATCGACACCTTCGGAGTCTTCGTCGCTCTTGGGGGCCATGACTGGCACGGCTGATGGCTCGACGGGCAAGGCGAGAGGCGCCTTCTCCATGGCTGCTCCGTTCTGGGCGGCTGTGGGCTTCCAGGAGGAGAAGTTGCCTGAGCGGCGGCTGCGTGCGGAGTGGGATCGGAGGTCGAAGCTGGTGCGCCTGCTGTCGGAGCTCCTGGGCGGCTGGTGACCCGGTGCCCTGCCGTGTGTCTGGGCAGAGGTAGCCTGTGCAGTGGGCGTGGCATCGAGAGCAGAACCGAGGGCAAGGCCGAGGCCGAGGGAGCTGTTGGAGTTGGAGTTGCTGGCGGCATTGACAGGCAGATGTTGCAATTGCAAATCGTCACCGTCGTCCGAGCCAGAAGACCGCCTCTGCATTTCCCCTCGACGGTCGATGGCGCTTCTGCCGTCTTCGTCGTCCGTCGGTCGACCGTGTTTCGAGCGTTATCGTGGGAGCGGGAGGGGGAGGGGAGGTGGGTGAGGGCCGGAGAGGTCGGTCGAGGGGGCAAAGACGCGGGCAGGAAGGAGAGACAGAGGGAAGTTTCACACGCTAGCAGTCGGACGGAAAACCTCAGTAGTGAGAGTGATGGACCCCCAGGTTCCCAATGGGCAGGGGGTGTTTGGGGTGGTTGGCTGACGGAGACGGGCCTGGGCGGGAGCACCAACGGCGCCTGGACTTGCAGGCCTTGGCTGCCCGTGCGCCCTGAGAGATCCGGCGTGGGGGGTTTGTCCCGTGGAAGCGAGCGAGGAGTGCTGACTGATGAGACGGGTCCAGGAGCCTTCGGGAGGCTTGGAGATTCATGGATCCCTCTCTGATCTTGGATAAATTATCGCATGGCCGCGATGGAGGGCTGGCAGGGCTGGGAGATGAGGAAATCAGAGCGTCCGGACTCGCAGACCACGGCTCCCTGTTTATACAGCAGGCATGTATTGGACAGGACAGCACCCATTATTATTATTACGGGACCGCGGGCTGACGGGCAGATACAAGAGTGCAGTGCCTCGAGTCCTACCAGGTAGGTGCAGGTGTGGGGCCGACGTCCTGCTGGCTCCAATGTACCGACCAAGGTTCCAAGTAGCAAGCAGGAGCAGACGAGGTGAAAAAGACGATGAGGATGGTTGCAACCCATGTACCTGGCAAGACGCACTAGCGAACTACCTAGGTCCCAGATTACCTACCACATTGTGCTGGCCGTTGGGTGAGGTCGCAGTCCAGCCAGCACATTGTGGACGAAATTGCAGGTGTGCTCGCGGGTAGATTGTATACCATGCCTGGGTACCTCATTGTAATTACGGGCACCCGGCCAGACTGTCGTTGCAGACTGGATGTGCGTGGATTGCTGCGGCCCCAACGGAGACAAAACACCTGCGCAACACAGATCGGATCGGCCACTTTCTCGGTCTGGGTCTCTCGGTCTCGGTCCTGGTTCTTGGTCCACCAGCAGCCAAGTCATGTCCATTCTCGCCGCCGACGCCATCGAGGGTGCAGGAGCTTGTCCGTACCCGCCTAGGTACCTACTGTAGGTAGTCTACGTGTAATAATACTGGTGTAAGCAAACACCACCACCACTACCACTCACACAAGACCTCAAGACGCAACCCCCGCGAGAGCTGCTGCTCGGTGAGCTGCCCATCGAGATGAAGCGCCTCGTTCTAGCGTCCCAATCGGTGCGGCGCCGTCTCATCAAGCTAAAACACACGTCAAGCTCGCTTTCGATTGCTCCGCATGCGTCGCAGAAACATCTTAGACCCGTGCTCTACTACGTAGACGCCCATAGTCGGATATTCGGAGGCTGTAGCGTCGTCAGTGCTGCAGAATCCTACCCGTGGGATAAAAGCACACGGCGCTTCACCTCCTGTGCATTGCCCAGGCGATAACGTCATTCATTGCCCAGCATACCCATGCTTATCGCGAACAGACAGCACCACTGCCAGAAGCTCATTATCTCTGGCAGCCGACTAGCTCGGTTGCAAGGACAAGCCAAGCCGCCTCGTTGTTGGAGGATGGGAAATGGAGATTGGGAATGGTTTCGAAACAAGTCGGCGGCCGCGGCCGACAGACCGAGTCCATCCCTGTCGTCCCAACTAACTGCCATGTCCAATCTCCCATCTCCCATTTCCCATTTGTCCTGATTACATGCTTGCTTCACATGCTCACGAGGTTGGTCGTTTGGGGTAGAAGACACAGGATTCGAGATTGCAGAGCGGTAGTGGGACAGACATTGTCGATACGCAATACACAGATAATAACAGCTGCATCCGTTGCAGTAGCGGCGTTGCATTTCCCGCACAGCTGATAGATAGATGCTCGTCCCAGGCCGGGGGCTAACTAATAAGCAGGTGGGTTGCACTGCAGCTTGCAGAAGTTGTCGTACGGCGTTTGAGGACTTGGCCGTGCCGACTGCAGGCTGGCAGAACCGGCCAATTCTGGCTCTGTCCAAGGTTCATACGAGCTGCAGCAAGGGAGACGCCGGACGCGTACGCAGACAGTAGATGCTGCTGCACAGCGTCAGGCGCATGCATCTTCAAATACATGAATCGCCGCCGCTTCGATACGAGATGCTACGCACAGTCTGTCATGTACGTGTGATCTGCCAGCTTTTCGTCCCTGCCATTCCATGCAGGATGCAGAATTAGGTGATCAATTTTGAAGCTTGACCCGTAGCTCGCTTTGTTGAGGCAGCAAGGCAGGAGACTGCTCGCGACGCTTATGTAAGCAGAGACGCGACCAAACGCGTGTTTCTCTGTCGGCTTGTGAGAAGCATCGGCAGCCTGATTGTCGGCCTGATGCGTGCACTTTGTGATTTGTTGCCGATATGTACTCCGAATGCTCTTGACAACTTCTGCCACGCCCCCACTGTAGTCCTGCACAGCGATGACCGCGGAAACCCGCTGCAACCCGGGTCGTCATCCTCTAAAGCCTGTTGGCTGAGTGGGCCACCGTCTATCGTAGACGATGGCGACCATCAAGGCCATCGAGGCCAGCTCTGTCAGTGCCCATGGCCTTGCTCACTGAAGCTGTCAACTGACGCTCATTTTCACCTCTCTCAAGGTCCACCAGATACAATCTGGACAGGTCATCGTCGACTTGTGTTCAGTCGCAAAGGAGCTGGTCGAGAACGGCCTTGACGCTGGCGCAACAAGCATCGGTAGGACTTCTAAGCCAGCCCATGCAGGTCCATGATGCTAAGGAAAACCGTCAACAGATGTCCGGTTTAAGAACCAGGGTCTCGACTTGGTTGAGGTCCAGGACAATGGCACAGGCATTTCGCCTGAGAACCACGAGTCTCTGGCTCTGAAGCACTATACGTCAAAGCTGTCGACCTACTCTGATCTGAGCACACTGGAGACCTTCGGATTTCGTGGCGAGGCTCTCTCCTCTCTTTGTGCCTTGTCAAGATTCACGGTTGTCACTTGTCTCCAGGCCGATGCACCAAAGGGTTCCAAGCTCGAGTTTGAAACTTCGGGCAAGCTCAAGTCCACCAGCATGGTTGCTGCCCAGAGGGGCACAACAGTCTCCGTCGAGAATTTGTTCAAGAACCTGCCGGTACGGCGTAGGGAGCTGGAGCGCAACATCAAACGAGAATGGGGCAAGGTCATCAGTCTTCTCAACCAGTATGCCTGTATCCAAACTGGGGTCAAATTCACAGTTTCTCAACAACCCAACAAGGGTAAGCGGATCGTTCTTTTTTCCACAAAGGGGAATAAGAGCACCCGTGAGAACATCGTGAACGTCTTTGGGGCCAAAACCATGGCCGGCTTGGTTGTCCTGGACCTGAAACTCGACTTGGAGCCCACAAGCGGCTTAAATAAAAAATGGAGTACACAAAAGGACGGCGACGCCCACGAGGTCCTTATTCGAGGCCATGTCTCACGTCCAGTGCAGGGTGAAGGAAGGCAGACTCCAGATCGGCAGATGTTCTACGTCAACAGTCGGCCTTGCGCGTTGCCCCAGTTCGCCAAAGTCTTCAACGAGGTGTACAGGTCCTACAACTCTTCACAGTCTCCCTTCATATTCGCCGACATACAGCTGGACACACATCTCTACGATGTCAATGTCAGCCCCGACAAGAGGACCATTCTCTTGCATGACCAGGGACGGATGTTGGACAACCTCAGGGAATCTTTAATTGAACTCTTTGAAAAACAGGAGTACACAGTGCCCGTGTCACAAATTGCGACGTCTAAGCTTCCCCCTTTCAAGAAATTGACCGTGTCTCGAGAGGATACCAATGGCTCTGGAGGAGACGAGGCAGATAGATCTTCCGCTGCTCTCGATGAAGTCGCAAACCCTACTGCTCGGGACGGGGACGAGGCCTCCGAGTTGTCAGATGACGAAGATGACGAAGAGGACACCTCAGGAGCCCGCCGGATGAAGAATTTGGCTTCAGCCAAGGCTCTTTCGAGAGACGCACAATTGAACCCGATGACGCGTTGGTTGGACAGAAAGTTGGCTCCGCGCGAAGAGACCACTTCAGAACCAGCTGCGGCCACCAAGTTCGACCCGAATGAGACGGTCATGAAGCCGACAAGTGATTCAATTCCAGGCAATGGAGCAATCGACGCCTCAGAGACTTCAAGCAAGCCTGATGAACAGGTGCGACAGGAGTTGACAGACGGACAGAGCCCTCGAGCCGACACCGGTGAAGGCGAGGATGCTTTTTTGAGCCGCCTGGCTCGTATGAAGCGCTCCTTCCTCCCAGAACCTCTACGAGACGAATTGTCCTATGATCAGTCCCCTAGTGAGCCACCCATTCCAGTCATTGTGAAGCCCACCAAACCCATAGATACTGCTCCCCTGAGTGTGTCTACACCAAGACCGCCGAAGCGGCCGTCCCAGGAAGTCGCGACCATCACGATCGGTGACCAATCTGTGACGAGCGTCATCGGCACATCTGCAAAGAGGCCAAGGTTGGATGGCGAAGTGGTACAGCCGCATAAGACTGCAGAAGCCCCTCAAGCGGCAGTACCCCTGCCTTCATTTGGCGGACGCCTGACACAGATGTTTTCTGCCGCTTCTGCTTCACATAATATACCAACAGGCGGCGAAAGCTTACACACTGATAAATCGAACAACCTCGAGCAGAGAGACGAGTCAGACGAGGCAGATGAGGACGATGAGGAAAATGAGGAAGGACGGAGCGAAGACAACAGTGTTTCTGACGCAGAAGCTGCACCTGACCAAGGGACTGGCGCTGATAGCGACAGCGAGGCATCGGCGTCCTCTGCATTGTTCGTGGAACAAGATGAGGACGACGAAGCTGAAGCATTGGAACAAAATCAGGATGACGAGGTCGCTTCACCATCGCCTACGTCTGAAGCGCAGAGGGACGCGCTTGACGAAGATGATGGAGAGTACATCGACGAGGACGAGGTGAAGGCCAGGGAAGCAGTGGAATTGCAGAAAACCCTCACTGCTGCTGAAGAAGTCAGGCATGAGCCTAGCGAAGAGAACCAGAAGCGGACCCAAGCGTTTCTAAAAGGAAGCGGAAGGAACAAACATTCCACACAGGCTCTTCTGCAACGACTTCATGTCGATGAGGACTGGCTTCAGAAGCGCCTAGACTTGTGGGCATCACAGGCGCGAGACTACGCTTCAGCAAGGAAGGCCAATGCCTCTGAGGATTTGGACCCCGGACTTGAAGCCGGAACACAGGTCGCAGAGGACAAACTTTCCCTCACTATCCACAAGGGCGACTTCTCGAAGATGAAGATCGTGGGACAGTTCAACCTAGGCTTCATCCTCGCGGTGCGACCCGGCACCTCAGCGGCCTCCAGAGCAGACAACACCAGGGACGACGACGAGCTCTTCATAATCGACCAGCACGCGTCGGACGAGAAATTCAACTTCGAGCGCCTGCAGGCCACGACGACCGTCCAGTCGCAGCGCCTCGTGCGGCCCAAGCCCCTCGAGCTCACGGCCGTCGAGGAGGAGATCGTCATCGAGAACCGCCCGGCCCTCGAGGCCAATGGCTTCCAGGTCGAGGCCAACACGTCGGGCGACGAGCCTGTCGGGTCGCGGTGCCGTCTTCTCAGCCTTCCCCTCAGCCGGGAGACGACCTTCTCACTGGCCGACCTCGAAGAGCTGATCTCGCTGCTTGGGGACAGCCCAGCGACCACGTTGTCGCCTGCGCATGACAGCGAGGGGGAGGGTGGTGGATCTGGTGACGGCGGGCCCCGCGACAGCACTAGTGGAACGAGAAGGCACATCCCCCGACCGTCCAAGGTGAGGAAAATGTTCGCGATGCGCGCGTGCAGGAGCAGCGTCATGATCGGCAAAGCGCTGTCGCACCGGCAGATGGAGAAGGTCGTCCGCCACATGGGAGACATGGAGAAGCCCTGGAACTGCCCGCATGGGCGGCCTACGATGCGGCACCTGTGTGCCCTGGGTGCTGCATGGGATAAGAAAGGTTGGGTCGAGGGTGACCACGGCGACGGCACCGGAGGGCGGACGACTGATTGGGCTGGTTTTGTGAGCAGAATGAGGCAGTGAGCTTTCTTAGCGCGGCGTAGTAGGCGCAGATGATTTTACTTCACGACATACTAGGTTCGGGAATCACATTTTAGGTGCCTTGTGGGTGTACAGACTGGCCCAAACTATGTAGGGCTTCCTTGGTGCCGCCGTGACTCTCTTTGCATTATCGGAGCGAGCTAGCTATACATTTCTGATAGCCATATATTTTGATGCAATGTACAATCCATGACCATGACAAGACCGGAACGAAAGGTGTCGCCGGGTCGGCTCTCCTACGCTCATCGTTTAGGAGCCAAGCCGGTGATACGATTCGTTCAAAGCCAGCTAACCTCCTCGTAGCCTAAGTCATTGACGGCATGTCAAAATTTAGTTGGCTGACTTGATCACCATTAATGCCAAAGAATTGAAGCCTGCGGGTTGAAAGTCAGTGACATGCATGCAAGCCAGGCGCCGGCAACAGAGCTCCCACACAAACTTACCAGTCTTCCACGTTGAGTGTGCTTGGCACCGGCGCTCCCTGCGCGCTCCCTGTGCTCCAGCTGTCCGGGCTCTGACCATCGGGCAGGGTCGAGTCGAAGCCAGTGTTCCACATAGTATTCTGCGCCTGTTGTTGGCCTGGCCCGGTCTGCTGGCCGGGGAATCCGGCGAGGCCAGGCTGCAGGAAGCTTGGATTGTGCTGTTGCACAGGACTATTACCCTTGCTCGTGCTATTCGGCATACCATGCTGCTGTTGGTGGCCTCCGAACTGCATGGGCGGGGCCTGCTGTGCCTGTCTGCCCTGTTGCATTTGTGGCGGCATCAGATTGGGATCCAGGTTCTGATGTGTCTGAGTTGGAGAAAGGTGTGGGAAGAGAGGCATGCTTGCACTTTCAGGAAACAGCTGGTCTGGCTGGAAGTTCTCCCACACGGCCTGCGACAAATTCGGCGAGTTTCGCGTCACGAGATAGAGGTCCGGAGGGGTCGTGGGTACAGAGAAAGATGGGTTGAACGGAGTCGCCGGTCTAGTCTGGGGCCGTGACGTCGTTCCGCCCATAAAGGCGTCCATATTGCTCTGCCTGGTGCCGCCAGGGGATGTGATCTGGGGAGGGGCCATCGTGTGGCCGTGCTCGTTCTTTGTAGTCTGGCTTGGCGTCTGAGGCCGCGAGCGCTCATAAGACTCCTGGGGTGTCGGCGTCGAGACACTGAAGTCGATGGCCATGTCGTCGTACTTGCGCTTTGCCGATTCTCGCATTTGCTGTTGGTGATGTTGCTGCTGATCGTGAGCGTGTTGCTCAAGTTGCTGCATGCTCCTCTGAAATTTGCTATGTCGCTTTCCGGCGGCTTTCTGAAGCCTCTCCTCAAGGGTCCTGTTCCCGAGAATGGCCTCAAACAGGGTCGAAACCATCTTGCCAACTAGCCACACCCGTGAAACATCCTTCAGGGCCACCATGCAGGTCCTGATCCGGTCCTGGGTGACCTGCTGAATCGACGGGATAGGTGATCGCATCTGGTATACATGCATGATAAGAGCCGAAAACAAACTGTAAACGATAAAAGCCGGGCAATAACGAAGCTCGTCATGAGCCGAAAGATTTTCTATGATCGAAGTGATCATGGCGGCCGCTTGGAAAGCAATATTCCTCGACGGATAGGCCGCGTCTTCGGGGAACCGCGACGAACCTCCGCCTGGAGGCATGTGGGCTCTGTGTAGTAAACAGAGCGTCGTATAATAATTTGAGTGGAGCAAGGCAGACCAAAAGTGGTGTCGTGGCATCTCCCAGTAGACGACTTTAGGGCAGTTCTGCAGCCAGTCGGCCAACGCCATGTCACTGTGGGTGAGATCAATGGGGTTCCGTTGACGCCCTTTGGCTGCAACCGAGTACTGCTGTGACAGCACAAGCCCCATGATCTCGCAGAGCTTGACATACTGCAGGAAGAAGTGGACGTGGATCGGGTCGGGGGGATATTCGCTCGGTCGGCCGTCTTCGTCCTCGACAAAATCGTCCTCTGTCAGCATCTCCACATCCGAGTCATCCAGGTTGATGTGAACTGGTCGACCAAGGGCCACGGCGACGGATCGATCACGGGTAAAGAGTGTCCACCAAATCCTCTTCCAAAGTCTCTTGTCGGCCCTGCTGAGTTGCGAACCTTCAACACTACGGTGCATGCCGGACCCCTGTGCGACGATTGTGGCGACACGACTCCAGTAGAAGACGTTCTTGGTGACGTCCTCGGGTCCTTCCCAATACCAACCCATTAGCAATAGTGATTGCACTATCGTCATCCTGTCATCCTCGTAACTGGCATCGTACAGCGCCTTGGCCCTTTTGTAGAAAGTCAGTGCAGCAGGGGTTGTGGACCCGTTTGCGTCCATGAGCTGTGGATTATTGCAGACCCGCGATCCGGCCAACAGGATAGCCTGGAGGAGCAACAGCGAGGGTGGGTTCTTGGGATCCCCATACTGCTTCATGAATCTCGTGCGGTTGATGACGGGCACGATGGGATGGATCCATTTGAAATACGAGTCGATCAGCTCGTCGCAGAGGGAGCGGGGCGGGAGCAAGAAGGCACCACGCTGGTGAAGGATATCGATCTCGACGTTGTCCAGCTCGGTCAGCCTCGCCCTGGAACCTCGGACATTCTCGGGCAGGGGGTAGTGGACGACATCCGCGGCTCCTTGTCGATCGTTGACGAGCAGGGTCAGGTTGGAGGACTCTCCCAGGTAGGCAACACGGCCGGCTTCGGTGATGGGGGCACGGATGAACTTTGGTTTCATGACTAGGTTTACATAAGTATTGTTGTCGATCTCCTCCTTGTGGGTCTGTGCCGCCGTCATGGTGGTCGTTGGTGTACCTTCTGTAGTGTGATATACGGCGGGTGGCCTGGTGTTGAACGTGGCCGTTCCTGTGCCGGGACGGGGAGACTGTTCCTCTGGGCCATCGCCTCGTTCACTGGTTGTGGCTGATCAGCACACGCGCTGTTGGAAGAATGGAAAGGGGGGGGGGGGGTATAGTGAGATTGGTCGCGTGATGTACCTATCCGAGTCTCTGGTGGTGGAAGCGGTCTGGGTCTTTTTCCTCTTGGGCGTTGGGATCTTGCACTCGATTTGGAAGGCGACGCAGTTGGTACAAGGTATGCCCAGAGAGGCAGCATCGCAGCGGACTTTCCTCCTGTTCCAAAAGAAATGTCAGTCACTTATTAAACCGCCCGCTGCACGTGGAAGCACTGGTGCTGCCGTCCGCGGCTTGCGCCGGGGGCGGGGCCGGCGGGAAGTCCATCGCGAAGCTGTCTCGAGCTCGAAATCTGAACCTCGGCTGTCCGGGGCACTGGGTAGCTTGATATAAGGGGAGTCTGTCGACGAGGGGGTTGACGTACGCATGGCAGGTCTAATGTGGCAGGAGGCACGGTCAGCGACATGGCGCGATGGCAAGAACAGAATGAAGAGACACGATGGTAACGTAATGGTGGTGTTGTGTCGCGTGCGCGAGGTGGCCGCGCCTTGTCAGCCGGCGGAGGGGGGATACAGACAGAGTTACCGAGGCATGCAGCGCAGCCCACCTGAGCCGAGGAGCTGCAATGTAATCGGTCGGCGGGCGAACGAGTGGGTGGAGGGGAAGAGGAGGAGAGATCTCCCAAACATGACAAAATTAGAACCAACGACTCACCTCACAAGCCCGAGATGCTCGTTGTCTTTGGTCAAAGCACGGCGAGTCAGCTCAACTCTTCATCGTCACCTCAAAGCACGAGCTCGAGCTCAACCTCGTCTCGGCCTGCCGAAGATGGTCTCCTCACCTCCTGAAGCTCAGCGCATTCGCGGCCGCGGCCGCTGCCGCCGCGCCGCCCTTTGCTCCCCCTCCTCCTGCGGATGCTGTCGGGGTGGCACCGCTGCTACTTCCATCTTGGTTCGCAGGTGGTGACTGAGTCTGCGACTGCGACTGGGACGGCTGTTGGTGGTGGTTGGGCGTCGGCTGCTGCTGCAGCTCGAGGGACGGCTGGTCCATATTCCAGGGCGACGTCGGAACAATGTCTCGTGACACTCACGGCGCAGTCAAGTCAAAGGGGCCGGCTCAGACAAGTCGTTGGCTAAGGGCCATCTCAGGCGCGACAAGGTATACTCCGATCGGGACGGCCCAAGCTGGAAGTGGGTTGAATTGAGTCGGGCGAGATGGTTGCAATACTCGGATGGGCTGGTCGGGCGCACCGGGCAAGTCGTTTTGGGGGGAGGGTGGTGCGTCGACCCTGGAAATCAGTGACGGGCGCGAGTTGGCGGCCAGGCGCATGCAATTGTCTGGTCGCGCTGGATTCAGGGCGAGGGCAGTGCTGTAGCGACGCCGTTCGACAGCGCCTCTGTGCGTCCAGCTGGTCTTGGGCTGGGCAGATCGAACGTTTCAAAAGTCGGGATTTTTAGATGAACCGGGCCTCCGCAATTCCAACGTGGTGCTCTTTGTCACGGTGGCCAGTGTACTCCGTACGCGGTGCTGGGTTACTGCACGCACCCAAGCGGCCTACCTCGATTCCTGGGTAAGATACTGGGTTCTCGTAGGCCGTAGCTCCTCCAATCGCGGCTAGCGCTTTTGTCAACCAGCGGGCGCGCACGAGATCTGTCGGTCAGGCAGAAAGACAGAGTGCAAAAGCAACAAATTTGGCCGTCGCGCCTGGAAACCCGAGTGGTACAGTGACACCTCAGCTCGGTCAACAGGAGAGGTGGGCAGCAGCAGGAAACGAGCCACTGCACGTCTCATATGATGGAGTAGGTTGCCTCTCTTGCCGTGCGCAAGTGTCACAATGCACAATCAAAAACAACAATATACCACAACAGAAACCAACATCATTTGCACTTGATCACCCACGAATGAGCCTGGGCTGAGCCTGCCCTGCCTGCCGCCCATATATATCACCTTCGTCTCCTCGCATGACCTTGCATGTAGACATCCTGCCTGTGCAGTGTAGGAGCTGGTCCCCCATCCGGCATTGCCCGTCATGACACGCCGAATACGCCACTCCGCACACCTACATGCGTACATCCTCGGATACGCATCCCTGAGGTGTGGCAGCCGGCTCGTCCTCACCCACATACAACATCCTGCCGTGTGAATACGGATCCATCGAGGTGACCAGGATAGACTCGGTGGGCCAAGCAGCGATTAGGGCAAGCACATCGATCTGGTCATGCGTGTGTAGCAAGGCTCGTACTGCACGGACGGAGCAAAGTCTACTTTCCCAACCAACACAATACCGACCTAGTGCTAGTGATACTGGTGAGCCACACACTCGTGCGGGAGCTTGGAGCCAAGTCTCTTTGCAGCGAGTAGAGTCCAGGCCCCAAGCCAATTTCTGGGGAATCCTTGGAAAATCCGGGGAAAAGATACGTACCACCCGTATGCCCACGAGCTGTTAACTCACTTGTCCACCCCGTACACTGTCTCTTATCGCAGTCATGATGCTGCGAGGAAGCCGGTGACGCCTTCACAAATACTGATACGCCCGGATCCGGGCAGGGCGGAGGTGATCCAGAAGAGACCCTAGTAGTGAAACAAAACCTCAACGAAAGTCGCTGCTGCTGCATGCCCTTTACCCAGGCGGTCTCTACCTCAGGTAGAAGCACAGCCCAAGGCACTCAGGCATAGAAGGCTCAAGAGGACGACGCATGGCCTGCCAAAAGGGGCAACCTCCCCAAGGCCCGCATAGAAGCTCGCTCGCCCGCCCGCCTCTGCTACAACGTAGATGCATTTCCAGCGGCTGTCCAGGCCTTCTCTCAAGCTTCTCCAGAAAGGAACAAAGACCCGGCCCCTCCCTGCAGCATGACGAGAACACGAACAGACCTATGACGGCGCGGGAGACGCACCCCAGACCCAAACATGCTCCCCTAGCACCACCACCAGCCACGTTGCGCGTGCGCAAGCGCGGGGCGAGACCTCCCGCTCCCGACGTAGCCCGGCGCCGCGAGGCTGACGGAAGGGAGGGTAGAGGGCGAGAGAAGAGAGGCACATGTGAAGCTGAGCTCGGAGCTTGAACCACACGCTGTGCGGGTTGCAACTCCTGGAGCTCCCATCCTGGAGATGCCGAGGTCCAGCGCGCGCGAGGCTGACGTGCCCGCGATCGACGTCAACATGGAGGCTTGACAGCTGGGGCCCAAGCCCTGGGCATTCCTATATTTTCCGGGAAGTCGGCTACTTGGCATCTATGGACTGCTTAACCAAGCGGACAATTTACTTCCACTCTGCCGCTGGGAAGTTCCATACTGGTGTGGTTGAAGTTAATATGTCCGCACATCTGTTAGCTTGGTTACACACCCTAGTGACATCGGCGGTCTTGCTATATTGTGCGGTATGAATGTGGATCGATAGGCCTTGATAATTACCAATTTGGGACGAAGTGATTATCATGCAGTATCTAGCTGTGGATTCGATTCTACAGTCCCGCAGGATTCCTAGATAAACTCTATTAAATATTCTCTACAATGTCCTTCTATTAACAATTCTTTATGGGAAGTACACATGGAATGATCCACTCACTTACACTATAGCAACGGCAGAAATTAGGTCGCTGCGTACTCGAGGGGCATCACTGCTCAATTCAAGACTTGCATTAGAATTAATAAT
The DNA here is from genome assembly GCA_038088505.1 of Diaporthe velutina. Lineage (NCBI taxonomy): Eukaryota > Fungi > Ascomycota > Sordariomycetes > Diaporthales > Diaporthaceae > Diaporthe > Diaporthe velutina. The sequence continues at coordinate 345,817 of JBBWSJ010000037.1, read as the reverse complement.
CTCGTGTCTTTATTTGTTTACAAGAACTGAGACTCGTTTCCATCCACATTACACATTCCTATATGCCTATATGTACAGTAACCGTCACCCGCCAACACTCTTTTAGTTCGCCCGGACAGTCCTCCTCGTCACAAACGGCACCGACCGCTTGTTGCTGCCCATGTTCTTGTCCACAGACACAGACTCGACAGCATCCGACACCGGCGTGCCGACGTTGTTGCAGAGACCATCGGTCTGCGCCGCGGGCAGGAAGACCCGCGGCAGGCCGCCAGCAGGCATCTGCACATTGAGGCGCCCGTCCTTGTCAACCGTGAAGGACTCGCAGTTCAGCACGTCAATGAGCTCCGCATCGACCTCGTAGTCGGTGACGGCCGAGCCCAAGGCGTAGCTGACATTGTTGACCGCACCGCTACCGCCGTTGGTGTACATGGACAGCATCTGGCCCTTGCGGAAGGCGATGACGCTGGAGCTGTTGCCGGTGCTGTCGCCGTCGTAGAAGAGAGCCGTGGTGCGCTCCTCCGTCAGGAAGTCGGGGTTGGCCTCTGCCGCGTGCTTGCGCACCTTGTTGGTTTGTTGGATCCAGCCGTACAGCTCAGAGTAGATATCGTAGCCTTCACCCAGCCAGAGCGCCTCGCGGTTGGTCGGCACGTTGCCACCAGCATAGTGCTGCTCCTGACCATAGTAGACAATGGGGATGCCGTCGCGCAGCATCGAGATGGAGATGGCGTTCTTGGCCAGCGCCACGTCCCCGTTGCGGTAGGCGAAGCGCACCTGGTCGTGGTTCTCGAGGAAGGAGCCGAACAGAGAAGGGTCGATCTCGTTCATGGCTGCGAGCTTGTTGGTGCCCTTATAGAGCGCCGAAAAGTCGGCGTCGTTCGCCTGGAAGGCCTCGACATACCAGTTCCAGCTGCTAAAGTCCATATACCCGTCGAGATACTTCTGGTAGGGGGCGAGAGTCTCAGGTGCACTGTGGTTAATCTCGGCGAGGAGGAAGACGCCGGCCGCGTCCTTGACGCCGCCCTCGGTCCAGAACTCAGGTTCAATCTCGAGTGCGGTGTCGACGCGGAAGCCATCGATGGAGTACTTGGAGACAAGGTCCTTGATCCATTCGGCATAGATCTTGCGCACCTCGTCGTCCTCAGTGCGAAGATCCGGCAGGCCCTCGAGCCAGCAGAGCTGCTCGGACTTGCGGTTGTTCCACTGGATGCTGCACTTGTCATGGAAGTACTCGGCCTTGTTGAAAGGCTTGAAGTTGGTGTAGTTGCCGGGGGACGTGGGCAGACCGACGTGGTTGGGGGCGATGTCAACCATCAAGTACATGCCACGAGCATGCAGGGAGTCGGCGAGCTCCTTCAGGTCGGCCTCAGTACCAAAGTGCTCGTTGATTGAGTACAGGTCCTCTGTCCAGAAGCCATGGTAGGCGTCACCAGATAAGCCGAATTTGCCTTCGACGTTCTTGACGATGGGGGAGATCCACACGGCAGTAGCACCCAGGTTCTGGATATAGTCGAGCTTGTTGGTGATACCCTTCCACGTGCCACCGCAAGCAGTGCCCAGCGAAGCGTCGCAGAGAGGCGCTGAGCCATCCGTCCTGGCGAAGCGGTCCGTGATGACCTGGTAGATGCTCTGGTTTCGCCATCCTGCTGCGTCCAGGGCCGTGGCACCATGAACAGCCCCGAGGGCAAGCAAGGAGAGCGTTTGGGTTAGGGAGACCATGTTGACAGGTATTAAGGTATTATGCTATAAGTATATAGACAAGGACGCTGTATAACTGGAAGCAGAACGCTGCAAAAAAAGAGTGTCGATTAACGATTGGAATGCCTGGACAGGGAAAAAATTAAAGAATGACTGTGGCCCAAGGCTGAACGAGCGGTTGAGTGCCTTTGCTTTCAGCGTGGCATCTGCAATGAGACGGAAGCTGAAGAAGAACATCGCAAGACAGCCAGACAGCAGAACGCCGCCTTCATATTGACGCCAACATCGGCCACGGTCCGAGGTCTTCACCTGAGGTCCAAGTGGTGACCATCACTCACTTTGCCGCCTTGTACGTGGTGTTGCCCGATCGAGTGTTAATAGCCGTTTTGGGCCCACCCCCTATCCCTTGAACTGCGCCGCAATTGAGATTCGACCTGCCCGCTGTGTCTGCATATGGAATAAACAAATGCTCGGGGCCTCGGGTGTGATCCAAAATCGTGCATAGCACGGAAGAAAATGGGTCCAGTATCGAACAAGCATACTACCCTTGAAACGATCAAAAATTACAAGATACGGTTCGCGTATAGCTGTATCGCTAAGCGATGGGGCGATGTTGCTGAAGAAGTCGTCCTGCCGCGACCCAGACTCCTAAAGGCCTAGTGGACTTCGGATGTCTCCACTGTTACTGTGTGCGGCTACGCACGGTGGTAGGGCATCAGGGGCAAGCACGTCGCAGGTGCTGCAAGTTCAATATTGATTTTTATTCCCCACAGGAAGTCGAAGCCCGGCGTCTGTCTACTATTCCAGATGAGTAGGCATCGTACCCATGCTCACGAAAGTGGCAACGGGAGATGAGAGTGGTGCCCAGATGTTGTTGGCTGACGCGATGCCCTCGTGTTCGCCTGGCGATAAGTTACAGGCGGTGCGGACCTTTTGCGCCGCCGTGATAGTATGGAGGATCGTGGTACTCGGACGGACATTTGCAGGAACTCGCCTCGCAGAAGGGAGTGCTCGGCCGCGATACTTGACTCCTACATGCCAGGCATTGGTGGGGCGGCTCGGGGCCGTCGATTTTGACCCAGGCCGCCTCACACATTCCGCAATTCAAGTGCAGCCGCCGAACAGAATTGTGTGTTTTGGCCATGCCCCTGGAGCAACGGGACCTGCAGCTTCTTGAGCCTCCATGCACGCCTCTCTTCCTTCCACGCACCGTAAAGGCCACCTTGTCACAGCAAGCGCTTTGGGAGCGTTGGGAAGGAGCCGGCGCGAAGGGTGGCCTGTAACTCCGCAAACTGCAGACACCAGTGCCAGTTAAAGGCATATCTCCTAAAAGTGCCTCGTATTTATCGCCCTTGCTATCAGGCACGGAGACCCAGGTACACGTGCCCCCTTCCGGGAGCGCCCCGATCAGCTGGTCTGCTCGGCGAGCATGGGTTGGGAAAGATATCATGGCTTTTCTGCCACCCCTGTCGCTGCTTTCCCAGCTGCCGCAGCGCTTCCCGTCCCGTTGGCTTTTGTGTTATTCTCCGAAGGGCCCTTGCCATTCGTGGCTGTTTTGCTCGACACTCCGAGAACATCCATTTCGACACCACTGATGAACCACGCCGACACACCCTCTAATGCTGCCACAAACACGCTCAACAAACTCGCGATGACAAAGTGGGATATCGTGCTTCCAATCTCCAACCACGAGCCCTCGTCCTTGACAACCCAGAAGAAGTAGAGAGTCAAGATGTCACTGATGGCCATTACCACCATGAACAGTGCCGAGGGCGCCACCCCGATCCTCTTGTTCAGTATGCCGAGATTTGCCGACACCAATGCAAAGGGTATCATGAGTTTCAAGATCAGCAGTATGCCTTGCGAGAACGGATCGAAGATGGGGATTAGTCGGCAGACACTCTCGAGGCTGAACGAGGATATCGACGCGACGTTGCCGGTGGAGAAGAAGGCAGATTGCAGGAAGACGAAAAAGAACAAGGCCACTCGAGCGTCAGATAGTGACAGCGGACGGTAGGGATTGGGCAGCTTGTCGGGCACCTGTTTCATCTCCGTTGGTTCATCGCTCGACTTGCTTTCGATGGCGACTTCGATCTGTGAAGTTGAGTTGGTGTAAACTTCATATTCTAGCCTCACCCACGCGAGAAGCGTGACCCAAAACGCGACATAGAACAGTCCCTCATAGGAGATCGTGAAGATGACAAATGTCGGTGCGCAGGTAAGAAAAATGACGACGAGTCGGTGCAGGTAATTGCTGTTCGACTCCAACCGATACGCCAGAGGCATTAACAGCGAGACGACTGCATAGAGGTGCGAGGTTAGTCCAGGGCACTGCGATCTGGCTGTTGTTTGCGTGACTTACTTAAAACAAGCCAGCCGACGACCTGATTGCCACAAGGCAATCCTTGCTTTGCCTGCAGAGAGAGCACGCTCGATCGGGTGACGACCACAGCCAGGGCAATCAAGCCCACTTGGACCCCAACAAGAGTCCGCGAAATTTCCTTCCTCGGTGGTTTTGTCTTCGACACTGTTGTTGAGAAGTCGGACAACACCTTCTCCTCGAATGCAAGGTACAGAATACCGATTGCTACCATGAGCACGCCGCCCAGGGTTATGGTGTTGAGCTTCTCCTGTTTCATGGCAGGTGGAAGGAGCGTGAAGCTGCTCATTGACAGGCAAGACACGGCCCAGATCAGTGATAGAGTCGGGCGACTTCGGACAAATGAGACACCAGATGCAAGTGGCCAGAAAGCTGCAATAATAAAAAGCACAGTCAGGACCTCGCGATGGATATAGCCTATAGCCAACGAAATGATGATGCCAACATAAGCCGCACTGCCGAAGAAGAGAGACACCGGTCGTGCATTCCCAAAGATAACATTGGCTCCTCGGATGAGGCTTTCGCGACGAGCGTAGGCTTCTTCCCAGAAAAAAACTGGGAAGAAGGCATACGCATAGTAGGTGACTGGTGACTTGGATGCAATGAAAGATGCAGCCATCAGTACGTATACTGACGAGGATACGGCCGTAGAAATTATGTCTCTTGACGGCTCGACCGCTCCTTGAAGCACATGAAGGTTGACAACAGTGGCGAGGGCGTACACCATCCACCCGATGTATCCAATGGTGATCAAAGCTCGCAGGAAGAGCCAGTCGTAAGTTTGAAGGTACCTCAGGCCCTGAAGCCCGAATTGAATCAGGGCCTCGGTTTCCTCAATGGCCTCCTCGTATTTCCCATCTTTAAAGAGATCCCGAATAGCGGCAACTCGTTCCTCAGAAGTATGGCCGTGCTCACCTAGGGGCTGGTAAGGCCGATACCTTAGCTGCGACGCTTTCTTCTTCTCCTCTTTGACTCTGTACATTTCGAGAATACCCTGCGCGTTGACCAAGAGAGATTCGGCCTTCTCACTGATATCTGCGGCCAGGTACGGCAGCGGAAGTTCTCCGACCGAGTTTGCAGGGTAGGCGAGCCCTGTGAGATGTGCCATCAACGCGGCGACGTCCGCTTGGGAGACGTCGTGTCTTCTGACCTGGTCGAGATGCCAGTCGGAAGAGTATGCGTCATGTCCCGGCGCGACGGTTCCAGGATGAAGCTCTGGCTTCGCGACTCCTGAGCCCCACGCGATCAGAGGGGTCCGTGTGTTATCCGGATGACCGTCTCCATGACTGCCCCAGTCACTCATACCGTGATCCGCGGTGAAGACATATGCAGTCCTGTCGTCATTGTAGAACTTTTCGATCACCTCTGTGATCTCCCTGACTCCCTGGTCGACGACCTTGATGTTGTGTAAATACTCTTTCGAGTACGGCCGGTAGAAGTGTCCTGTCGTGTCCAGCCCCAGCAGGTGCAGAAAGAAGACTAATTTCTCTTCCTTGAGGGCCGCCTTCAGGGTCTTATTCTGGGCTGCCTCTTCGAACAGCGCCTTGACGCGGTCAAATACCCAAAGATCGAGATGAGTCGCGTCTTGAGAGAAGTCCTCAGCCTCGGCGCCGTATGTGTATGCATCGACCCGGCCCGGAACAGCACCATGCTCGAACATGGGCAGAATGTCCGGACTGCCCCAGCTCCAGGTATGCTGACTACGGTTGAAGACACTGTCAAAGTCGACCGGGTTCAACTTCCAACCCGTGGTCACCGCAGACACATCCTCGTACAAGCCGGCAATAAGCGCCACGTGTCCAGGTCTCGACTCGGTAGGCACGCGCGTATGGGAGACACCAAAAGTTCCATGCTCCAAGATGCGTGACCTCAAGAAGGGTGCCAAGGGCCGTGGTTCAAGATCTGCGTCGGACTCGGGATAGGGCTCGGGATGCGACTGCAAGGCCTTGTCGGCGCGCAGGCCGTCACCTGGTTCGAAAGGCACGTCAGTCGCGATTGGACGCATTGGGGGGGGGGGGGGGGTCCTTTAGGGAGAGAAGAGGAGCATACCGACGAAGAGAACCAGTCTATCCGCAGGCGGCTTGCTGGGGGCGGGGCGCTCGACCGCGAACAAGCGCATGCCGGAAACGACGGGACTGACAAAATAGATGTCAAAGATGGAGTATATATATATCAAGTGGAAGATGACAGCCAGGGCCAGGAACCTGAACCTGGGAAAGCGCGCCATGGTGCGCTCTGTCGTGTGTAGCTCAGCTACACCCGTTGTGTCAGTTGTGGACGGTTTTGAGAGTCTCTATGTCAAGCTTAGGAGCTCGCGAGCTGGGAGTCGTGGGTGTAAGCCGGCGCGGGAGCCGTAGTGGGCAGTAGGTGGCTCGTGGAGCTGCGGAAGGTCTTAGCAATCGGATCCTCGTTCTTCCATGACTCTCTAGGAACTCGCGAAAGGGAGAGACACCGCACGAGGCTCCGGAAGAAAGAGACCTCAAGAATTCTGTTGGGCTTCGTGGGCAAGAAAAAGACGACGTTGTCAGCTCGGGGATTTCAAATGAGCGCAATGTTGATGGAGTCCGGTGCATTGGCAGATGCAACCAGTCACTACGGACTATCAGTCTAGGTACCTGGGTATACATGCAGGGGCCGGGCACCTGGATGGCCAGCCACTAGAGTATGTGTGTACCTTGCTGGCTTGCTCAGCTCTCAGCCCAGTATGGCGCGCAGGGATGCGCATGCTAAGCTCGCATGTGCGTCACAGTCGAATTCTCGATTCACGAGGCTCCCGATTTGAACATCGATTTCAATGCTCAATCAGCAATGCTCCACAGGCGGCGGGTGGCACGGAAATATCCAATGGGCGCACAGTAACATGCACTGCATGCCCCAGATAGACCGAGCCTTCTAGATTGACACCAACATGCAGCTTTGCAACATGCATAGATATCTAAAAATTGACAGTGGTATCCTGGAGCATGTAAAGGAAGAAAGAGTCGGCCGTAATTAACTTACGTGATCCGCATAGGTACGCCGACATTCGTGTAGCGAGTGACGCTTTCGCCCCGGACCCAGGACTGCCCTCGGCCTCTGCCAAGCTCAGGGGCCGCTGCCCGTTGAGGCACAGGTACCCACGCTAGATTGTCCCGAGACGGAGCCGCATCGCCCAAACCCCGAAGCTTCAACGTCGCAACATCAATCTTGAGCTGCGCCCGAACCTGCCCAAGATGCTGTCGTTTATACTCATACAAAATCGCCAGTGAGTCGTCCCGCCACACACTTGCGGCCAACGCCCAGAGGCGCACGGTAGCTGACCAGCGGGATCTCAGGGGCAAAACCCGGCTTGCCAAGTGGTACGCGCCGTACAGCGACGACGAGAAGATCAAGCTCAAGGGCGAGGTAAATCAACTCACCCCCTCTGAGGTGCGCGCTCTTCTCAATCTCTGACACCGTTCCCCGCCCACTAGGTCCACCGCCTTGTAGCGCCCCGCGACCAAAAGTACCAGTCCAACTTTGTCGAGTTCCGCAACAACAAGATCGTCTACCGGCGGTACGCCGGCCTCTTCTTCTGCGCCTGCGTCGACACCAACGACAACGAGCTCGCCTTTCTCGAGGCCATCCACTTCTTCGTCGAGGTCCTCGATGCCTTCTTCGGCAACGTCTGCGAGCTCGACCTCGTCTTCAACTTCTACAAAGTCTACGCCATCCTCGACGAGGTCTTCCTGGCCGGCGAGATCGAGGAGACGAGCAAGCAGGTCGTGCTGACGAGGTTAGAGCATCTGGACAAGCTCGAGTAGCTGCAATTTATCTGAGCCAAGTCAGATGGAAGACCAAGTTCCTGTTTAAAGAGGCATCAGGGCAGGACTAGGAACGCACAGTAATCTGCCCGACTTGAATACTCTGGCTTTGGGCGAGGCGTATGGAGTTATTCGGCAGAGTCCCCGGCACTCGAAATCACTTATGGTCACTAGTTTGGAGTCAAGTCAGAAGATTTTTCTTTTATGGTTGCCCCCTCATGTGTTTTACAATAGCGATATTCGTTGGTAATGGCCCCGTCTCCTGATGGTAGAGTGCGTTCTAGTAAATGGCGCTGATATGAGCATGCCAACTTCACTGCAGCTGTCTCCAAGTCCTTGCTGCTCGCCGCTTCGCACCTTTTGAACCAAGGAACCAGACGCCGTCTCTAGTCTCTTCTCTCTATTACGTACGCTCGCACGCAATGCCGGCAATAATCAGCCACTTTCTCATATTCATAAAAGAGAATGGAAGAACACCGGACTAGCAACCTGCGCCATTTTTGTCTCTCTAAACCATGAGTCTTCGAAGTCCGCGAGCAAGCCGGTACCCTGCTATGAGCCACTTTTGGAGCGTGAGCGCTGAGATGGCATGGTCAACCCGGAGAGAATCCGAACTGGCAACTAGCCGTCGAGCAACATCATCGTTTTCTTACCGACGTCACCATCGTCAGTTGGACAAGAAATCCTGCGGAGGTCTCATCATCTCATAGCCTTCGGATTCCCTTCTGGGCCCCATCTGGAGGAGGCGAGTCGACTTTCAACTGTGCGCTGAAACTGTCCATGTTTAGTGCCGCGCAAGTCCCTTGTGGAAGCTTGACGACGATCTCGCTGTTGTGATCATCAGACGTTCTGTCCTTGTCACCTTTCTGTGAGCCATACCAGCTCCGCTCATCGGTGTCGTTTGTACGAGGTGTGTCTTCAAGAGATGATCGATATTGGTCCTCGTAAACAACCTTCTTTGCACCCGAGATCGCGTTCTTGAAAGTGTCTGGCGCTGGAGGCAATCGCACTGTAGGGAGGGCGTGGCCTTCGTCTTCAGCCCCGAAGATATTCGTTTCCATCCGTATATCTTCCTCCATTTGAATTGTGCTTGCGCAAGAGCTGTAGTCTTCCAAGCCACGGAAGAAGTCATTCACGTCAAAGCTTGCCATCTCGCAGACCCAATTAGCATCCGCATCTGGGTATAAACGCTGTATCTCAGCCGCCAGACGGTCCGAAGGCTGGTACACTGCAGGCACCGATAGACCGCTTGCCTCCATAGAGACCGTAGTCGACATTTTGACATCATTGTAGAAGTCGTCCCAGTAGGATAGACGGCCGTCTCCGCCATTGTGGTGAACAACACGTGGCACAAGCTCTGCAGACTCTTCACGCTCGCTTTGACTGGATTGAGAATCACTCCGATGCCTGTCACGCCAACGTCGGGCTCGCTTCGTCCGACGCGATTCCTCAATGCTCGACCTCCGACCACGCTTCTCTCGGGGCGGCGAGTAGTGGCTCCTCTCTAGGCCTTTCATTCGGTCATCAGACTGAGGCGACGAGCGCCCACGATCGTCACGTTCCAACAGGGCGCGCCGGGCCGGGTCCATACGGTGGTCATCATCGTCATCTTCACAATGACCTAGGGAACGACGACTCCCGGAGGCGGGTGCGCTGTCCATGCTTCTAGACGGTGTCTTCTTTGCCTTGCGAAACTGATTGTACGGCGGGCGATAAGTGTCAACCTCACGTGGCGGCGGGTATAAATCGCTGAGGACGATGCCAGCCTTGATACGCTGCTGCGTTAATGACTTGGGATTCTCGTTGAGTGGACAGAGAGTTGTCAGGTGCTTCTCTTTGGCACCGCAACAGTAACAGTAGTAACCGCCAGTTGGTTTCGGATCCAGGTTTGGATCAAGGTTGGTAGGGCAATTCTCCTTGAAATGACCTGACCAATTCGTTTGGTTAATACAAAGTGGCATCCACGATGAGGATTCTTGGGCTTACCCTTTTCACCGCATCGACCACAGACATATCCCTTTGGTGGTTTTCCGGTGGGAATGCGACTGGGCGCTACCTTCCGTGCCTTACTAGCCTTCCGCCCATCGTTGGGCTCAGGGCTTTCGGTTCCTTGCACACGCTGAGTCTCTTTATTGGCCCCAGTGAGTGGAGGCAAAGTATGTCTTGCCGACTTCGAAGCACCGCGCATGTTATCAGGGCGTTTCCAGCCCAGAAACTCTACATCGCTGTCTCCATCGCCAGACGAGACGTCGATGATCTTGTCCTCCCTCACAGTGATAACGCCAGCAATTCCCTGGTCCATTCCAAGATCTTTTGGCCGCATTCTCTGGGTGCCACCCAGGGTTGAAAGTAGTTCCTCCTGAATCACTAAGAATCGTCGCGCGCAACTGGCGTCGTTCTGAATTTGATTCGACATCCAAGCGGAAAAGGCATCGCGGACGTGCTGGTCATCGTAACCATGAAAGCGTAGCGATGCAGACCAAGACTCAACTTGCGGTCGGAAAGCAGCAGAATCGGACAAGTCCCAATCATTCAAGTGCTCCTGCAGCCAGCCGAGGTAAACGCTGACCAAGTCTTCATGACCCTGGGCGCGTTTGTCAAGCTCTTGCAGACTAATAGCACGAAGGATTGCCGGGCCAAGGCCGTTTGAACCTCGCCCCATGTCGGCCTGCTGCATGGTGCTGTGCTTGATATGACCAAGGCTTGACACGTTGGGTGTGGGTTGGGTTTCAAGGTGTTGTGAAATTAAGGGAGATGCTGTTGGTGTGGCTGCCAGAGTGCATCAGACCGAACCATTGAATGCAATGGAATGACGGATTAGGATCTGGGATCAGGGGATGTGGTGTGTTGTGGGAAAGAGTTGTGCCTGGTGCCTGAGAGTACACACAAATATTGGGCAGGAGGAGGTGGTGGGGGAGCAAAGTCGACGGGAAATAGTTGGGAAGGTACGGTCCAAAGGAAGGGACCACGCCAATTATACAGGAGACAATATTTCTTGAAAACCATTTGAAACCCAGCAGCCCACATGTATTCCTCGCACAGCTTCCAGGGCTCGCCGGCCACACACAGATCCGGGGGGAGGGGGGCAGTTTGAGGCACCAGCACCTAACAAGCAGTTGGCAATTCCACTTCACTGTGTGCCAGGGCCTTCACAGCTGGCTCTTCTGATAGCTTCGAAACAGACTTCTGTGAATAGTCCTAATCAGTACCAGGCGAGCTGATACTTCGTAATTCAAAGTCTGCCACTTGCCCCCCTCTTCCCTCGAATCTGAGCTATGTTTCGAAGGCATCCTGCAGTAACTAGGATGAAGGTTCTTAGACCTGACAGCATCGAGACTTGCTATCATAGAACGCTAACCACCGGATCCAACTACCTCTTTAGAGCCGCAAACCTCTTCGACAACTCGTCCACGTCCGGTATCCCACTACCAATGTCTTCTTTCTTTGCCGCTGGTTTTGCTGCCGCCTTCGCAGCCTCCATCTTCTTGTTTGGCGTCAACTCCATCTTGTTCAGCGTTACCTTCGGTCGCGGATTTTCTGTAGACGGGCTCGAGGGTGCCACCCTCAATGGACTATTCGGACCAAAACTCTTGGGTGGCGTTGCTTTGCTCAGCTCCTCCTGCGCAGCATTCTCGGAAGACGGGTCCTCAGGGATCAGCGGCGCCTCCAGGTTCTTCTGCTGCCCCCCTCCACTTGGATCATCGTCGTCGTCGTCGTCAAGAAAATCCGGAGGTGCCTCGCCTAAGTCCTTCTTGGGCCAATTGACTCCATACGCCTTAGCAATCTCCTCCAGATACCCTTGGACGAGTTCAGGCCTTGGTGGCGTCACGCTCAGCTTCTTGACCACCTTCTCGTTCACCTTACCGTCCTTGTTCTCCATGGCGTCGAGCACAAATTGCTTCCCGTACTTTTCAGCCAGTAGCGCCCGTACCGCGTGTAACTCCTTGATCTCTGTTTTGGGCGCCGCATAAAGGACGCTCTTGATCGCCTCCTCAAGTCCTGGGTCGCAAGTGGCTGCCTCCAACAGCCCGGCACGTGCGAGCAACAGCTCACAGTACAGTTCGAGTATTTCGTGCAACTCGGTAGTGATGTCGCTGCGGATGATGTTCTCGACGCGAATCTGGGCAGAGTCGATTTTGCCGACCTCGAGGAGCTTGGCCATATCCCTCCTTTGGGTCTTGGTCACGGCTTCATCGCGCTTCTGGACCATGCGCAGGCGTGCTATGGATAGTTTGAGCTGGACTTTTATTTTGGTCTATGTGATATAGATTAGATGCTGCGAAGGAGCCTCTCAGTCGGAGGGAGCAGTTGGCTGACCACGAGGGATGACGTTGTTGGAGCCATCGTGACGGGGTTAAATGTACACAGGTTGGACGTCCCCTTTTCTACTTGAGTTGGAGTTTGGCTTCTCGAGGACTAAGAATGCAGCGGCAAAGAGAGAACGGTAATGCGCGGGACTCCACGCTCTAATCAAATTGCTCCTGTTGAAAGTGCACGAAGCTGACGACAGGTGGACGTCGCTGGAAAGTTGCCTGGCCGTCGCGGCAAGGCTGTCGCTTGTATGCGGGGTCGTGCCTTACATATACCTAGGTCCAGGGAGCTTCAGCTCTCAAGGTGGGGCGCAGCGGCTGCTTCACAGCAATGGGCAATGTACCTAGGTAGACTACCGTCCTTCGTTGGAGCCAGGTACCTACATAGCTATGCACCCTCCTCCCCACATGCCTCAAAGCAGCAGATCCTGAACTCACCTGAGATTTACTTCTTAGGTTCAAAGATTTCCTCATGTCTCAGTCACGGGACATGCAAGCGCCCTCTATTCCAAATTTACTGTCATTACGTGGCTCAAGTCGTGGGCTGCGAGGACGTAACCGAGGCCGGGGCGGTCATGCCGGCGCAGGTGCGTCGAGTCAAGCCCAGCAAGACGCCACCATTCAGGGGACCGACACCGATGCAGCTGTGATGCGACTGAGTGCCGTGGAACTGGGATACTTGGACGACCACTTTGCGCAGTACTTTGTCCAGGGGCAACAACCAAACAGAAGACTCCCCATCATCAACAGGGGCACATACACCAGAACAGCCGCCTTGGACAGGCTCATTGGCTCCTTTCTCGGACACGATTTTGACGCAGACGAACCGCTCCCTAGGAGACAGATCGTCTCCTTGGGCGCGGGTACTGACACGCGGTGTTTCCGCCTGTTCTCCTCGAAGAATCGCCGACGCGGTCTGATCTACCATGAGGTCGACTTTCCTCCCATCAGCTCACGCAAGCGGATGATAGTCCAGGCGACTCCGGCATTGAGGAGTGTCCTGCCAGACCCGATACCCAGCGACGACGGACCGGCGTCCGCATCTTGGCGGAGCAGCCCTCAGGGCGAGGGAAACCAGTACTGGTGTCATGGATTGGACCTACGAGATCTCACCAAGGACCCAGGGGAGGGCGATTCGCTGCTCAGGAGGCTCGAAGGCCTGCGGACCGATGTGCCAACGCTGCTGATATCAGAGTGCTGTCTCTGCTACCTCGAAACAGCTGAAGCTCAGAGCGTGATCAAGTGCTTCGTTGACAGAATCCCAGATCTAGGCCTCGTCCTTTACGAGCCTGTGAAGCCGGATGATGCGTTCGGCCGGCAGATGGCTTCGAACCTGGCGGCAAGAAGGATTAGGATGCCAACCTTGGAGGTGTACAAACAGCCCAAGGACCAGGAGGGGAGACTTAGAGAGGCCGGCTTCAAGGAAGTCAGGCAAAGGACAGTGGACAGTATCTGGGGCCAGTGGGTATCAGATGGGGAGAAGGAGAGGGTAGACGGGCTAGAGGGCCTTGACGAGGTGGAAGAATGGCAGCTTCTGGCTGGCCATTACATCGTGGCCTGGGGTTGGAAAGGTCCACGCTTGGAGGAAGTAAATGGTATGGATATTTCCTAGCCAGCACACAAATCAGTGTCACCAGGTGACTGCTTACCTTGGGAATATTGTTCAATTTCCTCTCTCCTGAAGTGCATCAATTGCTAGACACATGCCTCGGTACCTATAGTACTGGTCGGACTTGGTACTTAAGCTTACACTAGCCATGCCGAAACCAAAGTCGGAGCCAGGGTTCAGGGTCTGTGCACCAGGTTCGATCTTCGCCCCAACTCCTTTCAGCCGTCGCTCTTACTTGCCCATTCTCATTCAATCGCATCAAATTGGACTGTACCTTCGAATCATATCATTTCATTCGCCACTTGCAACAATTACAAATATATTCTCTCAGGTCATCATGGCGGACAAAGATGGCAAGCAGTATAAGTACCGCCAGGAGATCCAACAGATGATGTACGTCTCGGGCGAGACGGGAGAGCCATCGATTGAGACTATGGGCATCATCGAGGAGATTGTCCGCCAGCAGGTCATTGAGATCCTGCGCGCCTGCACGGAGCTCGCCGCGCGCCGCGGCTCAAGATCCATCACTATCAACGACCTGATCTTCCAGATCCGCGACGACGCGCCCAAGGTGTCGCGGCTGCGCACGTTTCTGTCGTGGAAGGACGTGCGCAAGAACGTCAAGGACTCGGAGGATAAGGGGGGCGAGGCCGACATAGGTGCCGCCGAGGACCCGGCGATGGGCGCGGGCGTGATGCCGGGCGCGGGCCCCGTGGACGAGGCGGCCAAGAAGAACAAGAAGGCCAAGGTGGGGCTCCCCTGGGAGCCGAGCAGCTTCTACAGCCAGGAGGTGCCGGAGAGGGAGGACGAGGAGGACGAAGAGGAGGAGGAGATGAACTACATCACGCTGCAGCGGCTGCGCAAGGCCGACGAGCGGACCAAGGCGATGACCAAGGAGGAGTACGTGACGTGGTCCGAGTACCGGCAGGCGTCGTTCACGTACCGCAAGGGCAAGCGTTTCAGGGAGTGGGCCGGGTTCGGCATCGTGACGGATAGCAAGCCGTCGGATGACATCGTGGACATACTCGGTTTCCTGACCTTTGAGATGGTGCAGACGCTTACGGAGGAGGCGCTCCGGATCAAGGAACAGGAGGATCTGTGGAGGGAGAGGACGGGCGGCGAGAACGCCAGCGGCACCAAGAAGAGGAAGCTGCACCAGGGCCTGTTCGACCCGCCGAGCGAGGGCAGGACGCCGGTCGAGCCGAGACACATCCAAGAGGCATTCCGACGGCTGCAGGCAAGGCCAAAGAAGTCGCGCGCCATGCTGAACGGCACCAAGATCGCGAAGATGTCGGGCTTGAAGCTATTCTGACGGCTTGGCAGTGGTTCTGGAGTTTCGGTCTGGCGGTCGGGGAAGGCATGGTGGCACGGCTGGATCCGCATCAAGGGTAGCAAGGCGTTCTCGGTTTTAATCTTGAATAATCGCTTACATTGTATGTTGAGGGATGGTACTGGGTACATTCTACTTGAAAATAATTACACTATAAAGATCCATGTCCATCCGGGCAAGTTCTATTGCCACAGTCTGCTGGGTATAGACAGCTTGTCTTTCGCCGGGCTTTTTGACACCACACTCTGGAGAGAGAGAAGAGAAGCGGTATTCTCGAATTCACCGACACCGTGAGTCTTGCCACAGCGAGCATCGTGTATTTTAGTTCATGTCTGCTCGGCGTTTTGGGAAGCGTAATAAATTGGGGATCTGCCCAGGCACAATACATAACCCCTGCAGCCTTACTTGGGCCCCGCTACGGGCTCGGATGTATCGACAGCCACAAGGACGGACTGACAATGCCAACCTGACAGCTTCAGCCGCATCAGCACCAAGTAGACTACTGTAGGTTTGATGCTACGTGCACTGACTAGACCACATATCGCATAGCAGACACCCCTAGTGGTTTGTTTGTCTGTGTTTCTCCGCCTTTTACTGCTGACGTATATGTACGAGTGTACTACCTAGGTATGTACATAGGTCTACGCAACTGCTGCCAGCAATGTGTCTTGTGATGACCTGGCCATCGATGGCATTTCCAATTTCAAGCCCGTCGTTAATATCCACCGCAGCCGAGTCACCCCGGGCCCAGAGTAAGATTGATCAAAACTGCTTACACAATCATCATCAGCCGTGGGCCATGATCCCGCCGGTCCACGGCACGTAATCTCAACAGACGTGTCCTGTGCCGTCAAAGGACCAGCCGTAGGCAGCACAACCAGGTTCGTACCAGGTAGCTCACCTCATCGTGTTTGCCTCGCACCGTATCAAGTCACCGATAGGCGAAGGAAGAAGCCAAGCAGGGAAGAAGGCATGACCACTTCTGCGACTGCGGTACGGGGGGCGACTGGGGACAGCCCACCATTGGCCAGGGGGCCCTGGGGATCCTGCAACCTCGCGGCGTAGTGGGGCTGTACATCAATTGTAAATCACCGCCGCTGCCTGGCGCTGACCCCCTGCCCGTTTGGCCGGTCGGCTCGGAATCCCTCTCCGCCAACGCTGTAATAAAGGAACCGCCCCTTGCCCAGCCTTGCACTTCTGTGCATCTCGTGCTTCCTCTTTCTCATCCTCGTCGTTTGGTTTTCTTTTCCCAAACTCAATTCCACACGGCCCTACCCTGTACTGCAAGACCGAAACACCACCCAAGATGATGAATCAGGTCGCCACACTCAGTGGCTCGATCGCGAAGAGGGCGTTGGAGGCGCGCGAGGCCTACATTGGCGATGGCGAGGGCAACATGAACGAGCTGCCCGGCTGGGCATGGCTGGTCTTCTTCGCCGACTTCTTGGTCTTCTTCCCTGTGTTCCTTTATATCGGCTATACCCTGGCCCACATCTACCCAACTCTGGCCATGATAGAAGACCCAGAGCCTCCACCATACGAGCCTGTCGACCTTAACGAGGACGCCGACTCCATCGCCGAAGACAACGCACCCCTCAACGACCGGCCCATCAAAGTCGACCAGGAGCCCGTACTGGTCACCTCGTCGCTCCGCCGCATCAACCGTCTCCTGATGTCCACCGCCGGATGGACTTCCAACCTCCGCGGTCTGCCTTGCGCCTTCGTCCTCTCCGTCGCCGCGGGCTTCTCCGGCCTCATCTTCAGCGGCATCCCATTCGTGCCACGCTCTGTGGGCGTCCTTCTGGCCACCCTTGTGACCGTCCAGCTGTCCACGGCCTGGACACACATTGTCATCTCCACGCCTTCCACGCTGCGCTTCTACCAGCGCCTCCCGCCCTTCAAAAAGACGTTCGAGGCTACCGTCGTCCCCATCGTCGCCCACTGGGCCGCGGCCCAGTTGGTCGGCTACCTGCCCATCGCCCTCTCCTATGTGCTGGGCCTTGCCCGCTGGGACGTCCGCAACCCCACCCAGGTTCCCGAGTATCAGGGCGATGCCGTCTGGAAGTCGCTTATTGTTGTCATTGTGGTGGTGGCCGCAATGGTGTTCCTCGTTATTCCGGCCCAGGTCGTGCTTGTCCGCGTGCAGGCCAGCCTTTTGCCGCCGGATGAAAGCCCCATCCTCGCCTTTGACAGGTCCTTTGCCGGCAAGGTCGAGCCTCCGGTCGTCGGCGGCAAGGGATACGTGAATTTCAAGGACGCCTGGATGACCTTCTCCCGCCAGAGCTGGATCCGCCTGTACAAGCTGATTGGCAAGATCTTGGTCGTTACTTTCAGCGTCTACGTTATCGTCGTGGCCATTGTTGTGCCCGAGTTCGTCCTGATGGTCAAGGCGAGCAAGCCCATTGACTCCAACTAGAGAGCGGTCGAGCAAAAATGAGTTGGAGGGATGGATCGCGATGGAGAACCGAGGAGATACATGGGGATCATAATTATAGTATTTTGACGCTTTGGCATTGGGTACTGACTGCAGGTTTGATTATGATTTCACTGGAACTCTGTTTTGCAACCGTAGCGATGCATGGTGTGATAGCGGCGCAAGGGAGGGATTTTGATGGGCCACGCCATGCTGAGGCTTTTCCCGAAGGATGCTTAAATCGGCCTATGTCTTAAACAAATAAATGTCAAATATCACACTGATAGCGTGAGTTGAAGCAGTGCCCCATTCGGCCAATGACTTGTATCATAATCTCTGCGATCCGACTTGTCGTAGACTACTACACGTGAGCAGGTGGAAAAAACATACACAGTAGACGCTAAAGGATGGATTTCGCTCCTCGCGATGCAGACCCAAGGGCAACAACACTGGCCACCAACGCATCCCCTAAATTGCCCTCATATCCCCCCTCATATCATCGCCTTGTCCAGAGCGGACAGACCAGGCCAAGAATAGGCCTCCAAAGCGCGAAGCTCTTACCCTGTAGTGACCGGGTTGATCCAAGCGAGCCACGTCAGTCCCCAACAGCAATAGCACGGCGAAACCCCAGGTTTGGTCCTCTTCTTCTATAAATGGCTGACTTGTGTGTGTAAGGTGTTATACTGGACAAAGGGAAAGGGCAACAGGCATCTGGAGAGGGGTATAGTTCTTTGTGTTTGTATCCTTCTGGCTGACTCGTGGGCTGGGGAGATACCTGTATCCCGCCCAGGCTCTTCGTTGATGTCGTTTCTTCTAAATCTTCGTCCTTGTACCAGTAACGACAAAATTGTCCCCGCCAAAGAAAATGAAAAACAAAATCCTTAACCCTTCTGGAAGAACCAGCTCGACCGCTTGTTGGCATTGTCCTGGAGGCTCTGGATTGTAGGGTTGGCGGCAGGGGCGTCTCCGCCGCCGCCACGCAGCGGCTTGGCGATTCTGCTGCCGGCGCCGGCGAAGCTGAATCCTCCCGCGCCGGTGGGGGAGTTCAGGCCGCGGGTGCTGCCCGCCTTGGCGGCCTCCAGGCGCTCCTTGACGGAGGCAAGCTGGACTTCAAACCTGATGAGACCGTGGTTAGTAAGGCACTTGGAGATATACGGTCATCTACATACTTGTGGTTCGCCTGTGCCATCTTCTCCTGGCTGTCCTGAAGGAGGCTCTCCAGGCTCTGGATGCGCTCATTCCTCGCGATGAGTTTCCTCTCAGCGATGGCGACCTCCTTCTTCAGGCTCGAGTTCTGCTCGACCAGCTGACGCTGCACCTGCGTCAGCTGCTCCAGGTTGCGCTCCAGGAACGCCATCTTCTTCTGCTGCGCGCGGTTATTGGACGACCGCAGCACATTGTTGTACTGCTCCCGTGTCTCGTCCAGGGAGATCTCGAGCTCGACGACGCGCTCGCACCTGTTCTGAAGGTCGCGCATCAGCGACTTTTTCATGACGTCGAACTCAGCCATCTGCTGCGCAACGGTCTTGCCGTTGTCCATTGGCGCCGCGGTGCCGGTCTTGACCTGCCGCTGAAGATCCTCAATAAGAACCCTCAAGCGTTCGTTCTCGCTGGCCGTCTTGCTGATCTCACCCTTGAGCTCATTCACGAGCTCCATCTGGGTACCCTGCTTGGAGGCGTAAGCCTGCTCAAGCCTAGCCTTGACCTCCTCGGCATCGGTTTCGCCGAGGTTTTTCGCCAGCAAGTCCTCATACTCCTGTTGAAGACTGTCAAGGCGGGCCTCGAGCTCGGCACGACGCTTAGCATCGGAGCTGCTGGGCGAGGAGCTGTAGAGCGAAAGCTCAGCTTGTCGCACGATGCCTTGCGTTGCAACGAGCCTTTCTCGGAGAGTCTTGAGATCCTCAGCCGGGATTGTATCGCCTCCGGAGCTGATCTCTTGGAACCGATCGAGTTGCTTGATGGCCTCGGCGATGGATTGTTCATTGTCGCTGAAGACGTCGCTGCCAAGATCGAACCCAGCCATCATTTGAGCCATCTTCTCCGCCTTCTTCTTCTCCTTCTCGTCAAGAACGGCGCCGCTCTCCTTTGCACCCATCTTGGCGTCCATCAACTGCTGCTTCACTTCGTCAAGCTCAGTAGTGAGCTCGGAGTTGGCTTCCTTGAGGGCGTCCATGGTGATCTGAGCTTCCTTGCCCTCGAAACTGAGCCTCTCTAGCTGCATTTTGACTTCGTTCACTTCGCTGTTCAGCTTGTCGTTGTCCTTGCTAACCTTGCTGTCATGCTCCTTGAGAAGGCCCAGCTCCTCCTTAGCCTCGCGCAGCGCCTTCTCGACCGTGACGGCCTGCGATTCCCTCTCAGATAGCTGATCCTGAAGCTCGTTTTCCCGGCGCAGGAACTCCTCGCGCTCGTCCTTTTCCATGGGTATCGAAGGTGTCCCAGCCCTTTCAGATGCGGCAGGCGTTTCCGCACGACTCTCTGGAAGGAGTCTAGAGGGGGTGGAGGGTCTGGCCGGCAAGGACTTGGTTGCGCCATCCGCGGACAACGAGGGCACCCACTTCTCCTTGGGAACTTGTTCGCCTGCTCGCCACTGCTGAACTTCGCCTTCTAGATTGACAATGTAATTTTCGAACGTCGTGATCTGTGTCTTGGCCTTTCCAAGGAGTTGCTTCAGTTCCACAGGGCTCAGCTCGGCGTTGACCTTGGCCTTGTTCTTGATCGACTTGGCTCGCATACCGAAGCGCAGGGTGCTGAGAGTTTCGGCGTCGTTGTAACTACTCGGCGAACAGTTGATGATCAGAGTTGTGCGACTGTTACCACCCAGAGATTCCTGCAGGATTCGAGTGAGCTTGGAGTCACGGTATGGCACATGCGATGATTTGCCGTCCGTCAAAGAGTTGATGACCATTCCCAGCGCACTCAGACTCTTGTTGATCTTCTTTGCCTCTTCCAGCGTCTGACCGCTGGCTCCAGTCTTGCCAACCTTTTCACTACCGGCCAAATCGACCAAGAATAGCTGACCACTCTTTGCCGAACCGGTCTCGACGTTCTTCTGCGTAACGGTTATGACGAAAATGGAGTGCGACCGAGATGATTCCTGGTTCATGTTGGTTGCGGCAACTGCTCGCGCATTGCCACCCCTTCGCATGACCTCGTATACTTCCTGTACGCTCGAAACGTAAATCTCCAGAAGACCCTTGACGTAGACACCCCGGTTCTTCTCCTCGTGAACGGGGAGATTGTCGTTTTGAGGCGCCATCAGATCCCGGATTCGCTCCATGTAGATCTCCATGTAGCTGACCCGGACGGTGTATTCAATCGTACTTGGGCTGGACATGATGCTCGCGAAGATCTGCTCGACGATACGTGGAATGACACCTCGGCCGTCTTCGTCGTCGATGCTCGAACCCATCATGGTATAGGATTTTCCAGCACCGGTCTGACCATATGCGAAGACTGTTCCATTGTAACCGTTCAGGAGATCGTCGACAGTTGGGCGAATCGAGTAGTCGAAGATGTCAGATTGCTTGCATTGCATGTTGAAGACCCGGTCAAAGGTGAAGGAGCCTTGAGCCTCCTTGGACTGTGGGAGGACATGACGGTTAGCGAGAGGAGGCTCATGCAGGCAGCACCATCGGAAGCTGGTGGTGAGGGGGAATATTCAGGGACGTTATGTGCAAGCAATGCAACACTTTGGGGAACATACATCAACTGTGCAACTGTCATCGCCCTCGAACTTGACAATGGCCTGGCCGCCCGACTCATTCTCGACCCGGTTCTGTGGCCGGAACCGGGCCACGACCTTGATGGTGTTCCCACTCGACATTGTGGCGCTTGAGATGGTGCGCTCGGAATGGCTATGATCTATCTCATCAACCAAGATGTGCGGCAGGCCGCAGGTTGGAGCAGAGGGTGTGTGGGAGTGGGAGTGGGAGTAGAAGTGGCCAAGTTGGCGGCCCTGCCGTCGCAGCAGCAGTCAAGTCGGTGAGGTCTCCCTCAATCGAGCAATAATAGTGGGGGAATCTGCAAGGTTTGGAGGGCGAGCAAAAGCGAGGTCGGTGGGTGCTGCTTTGTCGAGCCCCCTTCCACCAACAACGGCTGTGATGATCAGACCAGGCGAACAATCCAGCGGCGGCGGCAGAGAGCAGCCTCGTCAAGACAAGTGACGTTGCGTTGTCACAACTTGTCAGTCCAGGGGGGAACAACCAAGAAACAAGGGGCGGCCTTTTGGGGAACCTTGTGTTGTTTGTTGGAGGGCGGTTCGAGTCACCAGAATGACGCGCTAAGCGTGCATGAGGTGCAGGTGGTGTTACCGAAGTGGTACCCAAAATGAGGTGTTCATGCGCTAGGCCATGCGGTACCCAGTACCTTGGCACCTGGCCCGACAGACTTGATAGCCAGGCACACAAAGTCACAGTACCTGACACTCGCATGCGAGCACCTGCACACACCGGACAGGACACAGGCCTGGGATGCAGGCCTGCTTACTGTAGTTAGGAGAGATGGTGAAGATGCCTCCATTCAATTTGCGGTACCATGTTCCTGCATCTCTAAGTTGAGGCAGTCTGTATGTACGTACAGCTACAATGGCTAACCCATCGGAGGTTATCTTCATAGAAGGCAATCCTATTGGAGGCTATTCTATGGCAGGTTCCCGTCGGAGGTTATCTCACCAGAGGTTATTCTATACCTAGGTAGGAGGTTATCCCATGGTAGGTTATTCGGTGGGAGCAAGACCCCAAAACAAGGGACACAGTTGCTGTTCCGGCTTTGGGCAAATGGACTGAGTGGCATGTACATATGCAGCGGCTTGCTTGTTCCCCAAAGTTCCCAGGCCCACGCATTGTGACTTTGTGGCTTAACTGTCACCTCACACACCAACATCCCTGTTGCCATCAAGACCCGACCAGTGAGTGAGACCCAGACAGACAGACACCTGGATGTTCAAACCACCGTTGTCGCCAATGGCTTCAGCGGCGAGCTCTTGATTGGAAAATTTAATGGTCCAGATTGATGCCTAAATATCAATAGAAAAGAGATGCACGTACATCTTCCCTGCAGCCATCCTGTGTCGAAGCATCCATTCTGCTCACGAAGGAGCTGGAATCTACTAGGACAAAGATACCACTTGCTCGAAC
Organism: Diaporthe velutina; assembly: GCA_038088505.1. Lineage (NCBI taxonomy): Eukaryota > Fungi > Ascomycota > Sordariomycetes > Diaporthales > Diaporthaceae > Diaporthe > Diaporthe velutina. The sequence continues at coordinate 323,163 of JBBWSJ010000037.1, read as the reverse complement.
GCCCTTGCAGCTGGTATGAAGTTGTAGAACCGGATGCGCCGAACCTGCCTTATTGATAAGAAATAAATAACACGGCCCCAATGCCTGCGACAACAATTCAACGCCTACGCCAAGATGGTGCTCATACAATTCTATAACCTGTTGGAGTGACCCGGCCTGATTGTATTGCCTTTCTGTCCACGCAGCCGCTTCACTCCTCCCAGCTCTTCTCAACCGTTTCACGAACCCTCTTGGTGTACTCCTTGCGGTTGTCCTTGTACAGGTTGGACGCTTCGACGTTCGCTGGCGATCCGGTATTCGGGTCGTTGAGAAGACTGTGGAACCGGCTGTTAGTCGTGGTCCGCACTGGAGTCTGGGGCTCGTGGCCATCCTTTCCCGGGCTTTTCTTGACTCAACCCACCTCTGAATGCTCGTCAGCACCGCAGCGACATCGTACGTGGGGCTCCACCGATTTTGGAGGATATCCAGACACAGCTCCCCAGTGGCGTATACGTTGGGATGGAACATCTGGCTGATGAATTTGACTGAAGGTGGCTTGTTGGGATACTGCTCCTCGAAGTGCATGACGAGTCGAAAGGTGCCGTCCTCAAAAGGGGTGTCGGCTGGGCCAATGATGACTGCGTTCCATGTCATGACATTATCGGGCACTGGAGACGCTGAGACGCCTGCTGGAGGATCGGTTTGCATGCGCTGTTGATGGCAGCAGTGTCAGTGACCATGATGCTGCGCTGAGCGGCGGGGTGGCGGGTGGCGGGTGGGCATTTTGCTACTGACCTTGAAGTCACGCATCAAACGACGCCTGGCTGCCGTCGACATTGTGGCAGATAGCGGCGGCTATGTGACTGGTGATCGGTGGCAGGTGGCAGGTGGCAGGAGAGTGGTGTATGATGGTTGGGCTTTTGTCAATCCGCGTTGGTGATCCTCAGGTGGTGGTCAGTGTTTTGGTAGATGCTCTGAAGCGTGAGGTGTGATGAGATGGGACCGATCCCACCGTGCTTGCCGATATCGATATCGATAGGCCGTCCAGAGTGAGAAGAGACAGGACCCTGGGAGCCAGGGTCAATGGTGGGAGGAAGATACTTTGGTACCTGCTGGCCCGGCCAGTGGGCACCAATCAGTCAGTTGCTGCTTCCACTCTTCCTTCTGGCAATGACAAAGCAGCGTTCGTCCTCATCCTCTCGGTTGCTTTGTTGCTCCAAACTGAGTCACTTTCCTCACAGCCTTGTCCAGGGTGCTGAGATCAGTATTCCTGAGCTACCACTCAATTGTGCTGTTGGAAACAAGTGGGAATATGCCATTGCTATGTAAATTTCTCCCGGCAATCCAAGAGCTCTCCGGAATGGTGGCGGCGGCTAGTGGAGGCTCAAGGGGCGTGGTCTTGGTCCCCGCGCATACCCGTAGACCCTTTCCCCAAGGTGGCAGGAGGCTCACATGCCGAGGATGATCTCATACCCCTGCTCGCCCCCAGCTTCCGGGAACTGAGTGTCGTGTGTACTCTTTATTTATAAACTTTCCTCTCTTTTACTCCTCGGTTATCGTTGAGTCTTTTGCAGCGTCGCCTCATCTTCCCCAGCTTTCTCACTGGACACCATGCCTCTCCGTTGCGTCCGACCGTCTCTCAGGAGCGGCGCGGTCACATGCCGACCTGCCTCCACGCGCACTTTCTCGGCAAGCACAGCTCTTCAACAAGAAATCAGAGATGCATATATCCTGAGCGCATCTAGGACGCCAACAGCTAAAGTTTGTCCAGTTTCACACTTCCAACCACTGTGAAACAATAGAATTGACCAATGTCCGTAGTTCAATGGTTCTTTCCTAACCGTCCCGGCACCAAAACTCGGCGCAGTGGCCATCAAGTCTGCGATCGACAAGTCCGGTGTGCCGATTTCCAAGATCACAGACGTCTACATGGGCAATGTTCTACAAGCCTCAGTCGGACAGAGCCCAGCAAGACAGGCAGCCGTGTTCGCAGGGCTCCCGCCAAGCATCGAGGCCATCACTATCAACAAGGTCTGCGCATCGGGTTTGAAGTCAGTGGTCTTCGCTGCGCAAAATATCCAGCTCGGCCTTGCGGAGGCGCAGGTCGCCGGTGGTATGGAAAACATGTCACAGGTGCCCTACTACGTGCCGCGGGCAAGCTCACTTCCGGCCTTTGGCCATGTGAAGATGGAGGACGGCCTGATCAAGGACGGACTTACAGACGTCTATGATCAAATACACATGGGCAACTGTGCCGAAAATACAGCAAAGAAATATGAGCTCACTAGGGAGGCACAGGACCAGTACGCCATCCAATCATACGAGCGAGCGCAAGCAGCCTGGAAGGCCAAAGCGTTTGCCGACGAGATTGCACCGGTCACCGTGAAGGGGAGGAAGGGCGAGACCGTGGTCGATACAGATGAAGGCTACATGGATGTCAAACTGGAAAAGATCCCAAGCCTGAAGCCTGCCTTCGTCAGGGATGGCACAGGCACGGTCACGGCTGCGAATTCCTCCACCCTCAACGACGGTGCTAGTGCCTTAGTACTGGGCAGCAAGGCAATTGCGCAGGAGTTCGGGTCCGGCTCAAGAGTCCTCGCGAGGATATGTGGGTCTGCCGACGCAGCGACGGATCCTATTGACTTCCCGATTGCGCCGGCCAAGGCTGTTCCCATCGCTCTCGAGAGGGCTGGCATAACAAAGGACCAGGTGGCCATCTGGGAGTTTAACGAGGCTTTTGCAGCTGTCATAAAGGCCAATGAAAAGGTAAAGACGAACCCTCCTTCATCATTTTTCTCTTGTTCCTGTATTCTTCTCTCTTCTATGGGAAGGGCCAAATGGGCTTATTCTGTCGGATGACACTCGCACGACAATACCTACTTCCAACTCTCGGGCTGACTCGATGCTAGATTCTTGGACTTCAGGGAGCCAAAGTCAACCCACTAGGCGGCGCCATCTCCTTAGGCCATGCGCTTGGCAGCTCCGGCTCCAGGATCCTCACGACTTTGCTTCACCAACTCAAGCCTGGCGAATATGGTGTTGCAGCGATCTGCAATGGGGGTGGTGCAGCCACAGCGGTTGTCGTCCAACGCATCGAGTCCGTATAAGAGGGCACAACAACCCAAGCTGTCTATGCGATATTGGAGGGCCGTGGTGTAAGAAAAATGAAGCTAGGATACAATGAAGGTATTATTTCAAACATCTGTCAGCCTGCACCTGGCGCCTGCACCTGGTGTCACTTGGATGGGTCATCACATTGTCCCCCAGCTATAGCGGCCGTCAAATGGTGAATAACTAGCAGGGAATCTCATCAAACCCTTTACCTCACGTTGCAAGAGCCTCGCTTTAGTAAGATTTGGGTAACTGAATTTCTAAATTATTAGTTTGAGGGCTGGAGATATTGCTTGGTAACATTTCCAGATCGTGGCAACTTATCTGTCCCAACATTCACTGGGCCCTTCCTGTGTTCGTGGCAAGCAAATCTGCCCATCCAGGAGCTTGAAACACACAGGCTGTGTTGATTAGAGCGCAGAAGAGGCAGGGACAGTTAGGGCTTCTACTGTCTGTTTGATTGAAGGTTGATTGACAGCCCAAAGCCTGTAAATTGAATCCATCATTCGTCCGTCCAATCTAGGCTCAATGGAGGACATCCTTTCGTCTTGGGGCCAGTGAGAGTATCTTGGACGTGCTAGGCAATCCAGCCGAGGCAGTTGAGGAATCTTGGTTACGTTGCTGTTGGAATCCACAATAGCTGTACAATATCATACAAAAATGATCAATGAAATACGTCCCCAAGAATATGCAGGATCAAGAAATAAACTAATAGCTAACACCTATTGGAGCTTTATTGGACGAATTGATGTTGAATGCAAGCAAGCACTGATTGATGTTGAAAAGGACCCATCATGCTTATGTAAGCCCGTCCACATTCCATCTTACTGTCGGTGGCTGCACGCAGGACACACAGGGTTCATACAAGACCTCAGTTCTTCCTGCATAACTGATCCATGCCTGAACCAATCATCATTTTACCTCATCAGTAGCGAGATCCATGAAACGATGCCTTCTTTGGCCACGCAATTTCTATCCACGATTAGGGATCATGTAGTTGCGCTGGACGGTGACAGCCTCGATGCCTGGCTGCAGGTCGAGCCGGGTGCAACAAGCCACGCCTATTTGCAGCTCCGAGACGAGCTGAGGCAAGGCCTGGGTGTGAACAGCCATCTGGAGAGGCTGGTTGAAAAGTCGCTGCCCGAGGTAGACGACCCACCAGATGGCACTGGATCACCATGGCCCAGCTTCGTCACCTTCGTCAAAGATTATCTGCTATATTGGAGGGACGCTGAATTCGATGACTTGATGAGCGTACAAGAGTCGCTGTCGGGTCTGTTAACGTGTGTACCTCATGCTTGTTCTCCACCGTTTACCGGCCATGACTGACCACTTATAGATCTTGTGCCACTGCTCTGTCACATCCACAATATGGAAGCATCATGTTCCAGGCCAGCATATCGCTTTCGGAGGCACTCTCTAAAGTCGTGATGATGCTCCATCGGCGGCCTGAATTGATGCAGGGCCGAAGGTCTGTCGCTGGGGGCGAAGACAGCAAATCTATGGTCGAGCAGTCTGCCGACATCATCCAGAAGATCTTCACATCTTGCCTTACGGACAGATCGAGCACAAGATTTGCAAAGCCGGAGGGCAAAAAAGTTGGGGTCTACATTTTCGCCAACCTCGTTCTGAAACTTCTTTTCACTGTGGGTTGACACGCGCAGGAACAATCCCTCAACTGGCCACATCACTAACGTCTATACTTGAAGTGCGGCAAATCTCGCCTTGCAGCACAGCTGCTGCTGAACGTATCAGCGAGCGGACCACCGCTGCAGTTATACCCGGCCGCACAACGGGTCACATTCTTATACTACCTGGGAAGGTTCAACTTCGACTGCGACAACTTTGTGCGCGCGTCTTCATGCCTCGAGGAAGCATACCTACAGACTCCACCAGCTCTTCTGCGCCACCGAAGACTTATTCTCACCTACCTCATTCCAGCCAATATTATGCTCGGGCGGTTCCCAAGTGAACTTCTGCTTACCAGACCTGAAGCAACAACGCTGAGTTCCATATTCCTCCCAATTATGGCAGCGATCCGCAAAGGCAACTTTCTTGCCCTTCAGCAAGCGATAGCGGCGAATGAGCACTGGTTGTACCAAAAAGGCCTTCTCTTCACTCTCACCTTCCGACTACGCCCCATCGTATGGCGCTCTTTTATTAGACGATGCTTTCTCCTTACTTACGAGGCGCCACCACCAACGTCACGCGCAGCACCGACTCTAAATTTAGCAGACGTTTACGTCGCCGCATCGTATGTCCAGAGACGCCTCGAAGGCTTCATACCGACACGGACTCAGCAGCAGCCAAAGCGTCAGTCGCAGACGAACAACATCTTTATGATGGCTGTCACCAACAGCGCTGCGGATGCCTCGACCGCACTGGTGCCGCCGCCAGGCGGAAAGCCAGCGAACTTGAAACCCAGTGAGGGCTTGTTCTGGGGGAACTTGCAAGTGACAGACAAAGAAGTGGAAGGCGTGGTTGCAACGCTGATCGCCCAGGGATTGATGAACGGGTTTCTTGCCCACTCGAGCGGCAGGTTTGCCGTGATGGGAGCAAAGAAGGGTGGTGGGCCGCTTGCAGCAGGGTGGCCGGCAGTCGTGAGGGTAGTAGCCGACAGGATGGCGGAGGATGGCGTCAATCTTAACGAGGTTCCTGCCTGGGTGAAGATGCCACCAGGTTACGCTTGAAGACAAGCGAAAATGGTATCGGGGAACCATCTTTCACACAAGTGGCCCTTGGTACCGGGTGCCGCGACCGAAGGTGTGTGAAGGGGACGCTTTACATACCCTCCTCATTTTCATGAGTTTCCAATGAGTCCCAGGGACAAATCACCCTCTGCTCTGCGATGTCGAGACGGTCGAGTGATCTCTGGGTGTCTGGCTTGAGTTCGCCAGCGTCCTGTGGCGAGGCTGAGTCCAGTGTCATGCCTTGGATCTTTCAGTAATGCGCTGACCTATCATGGCGCTCCAGGTCGACGTCTCCTGTCAACAAGACGATTGGCATTTCAGCCACCGAGGCACTGAAGTCGGCAGGTTTGCGGGTGCAGCTGACGTCGGATTCCAAAATCCTCCCGTCAGCTATGAAAATAACTTCGACCCTCTGCAGTCATCTGCACTGACATCTTTCCTCTCGTCTTCTTCAGAGGATTACTTTCACAATCTGAAGGACAAGATCCAAGGGTGTAGTTTCATCCCAAGCATCGTGACATGGCTCATCTCCGCTTCCATTCCTATTCCCATGGAACGTGAGAAGGAGGCTTGGCGATGGATCCATTGCGGATCACGGCCGCGCCGGAACCTGACCGACTTAAACAGCTGAGGAACTTGGTGCCTTAGTCAAGCAATCGCGATGCCCTCAGACACAATGAAGTCATTGCGCTCCTACCGTCGTCGAGCCGTCAATCCAGCGCCGCCAGCAACATCATCCGAAGGGAGCAATTAAATCGTGATCAACGACCACCACCATCATGTCGGCCACTCCATGTCATCTCATTTTGCGCAACGCTTGTCATTGGTGTACCTTGCAGCCGCCGGCTTTCTGCGTTCCTGACTTGTGTGCGGCTAGGCCCAAAGGGGCAGTCAGCAATTGAGGCTATCTGCAAACGGCACGGTGCCTGATTCGCCACAGCATTGATCATCTAATCTCCCATGCGTGCCTTGCGTCCGCCCGTGTGCGTTTGCGTGTGTGCTGACCAGACTGGCGGCACCTCGCGCCCGGATTGTCGTCTCGATTGGGTTCGAGGCAAATCGCGCACGTAGGGCCAGAATGCGCGACAATGGGCGCCGACTGGTCGAGGCACTGCTTGACAGGCCCACAGCAATAACCTAAAAGAAGCCAAGTGTGGAGGATACGACATCAGCAAAGAAGGCATCCCGGTGGCACCACCCTGTCTCTGGCAGCTCTTGCAGGGGGCCAATAGATCCTTTTTCGGCTACTTCCTTTGTGTACCTGGCCGATAAGCCGCAGCTGTGGGTCATTGTCCTCCTTCCTGCCCCCGGGACCCCCCCTCCGGCTCGCTCGCGTCTTCACCTGCTGCCTCGCTCATTTCGATTCCCCCAGCTTCGTGCGCGCTGCTCGGGCAATTCTTTCAGAATCCACGCGCTCTTTTCAGGTCTCACTCGCTTTGCCGTTTTCTTTTGCTCTTCAGCAGAAATCCACTCCTTTGGTTAACGCCAGTTGGATCGCGAACAGAGTAAGAGGCTGGACTATGGTGTGTTGACTGCCGCTTTTCGAGGAATGCGACTGTATGCCTCGCGGACTGGAACAACAACACATGACCTGTCAAACTCGAAGGCAACGCTTTCGAACGACCCACCCCGTCACGACAATACTCTACCCAAGAATCAGCTCTGGGCCCGCTTGGTAGCGTTCAGCTGCTCACGATCTTTACACTACATTCACTTTTCTTGTCGCGACGTCACCCATGAGCAGATCAGTACTTACGGCCGCACTGGGCTCGGCCCTGTTATTCTTGGCCGCTCAGCCGGCCTCCGCGACAGTGGCTCACCGTCGCGCTCACGAGCATTACAGCAGCAACCACACTCACAAAGAGCAAGATGCCCAAGAACTTGGGCTACTAGAGCCGCGTGGCCGGCTCGTCAATAGAGCAGGCCAATGCGCTTTTCCAGAGGGAGAAGCAGGCCTCGTAGCTATCACTCCGGGCTCGAAGAACAGGGGTTGGGCCTTGAGCCCTGACCAGGAGTGTACCGCAGACTCATATTGCCCCTTTGCTTGCGAACCGGGAATGGTCATGAACCAATGGAAGAAGGGGACGACGTATGTGTACCCTGAATCCATGGACGGAGGACTATACTGCGACAAATCCGGCAACATCGTCAAGCCATTCCCGGACGAGCCGTACTGTGTGCCAGGCGTTGGGTCTGTCAAGGCGGTCAACAAGTGTGGCAAGGTGGTCGCATTCTGTCAGACAGTGCTTCCTGGGAATGAAGCTATGTTAATTCCGACACGTGTGACGGACAGCGCGACCATTGCTGTGCCGGGGCCGTCTTACTGGGACTCGACCGCTTCGCATTTTTACATCAATCCTCCTGGTCACACGACGGAAGAAGCATGTCTCTGGGGCACGGGTTCACAACACATCGGAAACTGGTCGCCGTATGTTGCGGGAGCCAACCAGGACACGACTGGCAACACATACGTCAAGCTTGGTTACAACCCCATATACACAGATTCGTTCCACGGCGTCAAGCCCTCTTTCGGTCTGAAGGTCGAGTGTGACGGGAATTGCAATGGCCTACCTTGCGCCATCGACCCCAGTTCTGACGGCTTCGGAGTTGTCAGGAGCGCCACCTCAGCTTCCGGCGCGGGCGGTGCGGACTTCTGTGTGGTCACAGTCCCGAAGGGGGCTACTGCAAATATTGTGGTCTTCAATACAGACGGCTCGACAGGCGATGCGTCAAGCTCATCGTCGGCTGAGGAAGCTGTCACCACATCCCAAGCTCCGAAGAAGGCCAAAATCGCCGTGGCTACTACCTCCTCCAGTGAAACGCCACCCACAAGCGAGGCACCTTCGAGCACGAGCACGAGTAGCAGCTCTTCAAGCTCGTCAAGTAGTAGCTCATCATCCCCTACTAGCAGTGTCGCCACCAGCAGCTCGATCCCGTCGTCCACGCAGACGCCCAGTACTACATTCGCCTCAGCGACCTTCGGTGGCATTTTCCAGGAAAGCGGAAGGGGAAGAAGCACACAGTCTTTGACGGCTATTACGTCCGCAGCCGAACTGGCAGAGTCCACGAGCGAAGCCGCGCCCGCTGCGGAAACCTCATCCAAGAGTGACGCAACAAATCCAGACCAAGGACAAGCAGCCTTTGCCGGCTTCGTCATTGCTTTCATCGCCGCAGCAATGCTGTACTAGGAGCAAGAACATCAGTTTTCGATCTTCTATACCTAAGCAACAACTATCTTTCTTTCAACTCCTGCCAGCAAACGCAGCTGTCTTTACTGTCAATACATCACCGGAACGCAGATTCTCGAGGCAGCGCCTTTCCGGACTCCGAATATGTCGAGGTTCCCGGCCGGCTTCGCCGCGGGTTCGACATCGCACCCATCATCAATCATCATCATAACCTCTGGGCGGGCATGAAATGCACCGCGATCTTCTTGCCTATTCATTCGACGCTGCTGGCCTCTTTTGACCTTTTTTACATTCAAAAAGTGCCTATTTACCACATACAATCTTGCAGCCCCTTCTTTTGTTGTTTCGTTGAAGGAGGCTGCACTGCACATCCGCACCCCAACACTGGCCTTATACCGTGGGAACAGTGTTTATTGTTTATTGTCTTATGTGGTGGATCCGAATTTGCACCTTCTGAGACCTATTTCCTTTCTCGAGGCACGGCACTTTGGATTGTCAGCCACGCCACATGTGGCGCCCCTTATTATGTTTCTCTTCTCGGCGGAGATATATTTCCGATTTTATACCCATATACGCGATTGGACGTTGTTCACGACGACTGCAGCATGAATGCAATGCTTTTAGGAGAAAGGGAGTTGTCATCTTCTGGAGGAACCAGGGCGGTCTGGGGTCGAACGATTCTTTTTTTCCCTTCATTTCTCTTTTTACTTTACTCTTTGCTATATAGCAGTAGGGCTTGACGATCGATACCTGTAGCAACGTCGTTTATGACTCGAGGTATCTTTAGGAATGGATCACGAGGGCCGAATTCTTCCCGACGATATTGCTAGTCCTCGGGTTTACTGTTGATCTTTGGGCCGTAAGATAGCGAGGGTTCTATTGTGATAGCCCCCCCCCGGGTCGGCAAAGCTTTCTTTGTGCACGAAATCTCGCTTCGCCCATCCGCCTCTTTTACTCACTTACATACGAAGAAACAACGCTCCTAACACGCTTGTACTACATTGGTATTCTGAGTTGTCGTTATGGAGCGCCGCGAAGTGAACGCAACAATGCAACAGACATTTCTTATTGCACTAAGGCTACCTTCTTGACTTCTACCCTTCTACCCTTCCCATTCACCCCAACAACATCATTTTAGCGGCCCATACGATTTCGTCTCCTTTCTCTGGCCAGTTGAGTTTACAACAGCATGCGACACTTGAACAAGCTCGAGGCAGGTGTCGAAGGAGTAATATTGTGTATTCAGGTGCCATGGAATTTTGTCTCTAAGAAGAGCATACCCAGAAGTCTACAATCGTCTCAGCAGAGTTGCAATAGTCCCACCCAAGCGCCCTGCTGCTTTCCCAACCACCCTTCCTTTGAGGGGTTCTTCCAAATTGAATCCGTCGGTCTATGAACTATTGGTGTACACATCAAGGGCATCTGCCAAGTGCTCAGTCTGGAGCTTCACCAACCTGCTCATCAATATCCTCGTACTCATCGCTTGAGGATTTGGACGTAGCAGCAGCAGTTGCCCTTTGCGATGAGTGTCGCTCGTGGTTTTGCATTAGGATCTGGCCACCGCCCTTCCTACCGAAGAAGTCCTCCGTCTTCAAGCCTCGTATCCGATCGGGAGTGATGCCAGACATCGACTGGCCTGACGCCCGGTGTTCTCGGATCGACTCCCGCATTGGGACCATGGCCGCGTCTCTGCAGGCCTCCTTGATGTCGCTTCCCGACATGCCGGCTGTGACCTTGGCTATGTATTCCATTTCGAACGAAGGGTCGCGCTTTGTGCCTTGAAGGACCAGCTGCAGTATGCGGCGCCGTTGATCTTTGTCTGGAAGTGGGACAGGGAACTTCTTGGGCATCCTCCTCAGGATGGCTTCGTCGATGTCGTGTATGCGATTCGTGGCGCCGAGCACGCAGATCCTAGACGGAACCCCAGCTGCATTCGAGGACGTCAGCCCGTCCCAGAGCGTCATAAACTCGGCCTTGACCATCCCGCTCGCCTCGTGCTCGTTGCTGCGCCGCGTCCCTAGCACCGCGTCGATCTCGTCGATGAAGATGATGGCTGGCTCCAGCTTCCGCGCCAGGGAGAAGACGGCCCTGACGAGCTTGTTCGAGTCTCCGTACCACTTCTCCGTGAGCGTGGAGATGTGGAGGTTGATGAAAGAGGCGCCACTCTCGTGCGCCACCGCCTTCGCGAGCATCGTCTTGCCGCAACCTGGGGGGCCGTAGAGCAGTACACCAGAGGGCGCCGAGAGAAGCGGCGCGGCGTGCGAGTACAGGTGCGGCATCGTCAGCGGGTAGATGACGGACTCCTTGAGCTCCTCGATGATCTCCTCCAGGCCGCCGATGTTGTCGAAGCCAACCGGTATGTCCTCCGGGGCGACCACCTCGAGTGCGACCATGGCCTCGTACTCGTTCAGCTGGATATCCTCGATCCGCGGGCCTTTGCGCGAGCCGCTCGAGTCCGTGCCGTCCACGCCATCCTCGTTTCTGTTTCGCCGTAGTCGTGACAGGTTCGCTTGCGCCTTTATCCTAGCCTGCTCGTGCTTCTCCTTCTCTGGGTCGGCGAGAGTGTTTGCAAAGGAGGAAAGGAGGTTCTTGACGAAGAAGTAAGAGACGAAGGCCTGTGGCTGAAATTAGTCTGGGTCTGTGAAGTATTTGCGGGCAGCGTGCCATTCTAAGTCAAGTCATGGCGACAGGAAGCACAAGCAAGCGACGTACAAGTGCACCAGCAGTGACGATATTCAGGACGGCGTCAGACGTCCGGGCCCTACGGTCGCCCATAACTAAGCTGGACAAGATTCCGCTCATGGACTGTGTGCGGCGCTGGTGAGCGGCAGATTAAGGGAACAGAAAATGAAAAGGCCAGTAAAAGGTGCCACGGGTGGAGTTAGCTACGCAGGGAGTGTCGTGTTCGACCGAGGTGTTTTGGCGAGTCTACTTGTAGGTTATGTAGGCTGGGGTATGTCAGAGGCGAAAGTTACGTCGTCTAGGCTGGCGCTAGTTGCGCGCGAAGGCCCACTTGCTGCCGTGGTCGAAGGCCCCCCCACCCCACACTTGCACTTACCCGCTGCGCTGGCCCAGAGACAGCTCAGCGGGAAACAGGGGCCGCATCGCTTGTTTACTTTCCTTACAAGCTCGGCTCATCACCCTGACCAAGGCCACACTGCGTCCGACATTTGCTGGCACCACACACAGCCTCATCAAATTTTTCAATTGCGCCTCTATTACTGCGTTGGGCATCTACTGACTACTCGCATCCTCCAATTACTAAAGAGAGCAGCTCTCGACCCCAATTTCCCGACGTGCCGAGTCGAAATATCAAGGCGACGCGTTTCTCGGTTAGATGCCACGGATCAAACAGTCCACTTTGCTCGACCTGGCCGACTCCGACTCCGACTCCGGCTTCAACACGCAATCTAGGGCACCGAAGACAGCAGACAGCATGCCTCCGGCAAAGAGAGGTCGAGGTCGCGCCCCTGCCGACAAGGTCACGAAGCCCGAGCCCAAGACAAAGACGCGTCGCGTCGGTGCAAAGGCTGCCGCTGCGCTCGAGGAGGAAGCAGAGAGGCAAGCGCTTACAGAGAAGGCCGCAAACCAGCCGGTAAAGGCGACACGGGGTCGCAAGGCCAAAAAGGCTGCCGAGGCTGCCGAGGATGAGGCCGACGACGACGCGGATGACGTACTAGCAACGCCGCCTCACAGCGATGAACCTGCGAAGACCAAAGGTGGCCGCGGTCGCCCAAAGAAGGATGCCGTGGTACCCGACTCAGTGCAGAAAAAGGCAGAGCCTTCAGCCACAAAACGAGGGCGGAAGGCTGCGGCCGACAAGGCTGGGCAGCAGGCAACGGCCGAGATCCCGGAGACTCAGGCGGATGATGGCATGGACATCGATGCCGCCGAGGAGCAAGATCAAGTGGAGGACCTTCCGACCTTCTCGCGGTTCAGCGCTCCTCCGTCAGCGCAGCGGCTCAGCTCCTATCATATCCCACTGAGCGCATCGAAGCGGTCAGCCAGCTCATCATTGATTGAGAGCGACCCCGCAACCAGGCGACATCTCGGGGAATTGACAAAGAAATATGAGGCGTTGGAGCTTAGATACAGAGAACTGCGCAATGTAGCGGTTGTGGAAGCAGAGAAGAACTTTGATCAACTAAAAAAGCAGAGCGATGAGAAAACCCAGGGTACGTGATATGGCGTCACATGCTCTGTCCGAAGCCGGCGAGCACAATGCTAACAACACATATAGCTTCGAACGAGCTCATCAAAAGCCTCAAGAGCGATCTCGCGGCCCAGAGGCAGCTGGCGAAAGAAGGGCAAAAGTCCCAGCAGCAGTTCGAGGCCAGTCAAGCCAAAGTTGACAAGTTGCAAGCCCAGATCACGGACATAACAACAACACTGTCAGAGGCCAAGACGGAGATCAAGTCTCTCACCACGAAGCTGAATGCGGCGCGAGCTGCCGAGGCGACTGCGACTGCCACGGCCCAGGCCGCGTCGGTGAGGGTCCCAGGTAGCGCCATGAAACCCAGCGCGATGGGCGGTAGAGGCGTAGACCAGGCGCAGGTGCAAGCCCAACTGCAGGCCACTCAGACGGCCAAGATGAAGGAGAACCTGTACAGCGACCTGACAGGGCTGGTGGTGACGGGCATCAAACGCGACGGACCGGAGGACGTGTATGATTGTATCCAGACGGGTAGGAACGGCAGTAAGTGCAGCCCCTGCAAGTGGAGAGTATCATTACCCGCGGCTGACCGTTGTCCTTGCAGCACTACACTTCAAGCTAGCCATCGCGAACGAGAACTCGGACGAGAACACTGACGAAGCCGAGTTCATGTACAAGCCACAGCTGGACGAACGGCGCGACAGCCAGCTCATCGAGATGCTCCCCGAGTATCTCGTCGAGGAGATTTCTTTCCCGCGGGCCCACGCAGCGAAGTTCTACTCTCGCGTGCTAAAGTCTTTGACGGAGAGGCTCGACTGAGGTTGCTTAGGTTTTCACCCTGCGTGCCCGCTTCTGTGTCTTTCATGTTCCGGTGCATACCCTTGAGGAAATGATGCTGTATGGTGGACGCAGTGTAAATTCGTATTGGGATTAATAAGCAGTAGTGGCGCGTATTGTGCTTGGGTCAGCTGCTGTATCTAAGCGTTGTTGCATAGCAAGGCGTTGGGCACTTGATTTTTTTTTGAACACAATATCTGCTAATCTGCGATATTCTTTCAAGAGTTTCCTTATAAGTGACTACCATGGCATGTAAAAATAATGAATCCGTCCCATTGGGTCATATTATCTTGTCGACAATATGCCCTGCTACCCAAAAATCCGACCCGAGGTATTCCTATCCCAAAAAATCGCTATTTACACATTTGCCCATGCTCAAAAATCAATCATCAACAACATTATGGCTTAGACCGAGATCCCCGTGCTGAACCTGCCAAATATCCAACTATTTCCATATTACCTAGCCCAACCGATGCCCCGGCCCTCTTCAGCAACCTTCCCACTCACGTTCCTCTTTCCGAACGAGAAGTACCTTTTCGCAGCCTCGCCGCCGCCGGCTCCGCTCAGGTCCAGGTCATTACCGGACGAGACTTGCCTGTCGCTGCCGATGATGACGGGCGGCGTCGCGGACTTGAGCTCGCCGTATGGCTTCGAGTAGAAGTCCGACTCGGGCTGGATGGAGCTGTTCCGGTTGCGCGCGGCACCGCCGGCCCACGTGTAGCGCTTGCTGAGGCTGGCCTTGAGCCCGCCGTAGCTCCGACCCGGCTTCTCGTCCGTGATGTCGCCGCCGACCTTCTTGCCGGCCGGCCTGTTGCCGCTCACGCGCCCGTCGTTGAGGTCGATCTCGGATAGGGCGGACGACTTCCGGATTATGGGGTTTTCACTGATGGGCCTGCGGCCTTGCTTGCCCGTGGCCTGGACAAAGTTCGCGAGGGACGGGTTGGATCTCAGTGGGTTGGGGTGCTGAGACGCCAGGTCGCCGTCGTTCTCGTCGAGCTCGTCTGCCCCTGGGCTCATGAGGCCCCTGTAGCCGCGCCCGCCGCCGTTGCCGCCGTCCTCGTAGTCAGACTCGGAGTCTGAATCACGCGTGTCATACGGGTGGTTCAGGGACTCATAGCCCAGCACCATCTGCCTCTTCTCGGCGGCCCTCTCGGCAGCGTTGATGGCGCGGTTGCGCTCCTGCGTGCGGTTTATCAGCGACTCTGACGCATACCAAGACTCTGTGAATTTCGCGGGTCTGGGCAGGGCGGCAGTGTCTGCCGCGTTTGTGATAGCAGGATGGTGCGAGGCCACTGTGCCGGTGCTAGGTCTGGACTGATGGCCATAGCTCCTGGGCGAGTCCGGAACGATGTCCCGCGTGGGAACCTCAGCATAAGAAGAGTAAGAGCCGCGCCATGGGCTCCGGTGAGGTGGCGGGGCAGGCTTGCTAGAAAGGGGCGAGGACGGTGCGCCAGACATCCTTTTGAGATCTTCTCCAGTTGCCGAATTCCGAGGCGAATTCCTGGGGGAATTGCCAGGCGTGATCTGGTATTGCCTTGAGGGGAAGTCGGCCGAGCCGAAAGAGCTGCGCGGGCTCCGGGTGGCGTGGAAGGGAATAGAGGGCGGGCGACTGAGGTCCTCGTCTGGGAGACCGGAGTACCGACGTCCATCGATAGGGGTGGACAGGCGCTTCTCATCCTCGGTTGGGAAGGTGGATGCGGCTGTCAGGGATGACTTGTTCCTCTTGTGCTGCCTGGAAGTCAGGTTGTCCTCGAGAGGGTTGCAGTCCGGCGGCATCCTGGCAATCTGCTTGAACTTCAGAGCCAGCCAGATGCCGATGCACAGCGACAGGAAGTGCATGGCCCCGCTGCTGATGAGGGCGTAGTACAGGGAGGGTAGGAAGTACTCCATGAGGCTCTGTGGGCTGAGCATGGTTGCCCACTCAGTACTCGAGTTGTGGACAGACAGGGCGCCAAAGGCCAAGAGAGGGAGCGCGGTGAGATCAGATATGGCGGAGAATATCTGGTAGCCGGCCGACGACCCTGGGGGTCTCGCCCCGGCCGGCCGGGCGAGGTGGAATATGCCGTAGACACAGTGGATCAAGACTGCGCCGGCCTGTGTAGGTGGTTGGATTGCATCAGTATTTGAGAGTTATAGGCGTGTTTGTGTCAGGCAGAGACAAGGTGGATTGCAGCTTACGGTGATCCTCATGACCCATGCGGTCAAGAGGCTGACCTCAGTAATGACGATCATGAGGAAGAGAATGCCAGCCGCGACGATCATCTCGAGCACGCGAAATGCCAGCTGCAGCACCCTCATCCACTTGATCCACCATTTCGTGGTAGGACCAAAGGACTTCCACTGTGGTCGTGGGCCCCGAATCTCATGTGCACTGGGTGAAGATCTGGGGTCAGCTGGATTGTTGTTGGGAGACACGCAGGTGATCCACTCGTGCGATGCTTACTCTGGGTGGCGGTTGAAAGACACAAGCGGGCCCTCGTGCTTGGGCTTCACCGGCTTGGGCTCCCAGCTGGACCTGGTGACGACCTTGGGGTCGAAAACAGACGTTGGGAAACGTGCATCGTCGAAACTGTCGAACCGGTTGTACATGTAGGGTGCACTCATGTTGACTAGCTGGCCGACGGCGACAACAGCGGCGACGAAAGAAGGAGAATAGGAATGAGTGAGACACCAGCCAGACTCAGGCCTTTTGGACTAAGGACCAAGTAGACCAAATACTATGGATCGGATGCGAAAGCGACTGGAATGTCGGACAACATTAGGCGGGGAGGAGGAGGATGCGATGGGCAGTACAGCAAATAGACTGTTCCTGCATGCAGTGCTGATGGGTGCCCCATTGATGATCATAATGCAGACTACATAAATCAAGAGGCTGGATAGCAGGTGGGCTGGTGGGCTGGGGCGGGGCCAAGGTTCCTTGTTTACCTGCAAGGAACCCCCCGATTGGCACAGCAACGCAGGAAATCCCACGCGGCACGGCCCGTCAACCCCCGCGTCACTCATTTGCTCATTGGCTTTATTATTTTCTATGGAGCTTACACACTGTCACACCGTGCAAGGCCTAAGACAGCCTACCTGCCTGGCCTCTCGTGTGGTTGGTTGATGGACCCAAAGAACAGCATTGCTTTGGCTCTTTGATAACCCACCCGTTGTGTACGAAGACGGAGAGCGACGCTAGAAACCGGCCGGCCCAGGGTTCAGTCAAATCGGTCTAGCCGCATCGTCCAGCGACAATCGGACCCGAGTCGAGACGAAATTCGACGAAATCCGGATCTGGCGCCGATGATCAGCAGCTTCTGAGTCCGCTTTTCTCGGGCACTCCTCACATTACTTGCACACGAAATACACAATGGCCTAGAGCATTCAATGGATTCAATCACTCCAGCGCCCTGACATGATGCCTCTCCCCATCGTCAGGTCGGCTTCCGGCCTCACCCTCAGCTGCAAAACATTCACCCCCCGTAATTCACAGCCTCTGTCCCGTCTCCTCTCATGCGCATACTCTGCTTCTGCCGCATCCCGGCATGACCGGCCCTTCCGGATGGCAGTCGTCGGCTCCGGCCCCGCCGGCTTCTACACCGCGTACCGCGTCATGTCACTGATCGACCGCGCAAAGGTCGACATGTACGAGGCTCTGCCTGTGCCGTTCGGTCTGGTCAGGTTCGGCGTGGCTCCCGATCACCCCGAAGTCAAGGTATTTTCTGTTTCTTCCCTCTCGTTCTCACTGCCCATCTCACAATTCTTGCCCTGCCTCACCCCACGCCGGCGTATTGTGTCCCAGACGGGTTAATTCCACGAGTATGTCAACCCTGATGGAGGACATCATTTACTCACCACTGCACAGAATTGCCAAGACAAGTTCTCTGAGGTTGCTTCCTCACCCAACTTTACATTCGTCGGCAACGTCTCTATTGGACACAAACCATTTCATCCAGACGGCCAATCAGTGCCCCTGACCACACTGCTGCGCCACTACGATGCCGTTCTATTTGCGTATGGCGCAGCCAAGGACAGGACCCTCGGCATACCGGGCGAGTCGACACTCAAGCGCATATATTCCGCTCGCGAGTTTGTAGGCTGGTACAACGGCCTGCCCGAATTCGCAGGCCTTAATCCCGACCTCTCCCAGGATGAGGCCGTCATCATCGGCCAGGGAAATGTCGCCATCGACGTCGCCCGCGTCCTGCTCGAGGACGTGGATAATCTGCGGAAGACGGACATGGCCGACTACGCCCTGGAGGCGCTGTCCACGAGCCAGGTGAAGAGGGCCCGCATCGCCGGGAGGAGGGGTCCCATGCAGGCCGCCTTCACCATCAAGGAGGTCCGCGAGCTGATGAACCTGCCCGGCGTGTGGGCCGAACCCATCGACAGGGAGCTCGTCCCGAAGGACCTCAAGACCTTGCCCCGAGCGCGCAAGCGCCTCACCGAAGTTCTCCTGAGGGACTCTAAGACGTCACGCTCCTCAGCCTCCAAGTCGTGGTCGCTGGACTTCTGCCTCTCACCCACCGAGTTTCACCCGGACCCAACAGGCCTGGACGCCGTGGGGAGCACCACGTTCGAGCGGACCTCTCTGGACCCGAACCCCTTCGACCCCAGCACGCCTGCCACCGGCACCGGGAAGACCACAACACTGGCCTCGCCGCTGGTCTTCCGCTCGATCGGGTACAAGTCCGTGGCTCTCCCGGAGTTTGACACACTCGGCGTTGCCTTCGACGCACGCCGTGGTGTGATCAGCAACGACCAGAGCGGGGGACGCGTTCTGCGCCGCTCTGCTGCCCATGAGCACGCAGGGCCTGAAGGCGGTGGACTGTTCCCGGGGCTGTACTGCGCGGGTTGGGTGAAACGTGGCCCGACGGGGGTCATCGCGAGCACCATGGAAGACGCGTTCGCAACGGCCGAGGCCATAGCGGAGGATTGGAAGGGGGCCAAGAAATTCCTTGGTGACGCTGGAGTGTCGGATGCGACGAGCGTCGACAGCGCTGGATGGGAAGGGGTGCAGAGTGAGGCGGGCAGGAACGTTGCTAATTCTGCTGTCGATTGGGAGGGCTGGCTGGCTATTGATAAGGCGGAGAGGGACCGAGGCCACCTGAAAGGCAAGGAAAGGGACAAGTTCACTGCGACGGACGAGATGCTGAAGGTACCCTTCTCATCCATGGCGTAAACACATGCCTACACTTCACGAAAAGCAACCAAGAAAACCGTTTCACAACTGGTTCATGAAGTACAAGTTTAGATATGGATTACAACTAAAAGTACCTCTATTTCTTCAGCTTCTCCGTCAGCTCGGGAACCTTTTCAAAAAGATCACCCACAAGTCCGACGTCAGCAACCTGGAAGATGGGCGCATCGGCGTCTTTGTTGATCGCAGCAATCACCTTGCTGTCCTTCATACCAGCCAGGTGCTGGATGGCCCCGGAGATGCCGACAGCCATGTACAGCTGCGGCGCAACCACCTTGCCGGTCTGCCCAACCTGCAGGCTGTTGTCCGCGTAGCCGCTGTCAACGGCCGCGCGGGACGCACCGATGGCGGCGCCGAGGGTGTCGGCCAGCGGCTGCATCACCTTATCGAACTCCTCCTTGGACTTGAGCCCGCGGCCGCCCGACACGATCTTGCCTGCGGTCGCCAAGTCAGGTCTGTCGGACTTAGCGAGTTCCTCGGACAACCACTCGGTGGGGCTCGCGGTCTTAGGGTCGGCGCCGTCCTCGACGGCCGCGGAGCCCTTGCCGAGCTCAGCGGGCGCGAAGGCGGTGCCGCGGATTGTGATGACCTTGACGGCGTCTGTCGACTCGACCGTCGCGATGGCGTTGCCGGCGTAGATGGGGCGCACAAAGGTGTTTTCGGTCTCGATGGCTGTGATGTCGGAGATCTGCTGCGAGTCGAGTAGGGCGGCCACACGGGGCAAAAGGTTCTTGCCGAATGCGGTGTGGCCAGCGATGACATGTGTATAGCCTCCTTTCTTGATGTTCTCGACGAGGAGATCGGCGAAGTTCTCGGGGAGGCCCTATTGTTCGGGAATTGAAATTGATCAGCACATTATCTTTGTGTCGACGAGTAAGACGGGATAACATTTCAAAACGCTTCTCTCGAGCGAATTTCAAAATTAGGGTTGGTATATACCTTGTCATAAGCGCCATTGTCTACCGCAATGATCTTCTCAACGCCGTCTGCGGTTGCGGCCTCGTCTGCCACCGGCTTGATGTTGCTCCCAGCCACGAAGCCATGGACTGGACCACCGACCTTCTGGGCTGCTGTAATGGCGCTCAGGGACCCATGGTTCAGCTTGCCCTCCTTCTGCTCGAGGACGGCGAGGGTCGAGGCGAGCCGGCGGAGTGCGGCGGGGCTGAAGAATGCAACGGGGGATGTGGTGCGCTGCGCGATTCTCCCGTGCAGCTGGTGCGCTGCTATTCTCCGTGCTGTACAAAGCATCTTGAAATGTGTAGGGTTGCCTCCGTCACCTCGAGTCCAGCAGAGTGGTGAGCGACGGGAACGGGGCGAATTGGGGTGATAAGAACAGCACGGCGAGTCGAAACCGTCACTCGATCGGCTGGCAACGGGCCATCCGTCACTGACCTCGGCCCTCCGTGACCGGCTGGTGCAACAGTCGCTTGGAGGGAGCAGGGGCCACGGTACACGTAGGTACAGGGGCAGGCCCGGAGCTGGCAGATTCTTGCCTGAGGCTGCCATTTTTTGGCATGGCCTGTGCTTTTGCAGCTAGGCCGTCGCGCCCAAATTTGATCCTCCAACGCGACAAACGCTCATCCCATCCAAGAGCGCAGTCCAGCACGGGGACCCATCTTTCGCGACGGCAACGCATTCATCATCAACACGGCGCCTACCCCTCCCCGCCACCCATTCCATTCGGAACAGCAGCCTGCAGCCTCTTGGATTGTGAACGATCCCTCCAGGCTGACTGTCCCCCGCCTTGATTCGTGGATTAGAGCTTCAATCGGCGCTAGTCGACTTCATTGCAGGAAAAGACCGCCGAAACCCCAGCCCAGGCCTCCATCATCACCATGGAGGAGGAAAACGTCAGCTACGGCACCCCTGCCAATGGCGCATCGCCCGGCAGCAATCCAATCCTCGCGCAACCACCTCTGGCAGATGCAAACCCTGGCGAAGGTTGGTTCCAATGTCCTGCACAGTCGCGCCAGCCATCCACCTTTGCATCGGACTAAACACTTCTCATCTAGATGTTCAAATGGGCGAAACCGCATCCACTGAGCCACCGATCAAACAAGACAGCACGACGCCAGCACCAGGGCCTTCTTCGGACAACCCTCTCGATGCGCCCGAGGGCCCGGCCCCCGATAATGTCGCTGCTCAGGACGAGGATATGGCCGACGCCGAGGGTGACACTAAGGGAGACCAACCCAAGGATGCCGATGCCAACGGGGAGAGCACTGTCGGAAAGACGAAGGAGGCGATCGAGAACGCCGCGCGCGAACACCTCATCTCCCAGAAGCATTCCATCATCCTGCCCAGCTACAGCACCTGGTTCGACATGAACGTCATCCACACTACCGAGCGCAAGGCTCTGCCAGAATTCTTCAACAATCGCAATCGAAGCAAAACTCCATCTGTTTATAAAGACTACCGCGATTTCATGATCAATACCTATCGGCTCAACCCTGCCGAGTACCTGACTGTCACAGCTTGCAGACGAAACCTTGCTGGCGACGTCTGCGCCATAATGAGGGTCCATTCCTTCCTTGAGCAATGGGGTCTCATCAACTACCAGGTTTGTCCTCGACGTGGGACCAGACATGAGCAATGATACTGATTATACAATAGGTCGACCCAGACCACAGGCCGTCTCCGACCGGTCCACCATTTACAGGTCACTTCAAGATCATCTGCGACACTCCCAGAGGTCTTCAGCCGTGGCAGCCAGCGGCTGACCCCATCGTCGCTCAAGGGAAAGCCAATGCTGATACTGAAGCCAAGGCCAAGGCCGGCCCGGTGCCCAAGAGCGAGCTGAACCTGGAGGTTGGCCGCAATATCTACGAGGCCAACGCTAAGGGTGCCAAACTCAACAAGAGCGAGGGCAAGACGAATGGCGATGGTCCCGCGACCAATGGTGTTTCGGGCACGCCATCCGACGAGCTCACGAAGGCGCCCATCGCAAAGGTCAACTGCCAGACCTGCAGCGCTGATTGCACCAGAATTTATTACCACAACAACTTCGTTGATTCAGCGTCAAACACCAAGAAAAGCACTGACATCTGCCCGAGCTGCTTTGTGGATGGTCGATTCCCGGGGAACCAGCTGGCTACTAATTACCAGAGGATGGAGAACCCTACTTACTCGACAACGCTCGACAGAGACGCGCCATGGACCGATTCCGAACTGTTACGGCTGCTGGAGGGTCTGGAGAGGTTCGACGATGACTGGAATGAGATTGCGGACCATGTCGGTACCAGGACTCGTGAGGAGTGTGTCCTACAATTCCTGCAGCTCGATATTGAGGACAAGTATCTGGAGTCAGAAAACTCGCTCGCGGCGCCTGTCGGAGTCTCGATGCTGGGAAGCCAAGGTGGACAACTACCATTCAGCCAGGCCGACAATCCCGTCATGTCGGTTGTGGCCTTCCTAGCCAGTCTTGCAGATCCTGCCAGCGCTGCCGCGGCCGCTGGGAAGTCGGCCGAGGAACTGCGGCAACACCTTCGGGGCAAGCTTGAGTCAAGTGGTGCTCTCGACGAACAAGCCGATGGCAAGGGCAAGGGCAAGGAGAAGGAGAAGGAGAAGGAGAAGGAGGGCGACTCGATGGAGGTCGATATCCAGCAGGAGACCACGACTACCACGACAACAACGACCACGACGAAGACCACGGCGCTCGCGAACATCCCTCTGGCGACGATTGGAGCTCGTGCCGACGGGCTGGCTTCCCATGAGGAGCGCGAGATGACGCGAATCGTGTCGGCGGCTGTCAACATCACCCTGCAGAAGATGGAGCTCAAGATGAAATTCTTCAACGAAATGGAGGCCATCCTCCAGGAAGAGCGGCGCGAGTTAGAGCGGGGCCGGCAGCAGTTGTTCCTCGACCGGCTGGCATTCAAAAAGCGAGTGCGTAGTGTGCAGGACGAGCTGGAATCGGCAGCTCTCGCAGGCGGCGAGCAGGGTGCTCGGATGGCGCAGGACGTGGTGATGGACGGCGACAGGCTGAACCTGCAGGCGGCGGCGGTGGGCGGCAACGTGCAGCCGTTGAGCAGCGGGGGGCAGATCAAGAGCTACGAGGCATAGAATGTCTACGTTATGCCTTGGTTCGGGGGTTGAGACCGGAGGGTTGAGACCAATGGGCTCGCCTGCATGCACAACAGTTGTTTTTACTCTTGACGTTTTCCCGAGAGTCTGATTGGGTTTCATGGACGTATGGGAGAGGCGTCAAGTGGGTCGGCGATGCGAGGCATCGCATTTCCAACGTTTTCCTTTTGCTTTTGAGGTGGGTATGGTTACTGTAACAAAAGCTGCCTATGTTGTCCAAGATGAGAGACGGGAGGCCGAAGTGGTAGCCTCAAAGAGATAGAAACTCTAATGCAATGGACGAATTGAAGACTTGGCCTGCATGCGCGTTTTAATTGAGGTCAGTCGCATCGAGGCTGTTCGCCATTCGACCGTCCCGGAGACGCGGAGGATAGTCACGGCCAAGTACCAGTGTTTGGTGTGCCTCGTTCGCTTGGCTGGCAAGGGCTGGCAAGGGCTAGCATACACACGCTGAGCACAAGCAATACCTGTGCTGTATTTTGGCTCAAGTGAATCATGGCAGTGACAAACTGACTTGCTGCCTATTCTTGCGCACGCGGGCTCCATTTGAATAAATATTAGGAAGATGAGAAGAGCCTGATTCAGGTAGGCTATAGGTTCTGGCATGTGAAGAATGACGTTGTGCTAGGCAAAGGCGGGCCAACTGTCGGCAAAAACCTCCTACGGACCTGTCGCGTGGACTGATCTGATGTCAAGTGACTGCTGATGTGGCTCTCAGTTCATCCCTGAGTGTAATGATTATAACTTCAGTTTGCTACATCATGAGCCCGGCTTCGGCGGCTGAAGGCTAGCCTAGACTGCCACAGCACGCACTAGAGAATAACATGGGATCACAACAACCTAATAAAACCATCGGACCGGACGTGGGTATTCCATCGCGGGGGGTGGTATGGCGTCCCCGGTTTTTATCCCTGCCAACCTCGGCTCGACGGAGCTGGGCGGAGCGGACGGACGGTTTGCGCGGGGAGAACAGTTCACTCGTCAGTCTGGGGAAATCTGCACTGGCCTTGGACTGCACCCACCCTCGCGATCTACCACCGTAGTGCTAGATCGTGCTGGGTACAATGTGGTAGTGGTCTACATCCGATAGACCAGGGAACTCTGCTTGGGCCCGGCTACGGGTGGGAAGGTGCGACAGGCAGAGGGGCAGGAGTGACTGCTTGGAGACGAGCCAAGAGGGGTGGGGGGAGAGGGGGAATGTACTTGCCTTTTATAACCACATGCCCTCTGTTGCTCGCTCTCCCACATGCCAGACCGTTTGCTTCTACATGCAGTTCTTGCTGAGCCCCAGAGCCTACCGGAACTGATTGTCTACCTACCAAGTCTACTGCAAGATCCAACGACCAAAAGCTGTGTGGTGACGTGACGGCAGATCCCTGGTAGCACTCGCTGTACTGTACCGCATTGCGTTGCCTAGTATCGATCTATCAATAGTACGGCCCTTCCCTAATACCTCGGCTTCGGCGTTGCGTATACCCACAACCACACCCATCGCCGGCTACTCCAGAGACAGAGGACAATCCCTACTGCCGAAACATACCCACGCCAGTCGCCGACACACACCACGCGCCGGCCAGCCAGTCCCTAGAATACTTCTTGTCGCTGAGCAGTCTTGTCACCTGCTCTCCTGTCCTGTCCTGCCTGCATCCTCGTAGAGCCCACACGCCTGTGTCTCTTTCACAAGCCATTGGTGATGTTGGCTGCTTTTGCAAGGACTGAACTTCGGTCCCAACCTTTGCGAGCTCTACGCGGTAGCAGCAGCACAAGCACCCTCCTCTCGAGTCGGACGGCTCCACTGGTTTGTCGCCCCACGCCGTTCCTCTTAATTCGTGTCTCCCCAACCTGACCCGAGACCCGTCCGCTCACCTACTTTCTTCTGCGTCAGATCGCAGCAGCCATGGCACCGGCAAGTCGACGAGCCAACAGCTCGTTACCTCAAGGTCAGTCGCGGATGCGCCCACCATTTCACCCTCTCAACTTCTCCTTCGCAGAGCGAGGTCCGTCTCCACCAGCAGACCACTGATACAAGGAGCGCCCACAGGTTACGTCGAGGACAAGTCCAAGGGGCCCATGCTCCGTTTCCAGGACTCGCTGCCCCGTCTGCCCGTGCCCACCCTCGACGAGACGGCGGCCCGCTACCTGAAGTCTCTCCACCCACTGCTCAGCCCGGGCGAGTTCGAGCAGAGTAAGAAGGCGGTGGCGGACTTCGTCAAGCCCGGTGGAATCGGCTCAAAGCTACAGGCGAAGCTGCTGGCCCGCCGTGAGCATGACAAGCACAAGAACTGGATTTACGAATGGTGGAATGATGCGGCGTACCTCTCGTACCGCGACCCTGTCGTCCCCTACGTCAGCTACTTCTACTCCCACCGCGATGATCGCAAGCGTCGTGACCCTGTCAAGCGCGCTGCCGCCATCAGCACCGCGGTCTTGAGCTTCAAGAAGGCGGTCGATGAGGGCACCCTGGAGCCTGAGTACATGAAGAAGCTGCCCATCTGCATGGACAGCTACCAGTGGATGTTCAACGCCAGCAGGGTGCCAGCCAAGCCGGCCGACCATCCTGTCAAGTTTGACCCCAAGGCGCACAAACATCTGGTCGCTATCCGGAAGAACAACATCTACAAGATCGTCCACGAGGTCGACGGGAAGGAGCTCAACACGGCCGAGCTGGAGGTGCAGTTCCGACGGGTCTACGAGTTGGCTGTTTCGCGTGGCGCAGCCATCGGTGCCATCACCTCCGAGAACCGCGATGTGGCTACCGACGCCAGAGCAGTCCTGTTGAGCGCCGATCCTAACAACAAGGCCGCCCTCGAGACGATAGAGTCCGCCTCGTTCGTGGTGTGTCTCGATGATGCCGCCCCGGTGACGCTTGAGGAGCGCGCACACAGCTACTGGCACGGCGACGGACAGAACCGCTGGTTTGACAAGCCTCTGCAATTCATCGTCAACGATAACGGCACATCAGGTTTCATGGGCGAACACAGTATGATGGATGGCACACCAACGCATCGCCTGAATGACTATGTGAACGACGTCATCTTCAACAACAAGATCGACCTCAACTCGACCGACGTGCGCTCGAACATCCCCGAGCCATCGCTGGTCAGGTTCAATATCAACAAGGACGTCCAGAAGGAGATCGACCGCGCGGTCACTGACTTCAACTCTGTGATTGGGCAGCATGAGCTGGCCGTCCAGTCCTACCAGGGCTACGGCAAGGGGCTCATCAAGAAGTTCAAGTGCTCGCCCGACGCCTACGTGCAGTTGATCATCCAGTTGGCCTACCACAAGATGTACGGCAAGAACCGGCCCACGTACGAGAGCGCAGCGACGCGGCGGTTCCAACAAGGCCGTACCGAGACATGCCGCACCGTGTCGGACGCCAGCGTCGCGTGGTGTAACGCCATGGCGGACTACGGCGTCGACGACAAGACCAAGGTCGGGCTGTTCCGCGAGGCTGTCGCCGCTCATCTCGAGTATATCACCGCCGCGAGCGACGGCAAGGGTGTGGACCGCCACCTCTTCGGGCTCAAGAAGCTGCTCGGCCCCGGCGAGGAGCTCCCCGAGATCTACAAAGACCCTGCCTATGGCTACAGCAGCTCATGGTACCTGTCGACGTCTCAGCTAAGCTCTGAGTTCTTCAATGGGTACGGGTGGAGCCAGGTCATTGACGCCGGCTTCGGCATCGCCTACATGATCAACGAGAACAGGTATGTTCCCGCACTATGGGGAGGAAAAGTAAAGGGGCGAGAAGAGTACCAAATGGCGGCTAACCACATGACCGACAGTATCAACTTTAACATTGTCTCCAAGGGCATCGGCAGCCAGAAGATGAGCTTCTACCTCAACGAGGCAGCCGGCGACATGCGCGACCTGCTGACGCCGACCCTCGAGGCGCCCAAGGCCAAGCTGTAAGAGGCATGGCTGTGCTGACTTGTAACAGCCCGATAGAGTGAGGACAAGGGACAGAGGCGGCGATTCTGCTGCCGGGGTGAAGGGGGCCTACCGGATATAGAAGTGATCTTCCGACTTGGGTAAAAAAAGTCATCATATTTCCAATGTGTCTGAGCTACATTTTATATAGATCGCATAAATAGGCATCCCCTCCATTCACAGGCTGTGGTTTCCCAGCTGGCTCCGCCACAATGTAGCTTGAATGGGGAGGTTGGTTTGTATACTAGATATTTCGAAGCGCGCTCGCATGCGTGGAGGCAATGTTAGACTTTGACGAGATCCGTGGTGCTCCAATTCGATTCCACCATGCCAAACACCCCTGACCTGCGCGATGTCTACTTAACCTGGAGATAGAAATTCCCGGCCAAAGCAGTTGGTCGACACCCTGATGGAGGAATGACTGGTTTACAAGCACGTCAAAAACCAGCGGCGTAGCAACAGAGCAGGCAGTGCACAGCAAGTGCGCTCTAGTATTTGGAATACTCCTATGACCTCCCCACAACGCTTGAACCTCAGCCCGAAATGCTCCCTTGATCAGACCGCACAGCAGACGGAGCAGACAATGCTAGAATACAAGAATCTTTTGGCGGTTGAGTAGCCCTCAAAGGAATGAGCTGGTGTTCCGGCACAGACAAGGACGAACCCCCCCCCCCCCCCGACTCGCTGCCACTTCGCAAGCCGGTCGACAGATGCTAGCTACCCGACATCACGCGACATCATGGTTAACCAGCATGGGAAACGATCTCGTCCACGAGCGCCCTCTTCTCTGGGTCGTAGTATGAGCTGATTTGTCCCGGCAGGGGGACCTCGACATAATCATCGTCCGGCCCAGAGATTACATTGAGGTTGATGCCTGCAGACTTAGAGTGAATGATCTTGGTGGCCGTGCTTTCCTTGCTGAAATAGACCTGGGCCCCATCGACGGAGTCCATCATGACGGTGGGAATCGTGCCCAGTACTTGCAGCGCGAAGTTCTGGGACTTGACCACGTCGACGGAGGAGACGAGCGTATCCACGATCAGGTTTAGCCTGTTTGTGTTATCGATGGTCACGGCGTTGGCCTTGCCCTTGACAATGATCGTCGAGTTGTTGCACCTGCTGATCAGGACCGAGTGCGACAGCGAGGCCTCGATCTCGATGGGGTTCGCCTCCTTCTCGAAGTTCTCGATGGTCCACTTGTTGCCCTCAAACGTCTTGACGGGCGGCTTCTTGGCTCGCATGCTCTCTGGCTTTGGCTTCTTCCCGGGCGCAGGGCTCTTTCCCCTCGAGGTATCGGAGACGGTGCTGCTGGCGCGCAGCGAGGGGTTCTTGTGCGTCATCTCGGACCTGTCAACCTTGCGCAGGCCCGCAGTGACGGCCTCGCCCTTGTTCAGCTCCGAGAACACGGCGTCGAGGCCGCCTGCTGCGGGCTTGGGAGCTTCCTTCTGCTCCTTTATCTGGAGGACTGGTGGGGGCCCCGGTGGCGGAGGTGGTGGGGGACCGCCGGCGGCTGGTGGAGGAGGTGCTGGCGCAGAGGCTGGCGCGGCAGTGGTGGATGCGGTCTTGACGACTTCCTGGACTGGCTCGCCCTTGGGGTTCCACGGGATGCCAGAGGGGAAGTACTGCTTGATGTATTCGCTAAGGTCCTTGAAGATCTGGTGGAACGATTGTATCCACTCGATCTGCTGCGGGTTCTTGTCCTTGTTGTCCTTAATCACTCGGTTACCATAGTACTGTGCGGATCCCAACGAGTTATCAACGTGCTTGTGCGGCTTGGCCTCGTCCGTCACCCAGGCCAGCACCATGATGCCTTCAGCTACCGCGCTGAGCTCGGTGAAGTCGGGAGCCCCCCTGTTGGATTCCTTGATATTAACGACGGCCATCAGGGACTCGTTGATGGGCTTTAGCAGCTTCTGGTATGCTTCCATGTCGTCACTGTTGCTCAAGTTGGGCTTCTTGGCTTTGGTTGTGATGAGGAGGAACTTGCGCTCCTCCTGGAAACCATGGACGACCTTGGCAGCTTGCTCGGCGATGAGCCCACCAATGGCCTTGCTGATGTTGGAGTAATTCTGGACAGACGTCTTCAGGAAGGCATCAAAGTCCTCGATGGAGTCGGGCAGGGGCTCGTCGGCGGGTGCAGCTGCGCGGTGCGCAGGCGCAGAGGGCGCACGGGACGGCGCATCGGAGATGACCTTGGAGCCATCGTCGGGGGATGCGAGAGTTTCTTTGAGGGCGGGCACAGCCTGGGGGATCTCGATGGTGGAGGAAGCAATGTCCTCGAGGCGCGAGGTGGCGGCCTCGAGCCTGTGCAGCAGGTTAGTGACCCGTTGGTTTGTGTCGGAGGAGACGACGACGGGGGCCATGGTGACGGGGCGTGTGTTTGCGAGTGTGAGCGTGCGTGTGGGTGTGCGGTTGGTGGTTGACGAGGAGGCTGGGAGTTGTTGGGTATTACGAAATTGGAATTGGAGGTGCGTACCGCTTGATCAAGGTGGTGAGGTTGTGCATGTTGTTAACCTGAGCCATGGTGTTGGAGACTCCGGGCAGTGGCAACCCGTGGCCTTTATTACTGGGTAGGCGTTCGAGGTGCTAGTGTGGGTATCTTTTGGCTGGGGAGAGGCGGTCGCGAGTACTTGCGGGACCTAGATATAGTCGAGCATGTAAGGCCGGGTCGGTAGCTTCTAATCAGGCGAGTTAGACGTTCGGATGCAAAACACGCTGCATTACACTGCGTTACAGTTAGCAGGGCGTGTATCTGCGGCACTCAGGGGGGGGAGGGATCTGAGGTTGAGCTGGAGACTGGAGCTGTGTGGGAGTGGGAGTGGGTGTTTCTGGCCCGAGGGTGTGGGACCTGCCTCTGTACAGTGTCTACCTGCTTGTAGATGGTATCTATGGCCCAATGCGAGGCAGGCAGGAAGAGGCAGAAAAGACGCAGTCTAGAAATACAGCCAACAGCTACCGGGTAGCCTTTATGCGTGGCAGTAGCAGTCGCAGTAGTCAGGCAACGAGGTTTCAAAAGAGAGCAAAAGTGGGAGCCTGCGATATGCAATGACGCCAGCACATAGGCAATCAGGATGTGGTTGGAGACTGTCACGGCCAAGTAACCGCACGACGGAAGAGATTCAATGCAAGCCGGTGCGGACGAAAGACGGGTTGCAGGGAGCTTGCGTCCCTGCTGCATCCCTACCCCTGAGCTCCTGCAACCGCCTGAGTGGCCTGCAGGTGCGTGTGCCAGGACACCCCTGTAAAGATTATGTAATAAGCCCCGGCCCAGCACCGCCCAATCAAACCCCACTCCAGCCATCAAGCCAATCCACTACAGTCCTCAACAAATCTCTAACACCCTTTCTCCGCCACCAATATCCGGATATAATATCTCACATCGTCCAGGCCGTCAAGGGCGTCTAGCTCAAATGGTAGAGCGCGCGCTTAGCATCCCATCTTCATCATGGAATTGCGCGAGGTACACGGTTCGATCCCGTGGTCGTCCATTTTGCCGATTGTGAAGCCATCGTGGACATCCGACACAACATTTTCTGGCATAGATCTTGTTCCTCAGCTTGCTCCAGAGACTCTCGGAAGTTTTTGAAAAGATGGTCTATCTGGGTATGAAATGGATGGGACGTGGCCCTGTGCAACCAGCCTGTGGCTGCAGGAATTCCTCACTTTTGCCAGGAGTCCAGAGGAGAGCGGACAGCAGACAGCACCACCAGTTGTCTGCCCTGTAGGATATAGACCGGGAGATCATCGTGTAAGGGTTTATCCAGGAGTGTACAAGCACATAGACATGTTATACTATAGGAGATTGTCTTGTGAGGAGGCATTCCCTACAGTAGCACCTGTCCTAATGTAACGTGTATGTACTGGTCAGGGTATATATAGCCAGGCTAAGTCCACATGAACTGGTCATGGCGGATTGGAGAATATGTGCTCATGAGTCTTGGGTATTATATGGCCACTCTATCTTGTTCACTCGGTAGACTACGGGACTGATAGACAACATACACATCCACATGATATCGGCATTCACCACATGCATCCCAATAACACACCTCTTTCTGATCAGCCTTGTTGACCTCGCCTGATATGAAACAACTCATGGGATTCTGCCCGGCATTATCTCTGATGCCAGGACGGCCGACTTGGTTGACAATGAATGGCTAGGTATCTACCATGTGTCAACTGGTGCTGAGTGTCTACTACGTCGGTAGCTTGGCGCAGTGCAACTGTCGTGGGCGGATTGTGCTGAGCACAGTTTGAACACGACCACAATGTAAAGTTACCAGGCCTGCGGATAAATCACTGCTGGGTTCATAAAGATCAGTTCATGTTGAAGGCGCCCTGGTTTCCGAGAGAAGTCACAGTACATGGCTGTCTTGGTGTCCCCGGGCTAGCTCGATCACGTCATCCGGGCTCCAAAGTGCCAAACCGCCTGCACAAGGCCGAGCTTCGCCCGGTATCGGCTCCCAGAAGAGCGTCTCGGGACTGCAGTATCGCAGTGCCGCAGCCCGCCGCGGGACCATGTACCGATACCTCGACCGACATCCTACCACATACCGAGTACCCCGGATTTCAGACCTTGGGGGAAACAGCTTCCGCGCCTTCATTTCTGACCGATTCTCACCTCTCCCTCCTCACACCCACCATACATCAGCCCGTACTGGACTCCTTCTACCGGGCTCACCCATCTACCGACCACCAGACTCAATCGCATTGCGCAAGGAGGAGAAGGGCGAAAGCGATTCCCAAGTCTTGAACCGGGCCGGCTCATCAACAAAACCCGCCTCCAATCAATTCACCCCGCAACCGAGTCTGCGTGCCCATGACTCTTCGCCTGTGCTCCTTCAGCCATTGAGTCACCAACACCAGGTCTCAGCACCTCATTCAGCATGGCAGCGCCAACTTCAGGAAGTGGCAGCGTCGCCAAGAAGGTTTTCCAAAAGGTCGACCTCGACGGGAACAACCTGCCTCCGTCGCCGGCGCCGTCCAGCCCCGCCAATGGCCGCCGCCGCTACGCCCTCGCCACGGAACTCGTCTATACCGACAACAAGGACCAGTATGGCGCCTCCAGCTTCCCCATCTACCGTTCTGCCACCTTCAAACAGTCCGGCGCCAACCCCAATGGCGAGTATGACTACACTCGCTCCGGCAACCCCACCCGCACACACCTCGAGCGCCACCTGGCCAAGATCATGAATGCCACTCGAGCCCTGGCCGTCGGCTCTGGCATGGGAGCCCTGGATGTCATCACGCGTCTTTTGAGGCCCGGTGACGAGGTTATCACTGGAGATGACCTGTACGGCGGTACCAATCGCCTGCTTACCTACCTCTCCTCCAACATGGGTATCGTCGTGCACCATGTCGACACAACAAACGTCGACAGGGTCAAGGAAGTCTTGTCCAGCAAAACAGCCATGGTGCTGCTCGAGACCCCGACAAATCCCCTCATCAAGATAGTCGACATACCAACCATCTCCAAGATGACACATGACCTCAATGGCAAAGCACTGGTCGTTGCTGACAACACCATGTTGTCCCCCATGCTCTGCAACCCCCTGGAAATGGGCGTTGATGTCGTCTACGAGTCCGGAACAAAGTACCTCTCGGGTCACCACGACATCATGGCTGGCGTGATTGCTTGCAATGACTCGGCCCTGGGAGACAAGATGTACTTCATGATCAACTCCACCGGGTGTGGCCTGTCGCCCGATGACTCATCACTGCTGATGAGAGGCATCAAGACTCTGGCTATCCGCATGGAGAAGCAGCAGTCTAACGCACAGGCCATAGCAGAGTTCCTCGAGTCACATGGTTTCAAGGTAAGGTACCCAGGCCTCAAGTCGCACCCACAGTACGACCTCCACTGGACCATGTCGCGTGGAGCAGGCGCCGTCCTGTCCTTCGAGACTGGCGATGTGACCATCTCGGAGAGGATTGTCGAGGCCGCTAGGCTATGGGGGATCAGCGTTAGCTTCGGTTGCGTCAACAGTCTGATCAGCATGCCATGCCGGATGAGCCACGCCAGCATCGATCCAAAGACCCGGGCAGAGAGACAGATGCCTGAGGACATAATTCGACTTTGCGTCGGTATCGAGGATGTCAACGACCTGATTGACGACCTTTCGCGCGCGGTAAGGCCTCCGAAACACACCCATCTTGAAGCCGCATGCATGTTCTAACGTCGAGATAGCTGGTGCAAGCTGGTGCTGTTAACATCACATTGGACGGTTTTCACGCGGCCAACACGGACGCTGCTGAGCAAACATCTGACCCTGCATCTGCATAAGTTTTGGCGATGTAGAGCATAGATAAATGTGGGATTTGGCGTCACGGCGCATTGTGCAAAACATCTCGATACTCCAAAAGTTGATTTCTTAGGTGCACATGCAATTGTTTATCACACCAGAAAGTATCCCGTTTCCCAAAAGCAAAAAGATCAGATTATCAAGACACAGTGAAATGGATTACGTGAGCAGAAGTGGCCACGAATGGACATGCACAATATACCAAATTTGCGCCATCTATCACCTCATATCTTCGGGTGGCGCTTTCCTGCGGCCTGCAAGATCGTCAACGGACATGTTTCAATCATATGTGGAGGGCCCAGTCGTACCTGGTGGCCCTGGGGCCACTCAGAAAAGGGCAGCTCGCCCCTTCGGTACTCGCCCTCCCAAAGCTGGAGCATTGGTGACGGGTGCTGGTCTGGTTTGGATGATTTCTTGGTGGACTGGCTGTTTTTGAAAGCGTCAGTGACTGCGCAACTGGCTCGGGGACTTGAATGGTGTTATACCTAGACTTTGGTTCACAGGGCTTGGCCTGTCGTGGTTTGTTGTCGTGAGACATCTCCAAGCAATGAGCAATGAGATCAACACGTTTTGGGGATTGGAGGTCAAAGATTCGAGGTTGTGAGACAGAGGAGTCACAACTTCAAGTTGTCTCAGCTATGAGTTTCTCACTTGTAGAGAAGACGAGTTTCAGAGAGCAGGAAAAAAACACACTTCGAGGACCTGGTCGAGAAAGCGACTCCATCTCCGTCGTCCATGGCCAACGGCCCTGCCTTTTATGCACTCCAGGCCATCATGAGGATATGTGGGCAGCTGGTTGCTCTGCTGACTCTTTTGGCCCTCGGTCAAGACGTTCTACTCCAGAACAGAGCTGCAAAAGGCTTATCGCATATATCAATCCTCACCGAGCCCACGCGGCCGGCTGGGACTGACGTCTCGACTGGGGCAAAACCCTCAAAGGGGGCAGAGCAAAGACCGGAATATGATATGAATGCCACCCGTGTAACCACCACGCAGCAGCAGGCGATAGCCACGCTGCTGACCGTGCATGGGCACGTAGCAAGAGCAGAGAAAAGTCCGGGCCCTCTCCAAAGGGGTGACAAGCGGGTGCCATAACGTTTCCCGCGCGGGCCGCCGTACAGCATAGGTATCTATCTTCCATTGATGAAGGTGTGTGTGATGATGGCATCTCCCATCTCGAGCCGGAACACACTGTGCAACCACACCTCTCGAAAACACTAGCCATCTTTAAAGTACGCCAATAGCCCAGCGTCGAGGATCCCGTTCTGGAAGTCCCAAGCCCAAGGTGCTGTCAAAACCCCCGTCGACAGCGCAAATCGTCCAATTGCGTGCTCCATCCCACCACCATCCGCCCCTTCTTCCTCGATTTCGCACGACAGACCTGGTGGACGCAATTGGTTCGAAGGGGCGGCAGGCGAGCATGGGGGGAGAGGGCCGCCGAAATGCCGACAGGTCACTGCATGCTTAATCTTGCCGCGATAGACTACGCCGTTACGAAATGGAGGGGATGGGGGTTCCATATGCACACAAGTGTCGCCTAGGGTTACCGTCGGCTTTGACGACAGACAGACAAGTCAGGAGTCCGTTTGCACTTAGACAAGACCTCCTTCCACCCCCACCACCACCCCTTAATAGATCTGAGACCTCCCCCCATCGAGCCGCCTCGGACTCGCTCACTAGTGCTGGAGAAAACAAGAAGATGAAGTAAGAAAAAGGAAGGACGCCGTGGGGAAACCAGATTCACCGGTGGAGCTGAAGCTGAGACTTGTCCATGTAGGTAGCCCAAAATGGAGCACAGGGACGGCACAGATTTACCTGGTCGCGAGCGAAGGAAGCGTTTACCCCAGGAGAATACGCAGGCCGGTCACGTAGAACAAATACCAGTATTTACATCGACGTGCTCAAGGTCACACGAGATATGATAGCCTTGTTCAATGTATGTCATGCGGTTTGATTATTGTGTGTCAAGTTGCCTACCCATACAGCAGACAAGGGAGGGGTTAGGGCGAATAGAAGCCTCTCGAATCTCTTTCGAATAGGAAACCATCAAGCATGGGAAACACGCCGGCTGCGATTACCCGTCCTTGGCCACTCTATTCTTGGGGGAAATACAGTCGCGCGGTCTGGAACCAGACTGACCGAGAGCGTGGACCACCAGCCGCCGCCCGTCTTTATCCTAGATCGCATGTTCAGCCCGGCATATGAGCGGACACTCGTGGAGAAAGCTGGGTGCAAGAGCCGTCTGTGGCTTCTCTAGTCGGCCATCCCACACTACAGGATCGACAGCCATCGGCTCAAGGGGATCATGAATATGGGTCCGTCCACAAGGTAGCGAAGTGTGGTGTTACAGAGGCAGCGATTCCATCAGCTGATTGAAAGCTGCGTCGCAAGCGTGTGGCTCTCCTGTCGAGTCCCATGTGCAGATTCTCCGGCAGATTGCTCTGATCGCGTCTGCAACTGTTTGTGATCTGAAGGTCGATCCAAGGTCCGTCAGGAGGTGAGGCAAGGGTAGAAGATGACAAGCTCTAGGACAAAAAGCATGTCCCGAACCATGGCAGCGGGCCTAACTCTGCTGCGCCTTTCCTGCTTTAGGGTTTCCATCGAGTCCTCGCAAGGTATTTCCGTCTTCCCTTCCGCCATTCCGCCCGCCGTTCGCAGTCGAGTCTCAGCTCTCGGGATCCCAAGATCGATAGGCCGAGATTAAGAGCCATCCACCAAGGGGTCCAGTAGTGAGCAAGCGAGCTGTAAACAGAGTATTAGGCGAGGCAAGCGACGGGCGGAAGGGAGGGGACGGGCCTCACCGCTCCTCCCTCTCTCATCCATCACCTGCCTCTCTCACAACTCATGCGCATGCCGCGGCTTTCGATTCTGTCTTCTCTGAGTTTATGAATTGTCACGTCGTACCATGCGGTATGCACTCCGAAGTTCTGCATGAGCGACAAAAGCAAACAAAAATCCGGCTTCAGGGCAAGGAGATGGTGTCGTTGGCCAGATCGTCTGCAGGGCCGACGTCTCGGACTGCTTCAGACCCTCATCGAAGCCTCGTTGGAGGGCGAGTGACGCGCGGATAGTGTACCCAGTGCATATGTGCCCTCCCGTAAGCTTGCCGGATCTTGTTGTCGGTTCCTCAGCCTCACCGGACACGGCACGAGATGGACTCGCTTGTTTCGACGGACGTTGGAAAGCCCTGCGCTTGAAAATCATGGGGAAATGACAATAGCGGGTAGCCGCTTCAGGATCGAGGTAATTTCAACTGTTCAAAAACCCAATCACTTGGCTAATGGGACAAACAGCATCCGTTTGCAACAAGTCTTCCATTTTGCTGATTTGTTTGGTGGTGAAAGGGGGCCATAAATTATACAGAACGATCCATTGTGCGGGACATTTCTTTTAAACAATGCGCCTGAGAGCGCAATGCAGTGCTAACCTCCCTGTAATATGCAAGGCGCTCGATCATGAAAATGCGTGACGTCGGTAACTCTTAAGCCTCAAATCGGTCGGGCAGGACGATCGGTGCGACCAGCGTCCAGACATACATGGCATAGCATATCCAAGA
This sequence comes from Diaporthe velutina, assembly GCA_038088505.1. NCBI lineage: Eukaryota > Fungi > Ascomycota > Sordariomycetes > Diaporthales > Diaporthaceae > Diaporthe > Diaporthe velutina. Next base: position 286,155 of record JBBWSJ010000037.1, on the reverse strand, counting down.
ACTAATGATCTTGACCCAACTAGCCCAGTAGGTGCGTCCGACAGTGGCGAAATCGTCCTCCTTCTGGTCATCATAGCCTTGTGTGATCAGCGTGGCAACCCATGCTGTAGCAAGGAAGAATATGATATGGAACACAGCGTAGTTGTACTGAGTGCTGCCACGCTCGTCATCGTGCGCCGAGTTGTCACCACTCGAGCCGTCCTCCTCGTCATCTGACAAGAGTGCATCGGCTGGTAGACTTCCCTCTTCCACCGCCCTTCGCAGCGCCTCAGCGCGCATCTCTCGGCGGCCACTGGGTTGGGTGGTCACAAGGTCATGCTCGTCTTCGTCCGGTAGGCGGATTGCGCCTCTGTTGTTACCCAAGCCAAGGCTCTGAGTAGCTGCCCTGGTTGTCGTGTAAGCAACGGTGAGCATGGTGACAATGGCACCGAGAACTACGGTTGTGGTTCGCGTGCCCTGGGAGAAAGCAAAGGGGTTACAATGCTTGGACCCATCGTCATCGGGCTCCATAGAGACTGCTGACATTGTCAGGTAGGAACAGTAGATTGCAACCATGGCTGACTGCGCCAAACCAGCCTTGGGATTGACCTCCTGGACGGCTGGATGCACAGAGACTGCCGAGATGACGATCCACAGCAGCAGGTTGATGGTGATGACAGCCTGGTTCATCGAGCAGCCGCTGCTGGCAAAGAATATATACTGAATGATGGACATGGCAAGCGAGCCAATATACATGCCCAGTGTGGACCCCACGAGGACAAATCTCCATGCACCCGAGTCGGTGTTCTCGATCTGCTCGAGACAGTATTCGGCCCAGGTGTGTGCGAGGTCGACCAGCAGGATCAAGCCGAGGATGAGGAACAACATGGCGGCAAAGAATGAGATGTAGTTGCCCCAAAAGACGAAGAAGGGGTCCGGGATCAGGAAGGATAGGACGATGAAGGCCAGCCAGGCAATGACCTTGGGACCCCAGTAACCGTTCTGCAGGGCGGCTCGGGGGTTTTTAGACGAGGTGACACCGACCATCAGACCGGCGAAGATAAGGTGGAACAGGCCGAGTGCAAAGTTGATCCTGTGCACCGCAAGCCAGCCGTAACACTGGCCGGAGGGGCATGTTATCTGGACGTAATCGAGGGTAAGCTTTTGGAGGTTTTTGATGGCCCATGGCGTGAGCATTATCCACGACAGGATCGAGTTGACGAGGAGGATCAGGGCATAAGCAATACGAGTAGCGACACTTTGTGATATCGTGTTAGCCGAGCTGTGGTACAAGTACAGAGAGGGCGATTCCAACTCACCTGTTGCCGCACTTGCCGCATGCGCTGCACACCATGGAGCAAGTCGCCGCACCGCAGCAACTGGCAGCAAAAGACACCAGCTGGAAGGCAGAAAACAGCATGGTCAGCTATTGTTTCTCAAGTACCGGGCGCAGGAAGAGTCGATCGGGCAAGTCCTACAGTGCCTGCGCTGGGCAGGGCCAGCAGCGGAAGAGAGAGTAAGGCACCCATCCTGGGAGTCTGGGCCCAGACTACAACACCACCAGTATTGAGATTCGACGGGTTGAAACGGGGGAGGGATTCCAAGTTGTGTCTGCAGGAACCAGAGATGCGTTCCACGTTGCTCAAGGCCGAGGGCTGTCGATGTCGTCGCTAGCGGTTGGATGATGCTGGGAGGGTTGGAGCTGGTTGAGGTTGGGGTCGAGTGTCAGTAGCCGACATGGCAGGCAGGCAAGCCGACCAAGCAAGAAGCAAGGAAGCTTGCAAGGCCAAGGCTGTTTGTCACTGCCCAGGATGCCCAGCAAAAATCACGTGGGCCAGACCACCCAGACCCAGGCTTCCCGTCTCGCAGGTACGTAAGAGTAGCTGCGTCGAGAGCCACGTCCTTCATCTTACGTACGCACATGCAATCCTGCCCGTTGCCATTGTCCCATTCTTCAACGGACCCACCCCCAATCCCCAAGACCCTTGTCGCTGCATCACACCCAAGAGAAGCGGGTTCCTGAGATTGTGCTTGACGGGTGGACGGACCTGCATACCTGCACTAGGCACTCAGGCACTGGAATATTTTTATAACTTGGGCAGGTGCCTAGGTAGGTAGATATTTTCTGAAACAATTGTCTTTGTTGGAGATTAGTCAGTCAGCCGTGTTACCAGGAGACTTTTGCTTCTTCTTCTGCTCCTGCTTCTTGGGTCAGAGTGTTGGCATCAACCGATAGCATGGAAAAGGATGGAACGATTGCAGCCTGATTCTGAGCATCAAAGATCAGAGTGTCAGAATATCCTCATCTTCCTTAGATACAACGGCGGGAGGGGCCCAAGGGGTCTTGGGGTGGGACCGGCCCACGGCTACCCGGCAAGGCTAAACTCTCGAGTAACACGGCAGCTGGACCCACAGCCTGTCGCCTATTGACTGTCCCTCTCCGGGATGGGAGCTATCAAAGGCTCGGCTGTCAGCTCGCAATCCTGGGAGCTGCATTGTTATCAGTCATCGCCTATCGAAATGCAGCGCCATGCCCTTGGAAACTCCGGAGCCACTTTAATAGACAGCAACACGTAGTCTACCTGCTCTGCCACTTTCTGCTCACGACATACATCCGTGGTAAATCCGTAATCCAGTCCTTCAATTCCATTCCAGAACACTCGTTCTTTGTTTCCATATTTCTCTCCTCTGCTCCTCTGTCTTGTGTCTTGTGTCTGTCACACACACACACTCACTCTCCCTACCTCCCTTTCTCTGTCGCCCCGAACACGACCTCGGGACACTGCATCGATAACCGCATTGATGGTTGGATACCGCCCCTCCTGACACAATCAGCACCATGGCCAACATGAAGGACCGTCAGCAGCTGCACCGCGCTCGCATCCTCTCGAGCGTGGCAGCCACCTTTGTGTCCCTGGCCTGTGGGAGCAACGTGAGTGCAATCAAGCCCCGAGCCCCCCTACAATCGCGACAAGCTCAATCTCGAGCAACCGATCGCTGACTGCTCTCCCGCGCCTGCGTACAGTATGTCTACTCGGCATGGGCCCCTCAATTCGCCGACCGCCTCAAGTATTCGACAACCCAGAGCAACCTCATCGGTCTTGCCGGAAACCTCGGCATGTACGCTTTCGGAATGCCCGTCGGAATCCTCGTCGATGCGAAGGGCCCCCGTCCCGCCGCCCTCCTCGGGTCCATCATGCTGGCTTTGGGTTACTTCCCGCTACACCTGGCCTACGACAAAGGCTCCGGCTCCGTCGGCCTCATGTGCCTCTACTCGTTCCTGTCCGGCCTGGGAGGGTGTACAGCCTTCGCCGCCGCTGTCAAGACGTCTGCTTTGAACTGGCCGCACCACAGGGGGACCGCGACGGCCTTCCCCCTGGCTGCGTTTGGGCTGAGTGCCTTTTTCTTCTCACTAATCGGGGGCTTCCTCTTCCCGGGTGACACAGGGGACTTCTTGTTGCTGCTGGCCTATGGCACGGCTGGCATGACCTTCCTCGGTTTCTGGTTCCTCCGTGTCATCCCACACCACGGCAGCTATCAGTCCGTGGCTGCCGACGAGGACGAGGGCAAGGTCCGGTCAGACGCTCCTCATTTGGTCGAGCCTGGTAGGTCCTCCCGCTCTTTCCACTCTACTACTGCGTCCACCTTACACATGAACCAAGCGGATCAAGAATCCGGCACGACGGCCGAAACGCCCAAGCACCCCTACGATTTGACCAGTGGTCGGACCGGAGACGGCGAAGGCGAAGGCGAAGGCGAATCGTCCACGCTCACGACGGCAGCTTCATCCACAATCGTCGCCGAGACGGACGATTCAGACGAAACCTCATCACTTGTCTCCTCCAAGGGCTCCTCGGTGGCAGGCGAAGTTTATGTGCAGAATGTTGATATGGATCGGTCTCATTTGGTAGATATTCGTGGCTGGGAGATCCTGCGCAGTCTCGAATTCTGGCAGTTCTTTGCCATCATGGGCATTCTCGCAGGCATTGGCTTGATGACCATCAAGTAAGTATATTCTGCACAAGCGTCCGGTCTCATGCGCGCGAAACTTACACAGGAGAAACAGCAACATTGGGCACAGTGTGCAAGCATTATGGTCACACTACGACGATTCTGTGAGCAACGATAGCCTGCTCAAACGACAGCAGCTTCACGTGTCTATTCTTTCTGTCTGCAGTTTCTCGGGTCGCCTGCTGAGCGGTGAGTCCACTCGACCCGAAAGCACTTGACATACGTTGGATTTTTCAGTGATCTGACCAGCTTCACCAGGTGTCGGCTCCGACTTTCTCGTCAAAGTTCTTCATGCAAGCCGCGTCTGGTGCCTTGTCATCGCGGGTTTCATCTTCACTGTCGCCCAGGTTTGCGCCTTGGACATGGTCAACCCGAATCTGCTGGGCTTCGTTTCCGGTCTTTCCGGCCTTGGCTATGGATTTCTCTTTGGCGTGTTCCCCTCCATCGTTGCCGAGAGCTTCGGCATCCACGGTCTCTCTCAAAACTGGGGCCTTATGACCATGAGCCCGGTGGTTTCCGGGAACATCTTCAACTTATTCTACGGCGTCGTATTCGATCACCATAGCGTGGTCGGCCCCAATGGCGAGCGCTCCTGCGTGGAGGGGCTGCAGTGCTACCGCGCCGCCTACCTGGTCACATTGGCGTCTTGCATCGTTGGATTCGTCCTCACTCTATTTGTTATCCGGCACCAGCACGTTCAGAAACAAAGGGATGCTAAAAGCAAGGACGGTCTTGAAGACTGAAATCTTGGTTATTTAATTTTTTTGGATGGAGTGGAGGGCTGTCGGCGTACGGAATGGTTGAGTCAGGGATGTGGGATGCCTGTTAGACGACTTAGACAGCATAGAGTTAGGCGTTCACGGTGGGATTTAGGCATTAGACCTGGGCTGCGGTCTTTATTTGGATTGCGCTGGGTCATAGATGATATCGAAGAGGGCTCGTCAGCCTGGTTCCTCACAGACAAGACCGTTGCGACTAGGGTAAAACATCAGTCGTTTTTATTGCTATTGCGACTCGTCAGAGGGACGCGCTATAGAGGATAACACGTATGGCGTATATCAATCCCATTCGTTCCATGTCCTATCACACAACCGTAGTGGCTGAGTTTGCAACAACAGCACGAGGGCTACCTGGGTCTGAGCCTATCCATCTTGTATTATGCCAGGTGTGTGGTGGCGACTTCTTAGCATGCGGACGACGGCAATCTCAAGGTAGAACATTAGAAATGTTCATAAATAGTAAATTTCAATTATGTATTATCCATAAAGTCAGTTGCTTGTTCCGTGACAATGTCGCACTATATTCCATTCAATGACCAAAAACAAGGCTCGCCGGCCACACGCTCGAAAACGCTCAGTGCTCGTGAAGGAGCCGAACTTTCAAAATCTATGCTTCCGCAGATCGAAAGACTTATTCCGAGGACGACACAGCGAATTTACTCATAGCCCTCAACTTGGCACCATAGATGTAGAGCAGAAAGATACCCAGGATGCCAATGGTGCTCAGGCCGCCAAGCAAACTGGTGCCGCGCGCAACACCCAGGTTGCCGTAGAGTGGGCCGGCGAACAGGATGCTGCCGCACGCGAGAGCGCTGCGGAAGAAGTCGTTGCCCGCGAAGAGGCTCGCGGCGTATTGCGGATAGCTGATTGGGACGTAGACGAAGATGCACTGCATCACGACGAAGACGGTGGCGCCGTAGATGGTGATGCCTATCGTGGGAGCGATCCATGGGAATTGCGGCGCGGCGGTCCACGCGAATATGAACAGGCCGATGGTGGGGCCGAAGGCGGCGGCGAGCGCGGGGATGAGGCGGCTCTCCTGGACGGGCCACCCCTTTGCCTTGATCCGGGGGTTCATGTAGAAATAGATGTAGCTGATATAGATAGCAATGCCGATTAGGCAGGCGACAAGGATGCACAGGAATACCAGGCCGATCTGCCCGGCCGTCATGTTGTAGTAGACGGGGTACACGAGTGGGAAGACCTCGAAGAAGCTGTAGTAGATGCCGTAGATGATGGCCGTGTAGATCTGCACAAACAGGATTGCAGGGTCCTTGAGAGTGATCTCGAGCGGCTTGATGAGCGCATCCACCAGGATGGCCGACGTCTTGAGGTTCCGCTGGTCGATCTCACTCTGGCTCATGAAGCGGTCGTTTCCCGTCAGCTTCCGCAGGCGGCGAGCGCGTCGCAGAAGGATGTTGGGTGCGCTGGTCTCCGGGAGGAAGAGGAACATGGCCAGGAACATCGGGGAGGCGGCCCAGATCACCTCGAGCAGTGACCACCGCCAGCCCATTACTGGAACCGAATACCCGGAGAGCAGCGGGCCCAGTGCAGGGCCGCAGTATGCCGCGCTGACCCAGGCGATCATGGCGTACGGTAGCGACAGGAGCGAGTACATATCCTGGACAGAGGCACCCCCGGACGCTAGACACGGAGATCCGAAGAAGCCCTGCAGAAAACGGAGGACCATCAGGCCTGGGTAGTTCTGGACTAGGGCTGTCGGGATGGAGATGACGGTGTACAGAAACATCGTGACAATATAGATCGGGTTGCGGCCGATGGCCGGGAGCTCAGAGAGCGGGCTGAAGATCAGGGGCCCAGTGCCGTAACCAAGCACAAACAGCGAGAGACCCAGTGCGGCCTCGGTCTGGCCTACGCCGAACTCCTCCTTGATTCCCTCCTCGGATGTGGTGTAGATGGCTGAACTCATGTACACTACAAACGTGTAAAGACAGATGATCGTGGTCACGGCCGCACGGCGCGCGTTGGACCAGTTTTGAGGGTTCTCGGGATCATCCGTAAAATACCAGTCGACGAGAATGGCACCTTCTTTTGTCTTGCGCGGCACAATGGGTATTGACCTAGTCTTCTCGAGCTCGTGCCTCCCGTCAACCTCAAGCCGTTCCGCGGAGTAAGGCGTTGTCTCCTCCCGGCTCTTAGTCCGCTGGGGGCCCATATTTGACCTCTCGCCATGTTTGTGGTAGGGCTTTTCGTCTCCTTCCTTCTGATTTGCTTGATTTTCCTCGTCGTCAGACACTGACGATTCTGAAGATGAGGTTGGCGCGCTGTCGAAGGTGGCTGGCTGGCTTGGCTCCTCATTGTTCATCAGTTGCACCCATGGCTCTGGTAGTTGGAAGTCTGGTCTCTCCTCTGGGTATCGGAAATACTTGTTGCGGGTAATGAGCCGCACGATACTACCAAAGGCGGAGTCTCGTACTGTCGACATGTTGTGTCTGCCTACAGCCGAAGTGCCAGATCGGGAATTAGAAAAGTTATTATACAAGCGGCTCGTTGATGGTGTCACAAGTTCAAAGCGTCCCACGAATGTTGAAATAGCACTTTTCAGGCCGAGGGGTTGAATTGTTTGTTGTTAACGCTGTATGAAGCGGTGGGTTGTCGTTCACGGAGTAGTAAGAAGAAACCATCATACTTATATGTTATCCTTCATCATGCTGGACGGGGATAATGGCGCCAATAATGGTGTTGACGTTACAAAGCTGTGATCCATAATGAGCCTTGACATTGCTGACGGAATTAAACTTATTTGCGACTCGTTTCCAATGTCAACGGACCAACTTTCATAGGAAGATTACCAAGCGGATGTGAACTAACTAGAGCAAACGCCCTAATGTCCATTATCATCGCTGATATACGGTAAGTGTAGTCTCCCGTGGTGATGGTTGTAGCCTGTCGGGGATTACCCTGGCATATAAGCTACACCAGGAAAATTTCCAGATGTTCCTCTGAATGGGATTTGATTATCTGGACCCTGAGTTGTATGGGACTTCACGCGGGGACCATCACACCGACCTTATCTGTTTCAGGGCAAATCGATCTCGAGGTCCCGGCGGGATTAGTAAACCTGGCGTGCTAGTGTTCACCATTGCTCTTGGCACGAAACCTCCCGGGTGCAAGCGGCGTTTAGGCGCATTTATCAGCATCCAGTAGCTCCCGTCAGTCTGGTTTCGAGTCTCATTGGCTGGCTTGCCCGATGCGTCATAATGGAGATTGCAAATCGGACTTTGCGATCGGCCTGTAGAGGTCGGCAGAAACGTGTGCTGGCTCGATAGACCCGATAGGTCTAATGCAGATTTCGGATATGTCTGATGTGACTCCTGCCTCACATCTGTGTACTTGCGCTCGGTAACTTCGAGTCATCAGGCCGGAGTGAATGAGTCCTGTTCATGTCACCCTTGTTCAGACACATTAACAAGCTGATACAGTCAACATGGCAGGCAATTTCCAGGACGCGGTTCAATTCATTGCCGAGCGCTCCTCGCCGCCCTGGGTTACAGCTCATGATGTCGCGCGGGAATGGTGTGAGCAACAGCCTTACCAGGAAATCCATTAACCCCACTGCTTGCTTTACTTTGTATCGCCCGACGAAGAACATTGGTTACACCTGGAGTGTCGATGTTCAGTTGGCAGGCTACGACGCGTAATCAAGGATTGTTGCCAATTTGTTGGAAGAAAGATGCAAGTCCCTAATGGTCTCACTCAAGTAGTTGTTACTTGTACTTGCAAAGCGAGAGTCTGAGCTCTTCTGCGCGAGGCAGACAACAACTGCAAATTAAAGAGAAGACATCTAAGCAAGTGTTCTAACAACCTCGGGATTTATGCCAAGTGGTTATCGGCGTATGCAATCAAGCCGGCACAAAAGTATCGGCGTCAATCTTTTGCGCGACAGGAGTATATCTCCACCTACTAAAGTACGCGGGCGTTTCCCCCTTGCCGCCGTTGTTAGTAGCATATGCACCCACAATCGTGCCTGCATAGCAGTGTCAGTACATTCTCAAGGTGACGAGTGTTGTCCAAGTAAAGCTCACCTGTAAATGGCCCAGTCCCGCCCGAGACGACCAGGGCACTAGCGAACCCAATCTCCCGATACTCTCCTGGCCTCGTTGCCGGCGCCGCCCCAAAGACGTACAGCGAGTCGCTGACGGCGGAAACCGACAGACGGATCTTGTCTGATCGCCAAGACTTCGGGACGGGAACGATTACCGTCTCAGGCACGGCGATACTGGGCTTTCCTGACGCCTCGACCCGGAACCTGAAGGCTTGGGTTGTGTTTGTCCCGTTGCTAGCTGGGAGATTGACTATACCCAAGTCGATATGCTGGAACTGCGTCAGGAAGACAGAGATGCCCGCTTCCTCTTCCTCGACCTTGGGCTTGAACGAGACGTCGACGGTGTAGTTGAACAGGGTTGCGCTCTGCTTGCGGGCGATAAATCCGAGACCATCCTCAGCTGGCTCGAAGTCAGGCGTTGCCGACAGGTTTACAGGCGAAGGAGATATTTGGAGAGTCCCGGGTTGGCCCTCTGGTGAAACTGCGAAGAGTGAGATTTTAGGGGGACGCCAGAAGAAGAAGTGCCTGGGGACGGCCGAGCCCGGCGCAAAGTCAACAACATCCGGCTCGTCAACCCAGTGGCCGTCCCCAGGAATAAGTTTGTTTGTCGGCGGCAAGGGCCCGGTCATTGTGCCGAGCACCGTGTCTAGGACCGGCCACTCGCCCTCCTCCCAGTTGACTTCGAAGAGTACCATCTCGCGGCCCATCGGGTAAATTTCCCAGCTAGGGCCGGATCTGGTGGCTAACGCAACACCCCACCAGTTACCAGAGGCATCTTGAAACAGATCGGCATGTCCAACAGTCTGAAAATATCTGTCGGTATTTTTGGCCGTGAGGATTGGGTTCTGCGGTGCTCCCACAAAGGGGCCCGTGAAGTCCTCAGATCGAGCAATTGTGACAGAGTGATTGGTCTCTGTTCCGCCCTCGCCGATCAAAAGGTAGTAGTAATTATCTTTGTGGTAGAAGTGTGGTCCTTCCGGGTTGCGATCACCAGTTCCGTTCCAGACCCTGGAAGACTCAGTCGCCGTGCCTGTGGAAAGATCGATCTCGCTGACATAAATCCCCGCTGCAACTGACATGTACACCTTGCCATTGTCCCAAAAGAGATCCGGGTCGATATCGTTCGCAGGATTTTCAACGTGTAGAGGGCCCGTCCAGGAGGCATCATCGTAAGGATCTGTTGTGGTGAACAGCAAGATTTTGGGTCCCCACCCTTCGTACCAAGACACGTAGGACGTAATGAGGTAGAGGGTTCCCTCGTGGTATCGGATAGTCGACGCCCATATCCCCTCGTTTTGTTGCGAGTTTCTAGACAGCTCCGGCAGCTGCTCGGGTCGCGTCAGGGCGTTGCTTGCAAGCTTCCAGTTGACCAGGTCTTTGCTAGCATAAACAGGCACGCCCGGGAACGCCAGGAACGAAGAGACAGTGCAAAAGAAGATGTTATCCAACTCCTTCACAAATGTGCAACTGGGATCCGAATTCCACCCTGGGAGGATTGGGTTGTGGAAGGTTTTGTTTGCGGAAGCCGCCTCCTGAGACTGGCCTTGACCCGCCACGGCGAGGACAGACAGCCCAATAAGGCTGAGGTATCTCATATACATTGGCTTATTTAATTGGTAAATACTGGCCTGGTGGTAATGGCCTTGGGTTTCGAGCTATGGAGGTGGATATCATTGCGGCATCTGTATCCTATTTGTATCTTGCAGTTAAGGAACTAATAGCCCTTACACCATGGCCTTGGGCCACGATGATGTACCCACCATTGAATCTTATTTCATTCGGATCTCTTGTTAATATCATGCGAGACTAAGAAGGTCGTATTGATTTCTTCCGCCAATGTCGCGCAGACGATGATCCATTTCCAGCATGGTGCGGGGATGAACGCATATCCGGGCTGGTAGCCACTGTGAACTCCCCGCAATCGTGACGGCTTGCGTCCCGATGTTACCGTCGCCTCTAATACCAAGACTACCTCCCTGGACAATGGTCCGAGCTGGGTGCCCTGTCGTTATGAGGGGTCAGGAAAATTGAAAACCTGGAGTCGAGACCGAAGATCCTACATAGTGTGGGCTGTCCCGATTTGACACCAGGTGCGAGGAAGACCGAAAAAATGCCCTGTGGTGGTTTGGCCCTCGACGCATCTTGTCACTGAAGCGTGTCTTCCCCATGCATGGATGGACTCGTGCTTGCGTTAGAGGATTCAAACGACTTTTCGGCCAGGGCCACGGGAATCAACCATGGCGCCGACTGGGCAAAAGGCGTACTGCCGTCCTTGCAGCAAGACCGCCGTTTGAGAGCGCCCTGAAGCCCATGCGGCCTTCTGTCGCGCCGGTGTCTCGATACTGTGGAAGCTGTCACAGACTCTGTGCGCTTTTGAAGGATCGTCTTCTCCAGGATAATTGCACAAGAGACCTACCACTCTCTGTAACTGTCACGAACGTCCGTGGTGCCATGCCGACCTTTCCAAATCACACGGACAGCTGCGTGTTGCCCCTTGAGCCCAAGGCTGTGTCTTGATCGATCGTCGCATTCCGAGAGGAGGCGTCGGCTCCTGTGATTGTTCCAGCCTCAACCTCCGCACGCAATGCATCGATCGTCGCCTCCTCCAAGCCGTTCTTCTTGCAAATGTCCAATATACGCCAGGCTTCCGGGTCCCGTTCGCCAATCAATCTCTTGATGAGGTTGACGGACAAGTCCATGACTTCCGCCTTCCGCTGGCCCTTCGAGATGTCACCCCCAGCCTTTAAGTGCGGCGCAACTTTGAAGAAGTAGTCCTTGGCCCTATGGCTCGGCCCGTGGAATTCGACGTTGATTCTGTACATGTGCTTCGTGATGACCAGGTTCGGCTTGATACCGAAGTGGACCATCTCTCCCGCAAAGAACTGCGCGAGCTCCGGTCTGGTGCACTTCCAAAGCAGGTTCCTGAATGTCTCCCAGTTCGGACCGCCGGGGACGAACTCCCGGATCCGTCGGTACATACCCAGAGCTTTGGCGAAAGCGTCATCGGGCTTTTCCACGTCGGCCTTGACGATCTCGTTCAGCACGCAGTTGAAGATGGTGATGGGCACGCTGTGTTTCCCCTGCAGCCCGGACATGGCCTGGATAGCCTGGTCGATGAGAGAGGGATCACGGGTCAAGGCGAAGGCGAGAGAGCCGGTGCCGGAATTGGTGACCTCCACACCGGCAGCGTGCATGATGCAGTAGACCTCAAGGGCCTTTTCAACGTTGCCTTGGACGGCATGCGCGTCGATCAAGGCCTCGTAGTGGTGCCGATTTAGTCTTGTCCCTCTTGACGCCAGATACTCGATAACCGGCGTGCAAAACTCCGTGTCTCCGTAGACCGCAGCCATGTTTAGAACATTCAGCGCAACACCATCTGAAGGATTAACGATACCCGGCTGGACAGCACGGTTCCAGATATACCTCGTTGCTGCGATGTTTTGACCTTTGCTGCACACGTCAAGCAGGAAGTACCAGACATTGACCGGAACCTCGTGACCACTGTCAAGCCTGTGGCGCACTATGCGCATGGCATCGTCGAGGAACTCGATCTTTCCGAAAACATAGATGAAGATGTCGTAGACCCAGCCCTCAGTCTGCATGCCCTTCTCATACATTTCATGCAGCTTCTCCAGCGCTAGCTCATACTGCTCGTCCCGGAGGAGTCCAATGGCAATATGCTGGTGACCCTCGGGGCTTATCTCTAGCCACCTTTCTTTCATCTCCTTGATGATAGTGCTGCGGAGAAGGTAGTCAGGGTGTATTGCCAAGGCCTAGATTTAGAGGCACGCATTAGCAGGACGAATCAATTGGCTTAGGCATGGAGTTCGTACCTGTAGGGCGGCATGGTAAGCTGTTGATGACCAAGGCAACTTCTTGTGTCTCATTTCCCGAAGCAATTCCTTGACGGCATCCGCAGACCCATCTGTGGCCGCGTGCGCCATGAGCAGGGTTTCGTAGAGGAAGGTATCCGGCGCTGTCCCGGTTGCGAGCAGGTGTTTGACCAGAGCCGACGTAGTCCTCCTGTGTTTCGGTCTCCCCGAGGTCCTCAACTTCCGCAGCGTCTCATAAATCTCTTCGGTGGTCGCGCGCGGGATGTCCTCGTCGAGCCGCTTGCCCCAGATGAGCCGCTGGACCATGTCTTTCGGACCCTGTTGGCTCTCCAAGGCATTGTTGGACACCAGCGGGGTGTCGAACTGTGCGGCAGGCTTGTTTCCGAGTGTTGGCTCAACCGAGGCCTGAGATGAGTTTTCTGTGTGCAACTTGCCATCGTCTGTTGGACCTGTAGTTGCACTTTCCACGGAGTTCTCCTTCGGTTCCACCTGCTCAAGCCAGTCAGGAGCAACTTGGCCCTTTAAGACCTTCTTTTCATGAAGTGCAGTAGCAAGGGAGGCGAAAGGGTCTTGTTCTGGCTTCTTGCTGTTCTCACGCTGGCGACTTGTGACATGGAGGCAGCGCGGCCCCGAGACATGCTGGAGGGTGACAGAGGCTGGCGCCCTCGTCTGAGGATGGCTCTGTGCACTCGTGATGCACCTGGTCACCGTAGCATCAATTGAGGGACAGAGGCATCGCCACAGCCCGTCAACGGTGATCCGCGCGCTAGACATTGACTCTCGGCGACGGAGTGGGCAATCTGCCGAAATTCTCTACGGGAGAGGCGATGCGATGCGATGCGAAGCCAGAAGCTCCAAACTTGGGGTAGCTATCGCTGATAAGAGCTCGCGTTATCACGTGCCAAGTTCGATGTCCAGTCTGTAGAAGATCATCACTCGGACAGTCAAGACAGGACATTAATTGAGTCCCTATGGTTCTCTGTAAAGGGCTTGAGGGCTCGACAGTCCACAGCCAAACTCATCCCCTGAGCACAACCGTCGACATCCCGGTTGTGACGGTGACTGCTTGGGCTGGACGACCCCTTCTTTGGCCGCGTCTCAGCTTCAACCACTCGCACAGGTCGCGAAGGTGCTTATAATACACTGCATGGACCTGATCGCTCAAGCCCGTATAGACTATGTCCGGGCGGGAGTGGGTATCATTGTGTGTCTGTCATTCGTGAACGGCTCACACCATGGTGCTGCCTCTATCCCCTCCCCCTCCCTCGCCCACGCCCCTGACCTCTGCCACGGCCGCCGCGGTCTCCGCCCCTTCCGCCGTGGTCGCCTCTGTTCTGGCCGCCTCTTCCGCCCCGGAAACCACCCTGGTGGTTCGCTTGTTGCTCCTTCACGATGTCGATGATCTCGTCGGGTACGCGCAGGTATTTGATCTGCGCCGGGTGTGGTACCTGTTAGCTTGCTTGCCACACCACTGAGGGGCGCAAGCGGCTGGTCAGACGTACATTGTTGCCCTTCACATATGCCTCCGGTAACCGTGTGAATCTGTCGCCCTCCTAGAGCCAGAAGCAAGTCGGTCAGCCCTTCCATCCAAGCAGGGCGAGGTGAGGTAGTATGCTGCGCCACAGCGATAACGTACAGGGCTCGTCTGGACCACCTCCTTCAGCGTGAGGTTCATCCACGTGTCGCAATTGACAAGGTGGCCGTTGAGGGTCTCGCCGTTCTTCAGCTCGACGAGCATGGGGTGCCCTTGGGCGGCGTTAAGGAGGCCGAGGGGTAGCTGCGAAGGACTCGGATGTCAGCAATCGCGCGTTTGAGCACACTGACTAGGGACGGCTGACCATGTTGGTGGTATTATGTTGGAATTAGGGAAGGATTCTGTTGCTACCACATCGAGAAAGTTGTACAGGTCACGAAGATGCAATGTGTTGGTGATCCAGCGAAGCAGCAACAAATGCAACTAGACTAGGTAGCAGCGTCACTCGAGCTCCAGCTAAAACCGGGCGCACGGGCCACTTAGCCAGTCTCACATGTTTGACATGGATGGGTGGCAGGTCCAAACAGGCTGCACCAGAGGTAGAACGAAGTCGTATTCCATAACAAACGATCCCAAAACGTTCGCGTTGAACACGGGGAGAGAACAGTCTGAAGAATTTATGGTCCCCAGAAAACCCTCTGAATCGGGAGACACTGAGGCTTGCTCAGGTACGACCCTGATCATCTACCGGACAAGTCTCCTAAGAAAAGCTTCCACAACGGAGAAACCATCGATCGCAGTCAGGTGCCTTGCCCTATTGCTGAAACCTCCGGATATTCTCATACGCATACACAATCTCTTCGACGCGAAGCGGCTCTCCTTGGACGCCACTGTCGGCCCCGGCTCACACATCCCGCTGCAAGTCAAGTCACGTAGATTTGCTCATTAGACACCCTTAAGAGGTGCTCTCACGGCTCTTTCGGTAGCTAGCCTATCACAAATCCAGCGCGAGTTAGTAGGTGCTTCAGGGTAGCGAGTAACCCGAGGCGCGACTTGCCTCCTGCTCGACCTGCAGGCCTTCGATGGTTGGCGCAAGCTCGCTGAGGATCTCGTAGGCCTTCTTGTGGTACTCCATCTGGGCGGCGATGAGCTCGGCAAGGTTGCGGAGCGGCTCAGGGGTATCAAGAACCTGCGATTATGATCAGTATGCGAACCGCCTACACGAGATTCGGTGCTCTGATGCGACTCACGTTCTTCATCACACCAACAGCCTCCTCTGTCTGCGTGACAAACTCATCCTCGGCCTTTTCGATCTCCTCCTGTGCCTCGGGGCTGATCTCGGCCTCCTCGTGCGACTCACCCCTGGGGCTCTGGGCGGCGGCGACGGCCGGCACGGGGATCTTCCATGTGTTTCCCTTGGCCTTTCCCTTGGCTGCGTCCAGAGTCAAGCGCGACTTCTCGACTCCCTTGCGCGCGCGTGTCGCGAACATGATATTCGTGTTCAGAGTGGTGTTCCATCCTGCCAGGAACCGGCTCTGGATCTGCGCATCCTGGGCGAGTCTGGCCTCACCGACTCGCTCCTCGGCCAGGGCGAACTTCTCGAGGGCGGCCGCAAGTGGATCATCACCAGTTCCAGTGTGTTGCTGATGCAGCAGCTGGCTGCTGGCCAGGGAGGCGCGGGCGATGGCATGGGCAAACGTCTTGGGCTGGGGCTTCGCAGAGGGAGGGGCGGTCAAGGCGGCCTGGGCCTCGGCGGGGGATGCAGCCGAGGAGAGGAGGGTGACCTTCTCGCTGACTGTGCGACCGAGGTCGTTGAAAGTCTCGGTGATGTTGGCTGGGTAGTCGTAGGCTTCCTTCGAGTACTGGTTACTGATAAGGGAGGAATGTCAGCGCGACATCGAAGACGGCGACTGCCAGCCAGGGAGCTGGATTTCCTGTACTCACGTCACAGCCAGCATCTTCTGGTGGACCTGCTTCAGGGCATCGACACGCTTCTCGAGGTCGATGTAGTCGGGCGGGAGCTGAGTCTACCACGTGGGTGATCGTCAGCATGTGAAGCAAGGTCTGTACTGCTGTCAACTCCACAAACCTTGTCATCTGTCTGACCCAGCATCTCCTTGGTCGACTGGAAGGTGCGGGAGGCAAATGGGGTGAACTGCGACCCAAAGGAGCCAACAGTGCTCCCAAAACCGCTGTCATGGAGGTCGTCGTCAGCTGTCATAGCTCCCTCCTATCGCAAAGCAAAGCGAGTTTTGAGGATGCGGGCTCACCTGAAGGTCGACCCCAGGTTGAGGTTCTTGAAGTTGTCCATGATGGCTGCAGACTGTGACTCGATGAGAACCTTTGCTTTTCTGCTTGTAGACTTCTTTCAAGGAATGAATGAATGGCTTCGTCGATTTGCAATCAAGGAGGTCGGTTGCAAGTGGAAATGGACCAAGGTGCAGTCAATGTTTCTAGGGAGAGGCCAGGGGCAGGGGAGGGGGGTTCGGGTTGATTGTGGGCGGGGGTGAGGTTCCAAGTTAGCTGGCATTTTCTATCAGGACAGGGCTAACACAGGCAACTACTAAGCTAGCAAACATCGAACGCCTTTGTCACACTGGGGTGGACCAATTATGATAAGAGTAGGGGTGTCAGTCTCGGGTGAAGTACAATATTGTCAATTCAGCCAGGCAAACTGACCGTCACTGGCACAACACGAATTTATGTTTCAACATGGTCTTCTTATCAGTTCAAATTGATATTTATGTCCTTCAAAACCAGGAGCCGACCCTTTGTCATACTCCAGACTAAACGACCGTCCCTATCCAAAATGCTATCCAGGACTCCTGAGCTCCTTGTTGCTGCGAAACCAGCCCTCCTTGCCTGTGCCTGTGCCCGCGCCCTTGAGGGCAATCCTGGCTCTTCGTCAACTTTGTCGCAACTCTTACATCTCATATCCCATCGCTTCGTAATATCATTGAAACGACAGATGGGACAGCCAGACCATAATCGTACTACCCACCAAGGTGCCCTTCATGCGCGCCTCAGTGCCTCCTTTCGGGACTGGGCACCCTCTCTGGGCTTGAACTCTTACTCCTGCTCTCGAAGCTCTCAACCATGTCGAGCACGCGCGTCCTGGGCCTCTCGTACCGGACTTGCTCCGCCGTCATAACAACTGGAGAGATGCTTCTCCTCCTTGAGTCCTCCGAGGTCTCGCTCGCCGGTGGCTGAGACACCTTGAGCAGCAACGCTGGTCTCTCCGGCTGCTTTCCTAGCTGTATGCTCTCACGCCTTGCCCTGCTCGCTTCCTCGGTCTGGCTGGCAACACTGGAGACATCCTCTGCTGCTTCAGCTGCTTCATCATCCTGAGCTGTCGCTTTTCCCTCGTCTGTGCCAGTTGCAGCAGTCCCCTGTGTTGCAGGTTCAATCTTCTCCGGATCTACTAGGACCACCGACTCCTCCAAGGACACGAGATCCGCATTGTCGGCATTAACGACGCGCAGCCTGTCCTTCGGGACACTGAACATCACCTGCACCAGCCGTTGCTCCACTGCTTTCTCGATGTCCCAGTCGTCTTCCTCCCAGCCCTCGCCAGCACCCTGACCAGCGCCACTCGCAGACGCCCCGGCCTCGTCCCATGCCAACCTCCCTTGCCTCCGTTTCTGTAGGAGCCCAACGCCACCCAGCCCCAAGCTGCCCAGACCGAGCCCGTCGTAGTCGCTGCTTTGCCCGTGGGTCGGGCTCTCGGTCCGACTCGAGCTTCCATTTGAACTCCCACTGCCAGCGCCTGCACTGAACACTCTCTTCAGGCTTCCAAACCAGCTCCTGCGCGGTGGCTTGCTCTTGCTTGGACTCCCAGGTGCTAGAGGGTCGTCATCAGACAAGTGGCCGAGATCCTCGATGTCTGATATCGGCCTCGGCCGGCCCAGGAGCAGCCCAGGTCCCTCAGACTGGAGCGCCGTGATTGACTTGGCCGTCATAAAGCTGTCCTGCGTGGTATTGCTGTTGCTACTGTTGCTCTTGTCAGAGTGGGAGGTGCCCGTTCTTTCTTGCTCGCCTCGCGATTTGCTGACAGTCAGAATTCCAGCTCCAGCGCCGGCCCCGCCCACGCGCAGCGAGTCGGACCGATTCACTACAAAGCTGAAGGTGCTGCGGTTGGACTCGGACAAGTTGCTGTCCGTTCGAGCACCGCCGGCGGTGTCGTCTTCGGACAAGCGTACGGACGGCCGCCTGGTAGGAGAGATCTTGCCTGAGTTGCGGAATGTGGTGCTGTGAGGCTGTATACGAGCTGTGATCAGGGCGTCAGATGCGTCGATGTCGCTGACCCAGTCTTGGACTTCCGGGTGCTGCGGCCGCGGCCGCGGTGTGCTTTCTGTTGGGCTAGCTGGCCCCGAGCCCATGGTCTGGCCAGGTGCCACGAAGACGATTGGGCTTGCCAGACTGGGCCCTGCTCTTGTAGGTGTTGAAGGCACAGGCGTGGTGAACGGGTCATCATCGTTCTCCTCATCCCTGTCTGGGGCCATGGCATCAGCCGCTGCTATCTCGTCTTCCTCATCCTCCAAGATCGGATGGATACCACCTGGGCTCATTACATCGTCTCCGGTGATACCGGTAGGTTGGTACAAGCCCCTTGCGACCCTGGGTACTGGTCTGCGCCGGATGTCTCTCCTGTAAGCACCGGGTGACTCGACAGCCATGGGGTCGTCGGAAGCCGACCTTGCCCCTTCAGGGGCCCGCAGGTTTTCGTATCCGAGTGCATTTCCCTGGTCACGTAGATACGGATCGTGTCCGCCCGTGTACCATCGAGCAGCCGCTCGCGGGCCCCATGGATACACATTTTCGCGCTCGAGCATCTCGTCGGAGGTGATGAAGGCCGTGCCGGTGGTCAAATTCCGGATGTGCTCGTCTCGTGCCTGGTGGCGAAGGCGCTGCCGTCTTCTCCAGCAGAAGAAGCATATAAGCAAGACGAGGATTAGAACAGGAAGACCAAGCCCCAGCCCCAAGCCGAGACCCAGTTTGACTGGCGAGGTTGATGGTGCGGTTCCACCTTGTGAGCCGGTCGATGCAGATATTGGGTTCGTGTATGAATCGCTCCAGGTGAGGCTAGTCGCGTTGAAGAACATTTGAAGCTGTCCACCCGCCACATCAATATTATCCCTCTTGCCCAGCCCTGAGCCTGAGGAGCTGGATGAGATGGCGTAACCGCCGGACAACATCATGACATTGCCGGGCAACAAGGCAGCACCGTGACCATAAATACCCTCTCCAGAGCTCAGGGGCTGTTCATCAGGTACAGACCACGTCCACTCCCCGAACTCGCTGCCGCTCATCTGCAGAACAGCCAGTTGCGGTTGCGCCGCCTGGCTCGTGTTTCCCACCCATCCACCAAGGACGATGAGAGCGGAGCCGGCCTCATTAAGGACAGCAGTGTGCCCGGATCGTGGCTGCACCTCGGTCACGACCCCGTCGTTCTTGGCGAGCTCGGCGGTCTCACTCGAGGGCGAGGCCGAGGGCCCGGAGATGGCGATGAAGCTCCAGCTCTCTTCAGGCAGGCTCCACACCGCAGCCGTCGACATGTTCACGAAGGCAGTCTGTGTGTGGCCGCCCAGGACGACGCTGTTGATGCTCTGCGTCACGAATCCGGAGATGTTGGACGTCGCTGGCGGGAGGGGGGTCAAGCTGAAGCCTGCCTCAGCTATGGGCTGGGACTTGAGGGACAGTTGGCTTGCGGTGTAGGCCAGCGCGGATGAGGAATCCGTGGAGGCCGACAAACGGACCATTGAGTTTGAGTAGGTCGCGGCTGATGTCCAGTCATCGCCGTCGAGGGTCTCGTTGGGGCATTGGCCGCCGTAGGCATATATCAGGGGCTGGGATAGGCTGGGCGATATGGTCTCTGAGAAGGAGAAGCCGCCTCCCAGGAAGGATGGCCCCTTGGCGGCGCCGTTGTTGGTGACAGAGTGGTCCACCCATGATGATTGGTGAGAGGTGGTGGTATTGTAGACCCATACGGATGAACTAGTTTCCGAGCTGCATTCGCCCACGTAGGCGACGATGGAGCCGTCAGAGGTGAGCGTGGGCGCGAACGTCGTGGTGTTGGTGCTCGATTTGAGGAAAGGCAGCCCTTGTGTCAAAGTCTCAGCCTTGTTGGTGAGTGAAGAGGCAGACAGGGAGGATGATATGTCCACGGCCAACAGATCCACCGAGCCGTCACCGTTGGGCGTGAAGATGTAGGCCGTGCTGTTGGCGTTGCCAGTGTCCCGGCCGTAGGCGACCCCGGCGGTGGATCCCGGGACGAGGATGCTGGTTGGAATGTACGGGAGGAGCGACGTCTTGGAGGCGGAGACCCGGGCAGCGTGCATCATGACCAGCAGCGGCAAGCCAACCATGAGCATGAAGATGCTGGGCGTGGTGGTATGCGTCCTGGGCGGCGGACCGCATTCACGTTGTTGGGCTCGGGTAGCAACTGACGACGCCGTGTAAGTAGGCACGGGCCTGGCCTGAGGGGCCGCCATGCTGTGGTGGTGCGTGCTCTGTGGTCGCAGGGTGAGTTGGCTCTCGCAGCCTGCAGATCTCGTGTTGATCAATTCAATTCATTGTTCGTCCGTGAAGGCCAGACCCGCAATATTGGAAATGGGGCCACCCAGCCTCCCGATATCAAGCAGGGCAGGACAGACAGGACAGGACAGGACAGGATGACAAGGACAGGCTCGACAGGCCCAGCTCAACTCAGCACTGATCTTCCGGAATAGCGATGAGCTGGCATGAGGAATAATTATCACGGGGGCTAGCAACGAGAAGCGACAAAAAGACACAAACTGGACTGGCAGGGTATGGTATGCGTGGACTGGGGTTGGGAGGGAAATGTTCTGGTTTTACGACTGGTCAACACACGAGGAGAACAAGAGAGACGGACAATGGAGGGGTCAAGGTCCGAGGGGCTGGTAAGTTTGCAATTTCAAAACCAGGCAGTCCAGTGTCAACGTCCACCAAGTCAACAGGTTTTGGTGGCACATGATGGGGGAAGGGATCTTGGTTGCGGTGGGCGGGCTGGGCCTGGCCCGCCGGCCAATGGGGTCTTGGTGGTTGGCGTAATCGGTGGCTGGAGAGTGCATCCTGCATTTCGATAGTTGGTAGTAACGCCGCCGTGCTGATACTGTGCTGGGCACGGCGTTGGCAGGGCGACGACAGCGGGCGCACATCTTGACTGGCCAATCCCATAATTCACATGCCAACGGTCTCGTACAGCCGCTGCACCTCTCCCTCGTGCAGGACAAGGGACAAAGACATAATAATCTAACAAGGTTGTACTGAACTCCACTAATAAGTATCCCGAAAGATGAGAACACAAACACACCAAGCTGGGCCAAGTCACGCCTTCCCAAGTCGAGTCTGCGTTTCCAAACAAAACGCACGGCCAACCATTATCATGCCCCGAGCGCCCCACTCATCACGACATCCCCGCCGCCGCCGGCACCCCCAGCACCGCCAGCCCTTGGAGCATCGGCGAAGCGTACACCCTGAGGTGATTGTCGCTGCTGTGGCGCCTGTTGAAGGGCCGCGATCCGGTTGTACAGGCTCGTGATGAGGTCCTCGTTGCGTGGTTCGCCCTCGGCAGGTTGCCGGTTTGTGTACTGGGCAAGTTGGTTGCTCATATCCCGCTGGACCTGTGCCTGCCTGGCTGCCTCGGCTCTCAGATGCCCGATAGTACCATTGTTCATCGCGCTGTCGGCCTGGAGCTGAGAGAATCGGGTCCCTCGGCGCACCGCGGCGTCGTGGTCCGCATTACTCCTCTTCTCATACTCGGTTGTCCGCTGCACGGTCCTGGGCGCCACCGTGCCGACGACCGTGGGCTTGCTGTACCGGTCCAGCCTCTCGCTCCACTCGGTGCTGGGCTGCGTCGCGAAAGCCGGCAGCACAAAGATCGTGGTGCGGCCCTGGCCCTGGAGCCGGTAGTACCGCGACTTGATGTCTACGGCCACGAGGCCGGACGCGTTCCGCGCCTGACCGCGCTCCGTGCTCCACACGCTGTCGCCGCCCAATCCCACATCCTCCCGCGCCCACTCCTCCTCCCTGACGGCGAGTGCTGCCTCCTCGCGATCCATGGTGTCGTGCAAGTGCGCCCACACGTCGTCGCCCGCGTTGACCAGCACCCAGCGGTCCTGTGGGTATACGATCTCCCGCCCGGTTCGCCCGTCTGGCCCGAGCACCGACAGGTGCTGCAGCGGGACCACGGCCTCGCCCGCCAGCGCGTCCGCCAGCTTCGCGTTGGTCATGTCCATCTCATGGTTGCGCAGCGCCAGGCTCTGCACGTACAGCAGCAGCTGGCCCAGCAGCGAGTTCTGCGCCGCCTTGAGTTCGTCTGAGTTGGCGCCCTGGCCCTCCTCGGGGATCAGGCTGAGGATACCACCTGTGTTGCTAAACTCGTGGTCCAGGTGCTCCAGACATAGGTTCGCGTGCAAAGCCAGCTGGTGATGGCTAGCGTACGGCGTCCGGGAGACGTCTGCCAGATAGGGATGGGCTCTCTGCTCCTCCGGCTCGCGCGGCGCGACACTTTGGAGAGGGCATCTGAACTGGGTGCCAGTGACCTCGTGCCGACCTTCGACTTCGTTGGAGAGGATGTTGAGTGGCTTGTGGTGGTTGGGGTCGTCATTGTTGTACGGCTGGGACAGGTCTGCAAGCCAGTCAAAAGCGTCGTTCAGCTCCAGACGTCCTTCCACGCTGTGCCGAGCGTTCCCTGCCCCATTTCGATCCTGCCCAACCTGCCGGTCATCGAAGATTGGATTCCCGTCGACTTTCCCGGTCCTCACGCTCGGGCTAAGTCGAGCAATGAGGACGGCTAGGGATTGTGCATGCCGCTTCAGCGCTATGAGGGTTGGCGGGCAACCCGGGGTGCCCAAGTAGTTGCAACCCAGGTGCCGGAGGGTAGCCTTGGTTGCCTCGTCGTCATGAATTCGAGACCATTCTGACTGATATGGGATTGCATGATCCGTGGCAGGGTAATAGCCTGGCTGATCGACGTTTGCATCGTTCTGAGAGGCTGGATTGTCGTCGGCCATCTTGACGAAAGTCCTGTGCTGACAGGTTTGTTCTGAAAACTCGGGACGTGGAAGTCTTCTCACAATGCCTACGGGCTTCCTCGGAGACTGACAGGAAGGAACAGCAGAGGGGACCTTGCAAGGAAAATTCTCAGTGCAGGCTCGAAAAGAAAAGCAGAACCACAACTGAGGTTCAGTCTCTTTTGTCTGGAGAGTCTTCCCACAGCCGGTTGCTAGGGACTCCGTTTTCATTGTTCAGCTCACCCACTCCACCGCCGGAACGGGTACCGCCTGTCTTTGTTGACAATGGCATGAACGCCCACTTCCCCTTCTGGACAATTCCGTTTTTCTCACTGACCGGACCCGGACCAGGAATCGACTCAGGACCTCGCTGGAAACGAACAAGCCCAGTCATGGTCTTCTAACTTGCACATCTCCGGAGACAAGCCGTGCAAATGGTTGATACTGACTCTCATAGCAGTTATGACTGGATTTGCTGGCAATCTCGAAGGCGTCAGCACACTTCGATTGAGTTATAGTCTGTCAATCACGGCCTCCCATAATGTGGCTCGCGCAACTTTGCGCGTCGACCATTGTATGTGGCTGAGCGACCACTGTCCCAGGGCGGATAGGTGGTTTGTCCGTAGACGACGATAGCACGTGTCCCAGTATCGGGAGCTTTGTCTATCGCTGAAGTGCTTACAACGCTTCCAAGATTGACGGTGATCCACATAACTTACGCTGAGCTCAGTCTTGATGGGTCCACGATGACTTATAGCTGGCCCGCATTGCAGACACTCTAGAGTCAACGGTGGGTCCAAATGGTGTAATACGAATGGGCAGATGCGCTACCTGGAAGTCATGCACCTTTGTAGACCAGGACACTCGATAACATCATCCTGCCCATAGAAAGTAGGCTTTCCGCGCTAATAGACAGACAAATAGTTACAGGGCAAATCTGCAAGGTATACTAATTTGAAGTAGGGCCACACTGGTGGCTCGCTTTCAGACGTCGAGGAGGTATGCCGGTCCATGTTGAGATACACACCGCCCGATCACCTCAAGGACGCGTCTTCATCTGTATGTGTCATCATCGTGACTCGTTATGAGGCAAAGAACCGTGCCTAAGCCCAGGAGGCGAAGATTCTCGGTGTTGTGACGGGGCGTCCAGCTGATGGGAATGCAGAAGGCAGCAGTTCCGAAACACCCCAAGTTGTATGTCCACAGCGAAAGACTGGGGCCAGCCAGTCTTTGCTTCAACCAGTTGATGCCAGGCCCAGCCATCTTGAGCAACCATAAAGCAAGCATCGGCCAACAAGCCTGCGAAGCTACATCCACCCGGCGGAGGACATGGCCTCGCTTGGGTGGGTAACAGCCGTGATGTTGCCTACTTTTATTATAGAGTGTTCAACTGTCCTGCAAGGATGACTTGAGGAATGTCATCACAACGGAACATGTCTATCCCATATTTTAACACAGAGCCGTGACGCTGGTGTGGCCAGCCTCCCCTCGTTGGCTGTAGACACAAGGCACTGCCATCGCGCCAGCTTGATGTCGACATAGATTGGAAATGATGCATCGTATTATCATTTTGGTGAACCATTGACTTCTTCTGTTATCCAAGTTGGCAGGTACGTACAATCAGGGAAAGAGACGAAAAAAGAGACACGCAGGTAAATACCACGTCTCTGATGCACTGGTGGAACCAAGAGGCGTTTTCCACATTGGAGCCTGATATTGGGCAACTGAGGACGACCTGACGATTGTTCGGATGGCCCTGCAGGAACTGTTTTACCCTTTCGCAATGATAAGAGCCGGGGCCGCAGAGTTCATGAGCTGAACAGAAAATGAAGAAGACAGAAATATTTGCAAAAGAATTTTGATCTGGCATAGAACGCAAAGGGGCTTCTTCCTTGGGATGTCGCTGGAGCCGTCGTCCACCCACGGGATCTTACATATGCTAGAGAGAGAGGGAGAGAGAGAGAGAGAGAGAGAGAGAGAGAGAAGGAGGCCGTAGGCTAGGTCGGAATTGACCAATTAGGACAATTAGACGTGCGACGGCAGCAATTACCACAGAATTTCACTTGGAATTTGTGGATATTACTTTTCTCGCGGCTTTTACGACTCGCGGGCTGTTGGCCCGCGGCCACACCCAATTTCTGACAGGGCGCCTCAGGAATGGACTTGGACCTATGTGGCTTGGTGATATAAGCTTAAACAGAACCGATGCAGCTGAAACCAAACATTGCGAGGCCTCTCGCCCATACACAATACAGTGACCTATGTTATTGCACGAAGCTTTTTCGCGATCAGCTGTTGAATGCGGGCAAGCGGATTGAGATTGGAGGGGTCGATTGTCAATGGCTCAATGTTCCATGCTGAAGCCAAAGCAAGAGTGTGATAGTTTAGGTGGGGCCTGGACCGGTTGTGGCTGAGCTGCCTTGATTGAAGCTGTGCAGCCAGGTATGGTGACTGGGTATAGCCACCGTCGGCGTTGTCCGGCAGCTGGAGAATTCTCTCGAAGAAGCCCCGAAGTGCCAGCGGCCTGCGGGCTGTCGAGTTTTGTGGCCTCCAGATTGGGCCTGGCTGCCATTGCGGTCGCCCGTTCTGCACCTACAACACAAGTGCTGTGTTGGTAATGTTACAGAATCCATTGTGTGGCAGGACGAGGTTTCGGAAGAGGGTGGCACTGAGTGGCTAGTCCGCCCAGCGATGAAGCGGTGCTCGTTTTGCGGTGGTGCTGCAGGCCCAGCCAGCTACGCACCACGTTGGTGTTCTTGCAGGCTAGTGGAGGCTATAGACCCGACAAGTTGGGCCGGAGACGGTCACATGTGACCGATGTGTCCACCTGCTGCTTGGGCCAAAGCTGAACATCAGAAGCCGCACTTCGACAGCATACAGTCGTAATTAGATCATGCCAATGATGCTCCCCATGATCGTGCGCTTGGATTGTGGTGCGCCGCATACATCATTGATCTTGTTGGCGTCTGCTGGCGCGGACTTGTGCGATGCCGCATGCGGCTCTCTAAGACGTGGTGAGGAGTGGAAAGTCTCCCGCCGAAGCGACAGCTGGTGGTAGACTGGGTCAGTCTGACGTGACACCCGCTTGGCTGCTGTTGAAGCCTTAACTGTGTGCTAAGTTGGTCCTGTCATCCTGTCATTGACTCGTTCCAGTCAGGACGGTGGTATTCATAGCGGGACGTTGGCCCCGCAACTGGCCCTTTTGTGATAATTTCTCATGATTCCTGGTGTCGAGAGCGCCCACTGAAGGCGCCGTAGAGGCACCGCAGACGCACCGTAGGTGTCAGGTCGAAAATGATCAGTGTCTTGCAGGGGCAACACGAGATGGAGATGGGGACGGGGCTGGAGAATGGAAGAGGGACCAGGAGAACTTTGGGCTTGGCATAACTTGGAGGAAAACAACAAGCGGGACTGAAGTGCAGTGGTCGTAATGTGAGGTGGTGCGATGTGATGCCTATTGTCGGTCAAGTCCAATCCGTCTCTACGCTGGTCTGCTTTGGCAGCTGAAGTCAGTAGTCTGGGAGTGAGCCGAGCGACGGGAGGTAGGGAGCTGCACAATGGTGTCATGTGTTTTACCGTCGAGAGTTGCATGGCCCCTCGATCGACAGACAAGCAGGAACTGGGCGAGGAAGACCCTGGAGTGGGCAGGGAGGGCAGGGGGGCCCACGCAGGGTGCCAGGTGCCGCCAAGGGCCCAAAGCCGAGATCCTAATCGATTTCATCAATTTGTCGCCCATCAATCTGGGAAGGCACATGCGGGCGGCTGCGTACTCGCCCTTTCCTTGCCATGACTTGGTCTGCCAACATTGGCTACCTTGGTACAGCTGGGGTACCACCTTGGGCGATGGACTGCAATAATAGCTGCGCTGCAACGTGCCGCCTGGCCACGGCTGTTTTCTGTTCCAGCTTGGCAGGGATCAGCAGAGCACAGCAGGAACCTCGACTATCTTCAAACTGCTAGACCTTGAAGCACGCACGACGCGACGTCGTCATAGCCAATCCCTGGTTCCATTGGCCAACCACTCAAATTCCAGCGCCCTTATCCTTCTTTTTATTGCGACTGTGCCAGGCTAGACTACATGTACTCGCCAAAAGGCCTCCCGCTCCGTCGTCCATCGGACGAGGTTTCCTCTCGTTGTCACCCTGCCGCACTGCCCACCCACCACCGCACGAAAAACTCTCGAGCTTAATTCTCACGCCGTGCATCGTGGTAGCTTGCACCTTGCACCTTGCACCTTGCAGCTTGCAGCTTGCAGCTTGCAGCTTGTTGAGGGGTGAGGCCTGCCAAAACCACGCGCGGCCGCTCCGACCTCGAGTTCCGACCCATTCAACTCGCACCTTGACCGCCGCCAGGGCCTCCCGCCCTCTTCATCCAGTACAAGCCCGGCGTCTGACACGCTGCCGATACAAAACCGGCCTCTCCCCGCGGCCTTGAACGGCCCTCTGCCTGGCTTCAGCCCAATCTGTCACACTCACACGACCCTGCGCCATCTTGTCCTGGCTTCATACTAGTAATCGCCTGCCTCCTGCAGAATTCGAGGCTTTTCAGCCCCAAGGTAAACACGCGTGCTTCTTCTCTTGACAATCAACTACACCAACAAGGCAAAGTTTCTCAAGACTAACGCCATGGCAGAAAGCGATAATCCTTTGAAGGGTGTCAACTCGGAGGTCGACAAGTTCCTCAACTTCGCCAACATGAGCGGCAACCAAGGCGAGGCTCTCGAGCCAACGGAGCCGGTGTCCCTCTCCGGCATGGTATCGACATTGGTACCAGTTGCCATCACCGCCGGCGTCTACTTCCTCATCTTCATCATTCTGCGCCGAAGCAACAGGCGCTTCTATGCTCCTCGCTCTTATATTGGCAGCCTTCGCGAGAATGAGCGCACGCCTGCACTGCCAGGTGGCTATCTAAATTGGATCGGTCGCTTCTGGAAGATACCCGACAGCCTGGCTCTCCAGACCCAGTCATTGGATTCCTACTTGTATCTGCGATTTATCCGCGTACGTGTCCCAACAGCTCATCCACTATCCAGCACCCAGTGCGCGCCTTGTACTGACTACACTACCTGCAGATGACTGTTATCATCTGTTTCGTGGGATGCTGCATTACCTGGCCTGTCCTTTTCCCAGTCAACATCACCGGCGGTGGGGGCCAGGCACAGCTCGACATTCTTTCATATTCGAACATCGACTCCGACACGCAGGGTAACCGCTACTATGCGCACACTTTCGTCGCATGGGTGTACTACGGCTTCGTAATGTACTTGATCTTCCGTGAATGCGTATACTACATCAATCTCCGCCAGGCTTTCCTCATCAGCCCTTTCTACGCCAATCGTGTGTCCTCGAGGACAGTACTATTTACCTCGGTTCCTGACAGTTACTTGGAAGAGAGAACATTGCGCAAGATTTTCGGCAATTCGGTCAAGCACATCTGGATCAACCACGACATCAAGGAAGTCGAGAAGCTGGTGGAGGAGCGAGACAAGGTCGCCTTCAAGCTGGAAAAGGCTGAAGTCAAGCTCATTAAGCTTGCCAACAAAGAGCGTCTCAAGACCTCCAAGGGCGCACCGGCGGACAATGCTCACCCTCCGCTGGATGCCGAGTCTGGCAGCATTGCTAGCAGATGGGTACCTCAGAAGAAGCGGCCGACGCACCGCACTGGACCCCTGGGCTTGATCGGCAAGAAGGTGGACAGCATTGACTGGTGTCGCTCCGAGCTTGCCAGGCTTATCCCCGAGACAGAAGCTGCACAAACAAGATATCTCTCCGGCGGCAATAAGAAGATCCCCGCCGTGTTCATCGAGTTCAAGAGCCAGGCCGAAGCTGAGACGGCTTACCAGGTCCTCGCACACCACACAGGCCTCACCATGTCCCCAGCTTACATTGGAGTCACCCCTAAGGATGTTGTCTGGAGCTCCCTTTCCATTTCTTGGTGGCAAAAGCTTGTCCGACGGTATGCTGTCATTGGCTTCATCACTGCAATGATCATCTTCTGGGCTATTCCCGTGGCTGTTGTCGGTATCATCAGCAACGTGTCCTACCTCGAAAATCTCTCCTTCCTGACGTGGCTCAAGCAAATCCCGGACATCATCATGGGTGTGGTCACTGGCCTTCTCCCTTCTGTCGCACTCGCAATCCTGATGTCGCTGGTCCCTGTTGTCATGAGACTTTGTGCAAAGTTGTCGGGAGAACCCTCATTCTCGCGGATCGAACTTTTTACGCAAAACTCGTATTTCGCATTCCAGGTCATCCAGGTCTTCCTCATCACCACAGTCAGTTCATCTGCTTCCGCAGTGGTAGACCAGATCCGCAAAAACCCAACGGCCGTTACAACGATTCTGGCGAACAATCTTCCGAAGTCGACCAACTTCTACATTTCCTACTTCATTGTCCAGGGAATGACTATTGCCTCGAGCGTCATCTCCCAAGTGGTTGGCTTCGTCATCTTCAACCTCCTCTACAGATATCTTGCCGGTACCCCTCGCGCCCTCTACAACAAGTGGGCCAATCTTAGCGCGATCTCATGGGGAAGCACCTTGCCCGTCTATACTAATCTCACGGTGATTGCGATCACGTACTCAGCAATTGCTCCTCTGATCCTAGGGTGGGCCACTATCGGGATGGCCTTGTTCTACTTTGCTTGGCGGTACAACGTCCTGTTCGTTACGGACACCCAGATCGACACACGAGGCCTCATCTACCCTCGAGCATTGAAGCAGCTGTTCACTGGAATCTACCTCAGCGAGCTCTGCTTGATTGGTCTTTTTGGTGCCTCCGTGGCTATCGGGCCCCTGGTGCTCATGATTGCCTTCCTCATCTTCACTATTCTCTTCCACCTCAGCCTCAACGACGCTCTGGACCCACTTCTGTACAATCTCCCGCAGAGTCTGATGGCCGAGGAAGAGCAACGACGTGCGGGCTTGGAAGCGACAATCAGCGACGAGAAAGCTGTGGCGAACGGCACGGGCTATACAACAGTGAGTGACCCTGGGACTTACAGGCCATGGGCCCCAAAGCACATGATTACTAACCAGCACCAGCATTCCCCCGGCGGTCAACCAAAGAAGGGCAACTTCATCATCAAGTTCCTCAAGCCCTGGGTCTTCGCCGACTACTTCACACTGCGCTCATACCTGCCCCAGCGCGAAATTAACTTTGGCGTGACGGATAAGTTGGAGGCAGAGGCATACTTGCCGACTGTTGTTACGTCACAACCACCGCTGCTCTGGATCCCACGCGACCAGGCTGGCGTTTCGGCGCAGGAGGTCGCGCACACGGGCAAGGTGATCCCGATCACCGACGAAGGCTGCGAGCTAAACGACAAGAACAAGCTCGTGTGGGATCAGGATGGCGCGAGGCCGCCTGTTTGGGAGGAGAAAGTCATTTACTGATCGTATGTCTTCGGCACCCATGAAACTTGATGGAAAAGGTTGGCCGTGGTGGAGGGGCGGAATGGTGTTCCGGGTTGGTCAGGATGGAGTTATACGACGAACAAGACTCACGATTTAAAAATAAAAAAAAAACGCGTCATGTATTTTGACTGACGCATGGCTGTTGGTTTCGATTCGCGATATACCCGGTTTCTATTTCAACCGATATGGCTATTCTGGATTCGTTAGACCGCGGCCAGCATGGGGTTATGATACCACTTTTTTTTTAAATAGCAGTACTTTCGATACTTACACTTGGACAGTCGTACTGCCCGCCGCGCCATGTACTTATTTATTTAAGCCTCGTGGTGATATGCTACCGCACCAAGACATCAACTGCCCAATATTCAATAGCCAAGTACGAGTCCGCCATTGAGGAGCATTAATTTGCAAAGGAGAGGACGAACGGGGCCCATCTGCTTACTTCAACTGCTGTCAGCTTGGGTCTGAACGACTAAGTGCTGAGCTGGTCCGTGCGTCCGCTCAACAGCACCCCTTAAACTGGGAGCCCTGCATCTTGGCGGCTCAGGCATACATATATCGACGACCTTTCTCCCGGGTCACCCGAATCAACCGCCACTCTGCTTTGTCAGTGTGAAGACATCCTCAGACAGTCCATTCTCACGACTTCGAATTGTAGTCGCACTGCTTGAGACTGACGACTCATAGAGGGAACCCAGCAATGGCTGCTCCTGCGACCTGAACGAACGACCACGCTGAGATTGTCGAGATCCTGCCCGCCAATTGCGGCCCGGATTGTCGTCATCTCACCGTCCAGTATACCTGCTCGTCTTTCTAAAGAAGAGAGCCCTCCGTCTATATCTTCCATCATGTTCACCTCACAGGCAAGGAGAAGTCGCGCGAACGTCATTGCCGTGGCCGTGCTTGTGGTCGTCTGCTTCTACTTGGTCCTGCAACTTTCCGGCTCGACTCTGCGGACCATCGTGTGGTCAGCACCAGAGAAAATGCCTACGTACCAGAATTACACGTCGTCATTCTCATTTGACCTGGATAAATCGATACATATCGACTGGATGGCTCGCGTACCGGACCAGACCAGCCTGGCCAGCCTATCGATACCAGGGACGCACGATACCGAGACCTTCGACTTGGTGAACAACACAAAGTTTCAGTAAGCAGCTTCAGGATACAATCTTAACCCCTTTAAGAACAAACAAATCCTGTACCTATAGCCTGTAGCTCAAAGGCCTGTCAGGATGCAGATTTGAGGCAGGCTTTGAGCACAGCGTGGCCTGGCCCTGCCTTGTTCCAACCAAAGTTTCTTCCTTGGTGTTTTGTTTGCTAACTCCCATTGCCGTAGGTGTCAGAACTATAACCTAAAGACACAGCTCAGGGCGGGGCTGCGGTATTTCGACATCAGAGGGCGCTTGGTGATCGACGAGACTGCTGGCGGGGAGGGCGCGGCTCCGGTGATTGGCATCTTTCATGCGCAGATATACACGGGTTACACGCTGCAAGACGTACTGCTTACTCTGTTTGAGTACCTGGACCAGCACCCAACGGAGGGAATTATCATGAGGCTGAAGATGGAAGGGCCGCCGGTGCGCAGGAAACCCGATGGGACCTTGAACGACGAGGAAGAGGAGGAAGCGGCCGACTCCACGGCGTACAATACGACCTTTGAGGAGGCCTTCAACCACTACCGCCTCAAAGACCCCCACACCGAGCCGGGAAGCACTAAGCACCTGCTCATCCCCTGGCCGAGCCCGTCTGCGCCGGCTGGTTCGCCCGCTCTGCCGACCATGGGGCAGCTCCGCAGCCGGGTGATCATGCTACAGGAGTTTCCGTCCGCCCCGGGAACTGCCTATGGCGTGCCGTGGGGCTCCCCACATATCAGCCTCGAGGATCTATGGATCATAGTGGATCTCGAGCACCTGGAGGAAAAGTGGCGGGCGATCCGGGAAAGCCTCGATGCCGCCGCCGCGAGCCCGCTCGGCTCCGACGTGTTGTTCCTCAGCCACCTCAGCGCGAGCGTCGGGGTCACGCCCATAGAGTCGGCGGCGGGCCCGCTGGAGGCCGTGAATGGCTCCATGATCGAGGGCATGAATGACCGGACGGGCCGGCTGCTTGAGAAGACTGCCAAGGACGGCCAGCAGGGCAAGACTGGGGTCATTATGGGGGACTTCCCCGGCCAGAGGCTGGTGGATGCCATACTGGCGAGAAATACCTGGTTGACGGGTTGAGGATAGCGGACTATGAGGTGTCCGTCAGGATTTCCGTTTCACCTCACTCGCATACATATAGAGGATTTTGCATAAGCTGTACACAGGCGCATGTATATGGATAGAGCATGTTTCGTGAGAGAACATCGAAATCAATCTCTTGTTCCAGAGATTTCCCCGAGAATGCACAGTCTGGCTTCAACAGGCGAACCAGCTAAGAGCGACATGGACGGCCAGTTTATGTTCCGTTCTGAGCACGCGGCAAGTGTATCCATACGTACTTGGCCCCAGCGGAGTGGTCCGGAAACCAGCCATAGTGAAGTGAGTTTGCGAACACTCGAGTGAGACACAGTGACAGTGAAGGAGCGTACGCGGTCCATCGTTATTGGACAGACAAATGCCTCACACCAGGGCAAGGGATACGCTTCGGTCATGACAGGACGGTGCGCTACCATCGCGGAGAAGCGTGTCAGCTGTTAGATGACATCAAATGCCCTGTCTTCACGCGCGCTAATGTCATGCCGCTTCACACAAAGTACTCGAAAGCCCAGGACATGCATCAGGAGGGAGACTTTCGGAGATAGACAGTACTCATCGAAAACATCAATCAGACTGATGGCCCGGCACCACACGAAGAAACTGTGAAGCATGCATTGGGCGGATCAGAGGGGTCTTGCGGCCGGCGTACGCGAAAACGCGGCTTTGTCCCGGAATTTATGATTTGATGCCCGTTGCTTACTGTGGTCCCGAATTCCAGTACGACAAACATCTCTGGCTCTTTCTCCGTCGCGTCGGCCGAGGGCGAGGCTCGACGATAAACACCAGGTCCGGCGCAAAACGTCGCTGGGATTAGCTGTCGTGGAGACAGCTATCGCGAATGGTCTGGCGGCCATTGTGTGGAAATTGCCCACTCTCGCCCCGAGAGCCTGGGACACGGCTCCAGTAGGGCTGGCTCCAGAACGCTGATCGTGCAAGCGATGAGTTATAGACTCATCATCCACATTGAAGTTTAATCCCCGGCAAAAACTCCGTCCGTAATGAGGAAAGTACGAGAGAGTACAGTGAACAGGGCGGTCATCATCGATCTCGATCGTGGATTTCGCTGTTTGGTAAATCTAGCCACACGGGGAAGTCTAGCATCTAATTATTTATTGCATGTGAAGCCACAAGAACAGCGCCTCGCCTTTCCGGCGTGCACAGCGTCTGCACAAGCAACACATCCGACCCAATCACCAGGTGCCGATCGCGCAGATCTGCGCAAGGAATGCCAACCGCAGGCGCGCTCTAAAACAATTTGAAACGAAACTCGCTCCCGCAGTTTTGTTCGGCGCCAGCACGCGTATGTTGGGAGGGTGGAGGGCCGGGGCCCTTTGGCGACAATCCCAATCCGGACGGAACACAAACCCAGCACACGTCAGCTCGGGGAAAAAACAACCAACTTGATCCAAAAGAAGCAGAGTAGGAGCAGCTGGGACGCGGGCCAGCCCTAGAGCCCACCCCGGTTCGGGTTCGGCTTGACGGGCGCCACACAGGCCTTGCCGTCCCAATGATCTCATGGCGCGTGCCCTCAAATTTCTCCCTACCTTCTTTGAAGGTTCTCGCGCTAGCGCGCTTATCTCCGACTGTGCGAAAGTGGGATCAACAACGCCTCGTGTGCCTATGTGTGCCTGCCCGACCGGCCGTAACCCGAAGCCTCTGAATTCGCGCCCAATCACCACTTGATGGAATTGCCTGTTTCCGAAAGCGTCAATGGTGTGCCTGTGCCCTGGATGGCTGCCCCACCCCTTGACGGGCGTGCATATTGTCTTCGCTTCTTTGGAGGCTCTGGGGCAGGCTGTTCCTGGGAAGAACTAGTTGATCATCCTTCGGGGACGTGTTAGTTCAGGGGTGCGGGTATCGGTGGTTGTCTTTCGTGTTCGATTGCGCGTCTCCTCTACCTCGATGGCCTACTAATGTCATGTCTCGAAAGCGTCGCCTATGAGGGTGGTGCCTTGCTGAGGCCACGCCGAGTGAATAGCTGCCTCTTCGAATTCTTCAATTCGTATCGCTCGATTCATATGGGCACTCAAATTGTGTGCACAGTATTTTTGTGATTCGATTCACGCTTGGCGTCCTATGTACAGTCCCTTCGAATCAAAGTCCTCTCTGACCAGCCCCTGCCCTCGGCCCAGGGTGCTGCGGCCCAGGGTGCTGGAAAAGTGTTCCTCGCTTTCTTCGTGGGAATCGGTCCGATTTGAGCGTGATTTACTGTACACAGGTTCGGCTTTTTGTTGCTCGTCGGATGATCGACCATGGTGTCGGATTCAGTCCTTGGCCGGAGATAGTAGACACTAGTAGTAGTAGAAATGGCAGCTGTCGTTCGCCCTTGTCCCAGATGGACCGAACGAGCAGACTGCATGCAATAACCCGTTTTATGACGCAGCGAAAACCCAGACACGTCCTTATCCAGTGCCCCACCCCCACAAACATTTCCGTAAAAAAATAACGCCGCCCTGGTATTCCAAATGTACAACGCCGATGATGGGACTCGAGGTCGAGGGAGGCGGCCGCCAAAAGAATTCGTGTGCGTCGTGAGACGTCGCCACAGCCCAGAGAGAAGGTGACCGGCTATGTATGAGCCGCCGCAAATCCAATCTTGATTAGTCGTCGTCGGGATCGGGATTTGTGACGCGGAACGCCCTGGGTGGCTGATGTACTCTTCGCGAGTAGTCCTGGTCGTCTCGGATCGTATTGAAGCTGTCGTGACTTGCGGTGCGGTACAGCCCGACCTTGGGGTCCAGTCGAGGGTCCAAGGGTTTCATGCTCAGTCTCCTGCTCTGGGACATGTAACTGCTTTCCTCGTCCATTGGCATTCCGTATCCCACGCTGGACATGGTGCCCGTCTTTGACATTATTCCGGCGGAACTGCCCCGGCGGTGCGCCATAGAAGCGGCATTCATCGGCTCCTCTTCCTCTTGCATCTTCTTCTTGTGTCGGCGGAACATGAAGGCCCCGAATATGAAGGCTGCTACCGCGGCAAGGATTCCAACAGTCAGGCCGGCAACAGCCCCTTTTCCCAGGCCCGAGCCACCCGATGAGGCCGCCGGCGTGGACACAGTCGTGACTGTTTGAATGATGATGCTGCCCTCGCTCGTTACCGTCTGAACGGCCGTGATTGTTGTTGGTGTTCCTGCGGTCGTTTTCTCGCTCGTTGGCTTAGGTGTCGTTGACTGGCAAGCTTATCAGCTGATGTTTCAAAAGAGACAGTAGTGCAAGCCAAGAAAATCCATAAAAGCGCATCAACACATCCCAAGATGAAATATTCGCGACCTGGCCGCCAAAGGAAATAATAAAGAGCATACAGTGGTCTCGGATTCGGTAGTAGAAGTAGACGTAGACGTGGAAGTTGTAGAAGACTTGACACTGGTAAGCGAAGTGGAAGACACAGATGTACTCTCAATGGTAGAGGTGGTAGTTACTGAGGCCTGCACGAGGGTCTCAGTCTCAGTCTCCGTGTGGATCTCAGTAGCGGTTGTCATCGCCAGTGCCTGAATCCCAGAGTCGTTAAGCGACAGTATAACCCACACGCAGCCCAACCCTTGAGAAAGAGAAATGGATGTGGCAGGAAGTAGAAACAGAGGTTTTCACTGGTGACGGATTCCCGCGCCCGGAGATGAGGGTCAACTTACAGATGTGGTTTTCGATGTGGACGATGTGGTCTTCGAGCTACCTCCGGCAGTACCGGAAGGTGAGGCACTCAGGGCAATATAGCCGTACGTGCCATCGCCGCCACAGTAGTCAGTCGGGTAGCCGGGGCAAGACGATTCACTATAGTTCCACGTTAGCCAAATTCTCAGCATTTGAGCACCGAGGCATGCTCACCAGTTGCTTGTTGAGGTCTGGTCATCGGAACTGGGGACCAGGTTCGAGCACCAACAATCGCTGCTCTGCAACACAGCAAAAGCGTAGCCTTGGTCGTTGCAAATGCCGTAGCACAGGCCTTGTGACTGATATATCGAAGAGTTCGAAGATCCTTCTGCTGTGTTGGAGCTGGCACAATACGCAACTGGTAGGGATGGATCTGCGGAGGCAAAGCCCAAAAACACTGTGGCCAAGGCGACGATGGCCCCGGAGCAAGCGTGCCTGTACATGGCGGCAAGAGACTGCCTGTAGGTTGAGCGCTGAGCGATTCCAACAAGAAGCCTGCTTGTTCAGTGGGGTCAGCATGAGGCATCAGAGGTTAGTGTTGAAGATACGACCCCAATTGGGGACTCGCGGGTTGAGAGGCCGCGACAAAGTGCGGCGGCCGAAGTGGCAGGTGGAGCAGCAAGTAACTAACCTTTCCACTTGGGTACGGGATGTTGATCAGATCAACAGTCGTAGATCAATTGAGGCCCATACAGCAGCATAAATATATTCAACAGCGTATAAGGTAATTCTCCGTCCCTGCCATCCCAAGAGGCTCCTCCCAGTAAATTGGTGGACGGTGGTGGAGCGTCGATCCGAGTCAAGGGCAGTAGCGTGGCTTGTGCAGGACACAGGCGGCGGCACAAGATCGTGGGCCGGGGCACAAAAGTGTGCAGGGCACGTATCCAATGCTCGGGCAGTAGCCCAGAGGAAGGCTACAGCGTCTTCAGGTCGCCCAGGATTTTCGTGAGGGCGAGCGGGAAAACCGAGTGACGGACGCGCTTGTGACTCGGGCAGGGCCACCAAACAGCTGCCACGGCTTCGGAGCGTCTTGGGCAGGAACCAGCAAGGTGTCGTCGATTCGGGTCCACGGCACTACCCACAGTGAAGGAGTAGTAACAGCAGCAGGAGCAGCAACAACAACACCGCGGGATGAGAGGAGGGGAGGGGAGGGGGTGGGTGGGTATGGCGGGAGGCGTGGAAGGAGGCGTGGTAGCAGGAGGGGGAGGAGGAGCAGGAGGAGGAAGAATAAGATGGAAGGGCCGGAGATGGAATGGACGGATGGAATCAGGAAAAGTCGAAAAGAGATTGTCCTAGTCCTCGGTAGTGGAAGCCAGGGTCTAAAGCAGTGCAGTGCAAAGCCAAGCGAAGCGAGAGACAAGGCAGGAAGGCAAGACAGGCAGGCCCGGGTGAGACTTGGAAGTGGAGAGGGTGAATGGAGGCACGGAGGTCGAGGAGAACTAGATCTAACGAATGGACGAGCAAATCGAAGGAGACGGTGCTGGACCGGGCGCGATAGCTGCAGAATTAGGAAATGGAGACTCAAACGGACGACGTTGTGGAGAGAAGAGCCGAGCAGCAGCAAGAGGAGCAAGCAAGCAAGCTACGGAGCAGCAGGCAAGATCTGGCAGCTGCGACGGAGCAGAAGCTGGGGAGTGAACAGGTGCGGTACGGTACCTAGCCGACACGGGCGCGAACTTTTTGGTCCCGCCCTGGTCACTGAGCTAAGCTACAGTCACAGCGGAAAACATCATCACAGTCAAGGGGGGAGGGAGCACACAACCAATGTCGCTCCTCCTCCTCCTCTCTCTACACGTACGGAGTACTCCTTTTACTCCGTGTAGATTTGTTTTTGCTGCCGGCGACCCGACTGGCTTGTGGGTTGGCTAGCGCGGCATCACCCTCAGAGACAGTTCGACCTTCCGACAGCCACCACCTCAGTCCAGGGTTGCATGTGCCTGTGGGTACCTGAGTACCTGGGTACCTTGACGGCGTACCTGGAGTGGCAGGGTACCAGGGGTTTGGATTTTGGCCTTGACGGCAAAGCTGCTGATGAGTCTATAATAATACACTACGGAGTAGTAATACTGGACAAGAACAGGGGGGCCGCCCTTTTTATTACCACAAAGGACCTCGCTCCTTCCCGAGCCCTCCACCACCATCTCCACTGCCGCCGTCCTCTGTCTTCTGTTCTCTTGTCTTCTGCGCCAACAGAGGGACCGCGAGGTCTGCTGGCTGGTACCCTGCTCGGTGAGAAGAAGAACCTTGGAAGAGTCAAGCACGACAGCATGGCGGCAGGGGGGAAGGGTGCAAAGCAGACAGAGTTGACAGCCTGACAGCTTGGTTTGGAGCTTGAGGGCATAGACGTGGGCCTTGTCTATAGCATCGCCTCTATGATTTTTTTTTTTTTAGTCTATTTTGCCAATGGTGCTTCTCTCTATCTTCCTCTAGTTTTCCCCATGCAGCCTTCGTAGCAACGCTGTCGAGGCTCAGCACCCCGACCCCTCGGTACGATTGGCCCCCTCGAGCAAATTGCGTCGATGGATGCTACCCCGTAACGGCAGCGGCAACTGCATGTGCTACGGAGCCTCGTCGGTAATGAGAGAGGCGGGCAGGGACATGGAATGAAGGAGACGGGCGCACAGATCAGATCGCCGCTCGTCGAGATTGCCTGCTGCAGTTTGATTGCCACGGATCCCTGCCCGCCAGCTCCCGGTCATGACTGATGTCGTCACTCACCTGGCGGGCAAGCAGTGTGGGCCGAACTGCCTCCGCTTGAGCTGGCCGTGTGGGCTGGCCGTGGGCTGCCCGTAGGTGGAGTGAGATTGGCGTCTTCGTATGTGAGTCGCGTCGCCTCCAGATAGCCTCACAAATACCCGAGTGCCACAGCCCAGGCCCACCCAGCCGGTTAAAGCCAAGCGCCGAAAAGCCCACTGCTACCTCCCTATCAACATGACAGTGCTGCTGTACTATCCGTGTATGTTTTGTAGATACACTAGATTGTCCTGCTCCCCCTTCCGTGGACATCCGTAGATACCCATGGCCATCGGCGAAATGAACGACACCCTCTGAGTTTGGTCTCGGGAGCTACGGCGACATGGGCGTGGACGTGACCATGAGAATGGCATGAGCTTGTGTTCAGCCATGGAACTGTACTCAGTAATCTGAGCATGGCACAGCACCACACAACCGCACGACCACATGACACGATACGGCACGACACCATCACAACAGGATCACAACAGGGCATCACACAGCCTGGCACACAAGGCAACACAGCGCACAGCAGTGGACGCACACCCCTTCCAGCTCTGCGTGCGCGCACGTCTTCTCCCCATCTCGTGGGCCCCGGTGTCGCCTCTGTTTTGTATCGCCCGTGTCACCGTCGCCAGTTTGCGTTCTGACATGTTACTTGTTGAATAGAAGGGACGAAGCGCGACTCCGGCCGGGGTTGTCTTCGTGTTGATGACTCGCTGCCGTGATGAGACGGGGCGGTCAGCCTCATGGCAGCCAATTGCCAGGTTTCGGAGGCTCGAATTGACTTTTCTGGGTCACACACGCACACCGTCGACAGCGTGCCCGCCCACCCGACAGAGCCAGGGCTTGAGGGAGACAGCCACGATTCTATCCCGTTCCATTCCCATGACGGCGGGACTGGCTGCGCGAGCGGGTTCGCAAGTGCATACAGAGCCCGAGTCTGCTGCTGGAGACGTCACACACGCGTCCTACATGGCTGTATGGCACCATGGCACACCATCATGGGCATCCACCGCGCATGTTGGGCTTGCCGCAACTGCCGTGCGGCCCACTCGCCACTCTGACCATTTGGCAGAGATCCACTCCTTGTTCCGGGCCATTCATTGCGGCCTGCCGTATACCGTACAGCCGTATGAGCTCGGCCCTGATCGCTTTGCCCAGCACCGACGAGTACGATCACCAGACTGCCTCGAGACTGCGCACGATCACAGGTACGCTGCTGCTGCGCGAGATCGTGCACGCCGCAAAGCCTTGGAGGGCGGCTGCTTGCGGCGTCGTCTGCGACAGGACGAGGCCGTGCAGACGGCAACAAACCTGTCTGTTTCTGAATCCTGACGCATGATAATCTACATAGATAGCTGGCAGATGCGCACTTTTCCTTTGTTGTGGCGGTCAATACCAAGTCCTTACAGATGCAGTAGACCACAACGTGGGGTGGGGGTTGGGGGACCCCAAAGGTCACCTGTTTTGCGCAAGGACTCTCCTTGCCGCGCATACTGCCTCCACGTCTGATGTCCACCGTCACTCTCCCTGTTCGCAGCCAGCAATTGACCGAATCCATTGCCCTGGGGCAGGCCATGGCGGTGCGTGAGCACGAGCCTGCTGATGGGCGATGTTTGCGGCATCCATTGGGATGATACTGCAGACCGACCTGCTCGGCAACGCAACGCCATTGCAAGGCAATCCCGGCCGGTGCTCCAAGTACCGTTCGTTCAAAGGAACGTCGTTGAAAAGCAAAAGAAACCCGCCCTCGGAGCCCCTCCACTCGCGGCATGTGATACTTCGGTACGCTGCCGGTCGGTCTACACAGTACTTTCCTTTGACCGGTCGAGTTGGACGCCCGACTCACATTTCAAATTTATCGGCCACCCGGGGTTGCTGGGCAGACTTTTAGTTGCGGCCGACTGCCCCCATCTGCAGAATACTCTGGCAAGACGTACGTCCTGCAACCCTCGCCTGATACGCTGTGCCCGGCTACGCATTTGGGAGGAGAACGATTCACCCCTCTCTAGTCTCTGCCTTCAACGCATAAGGTTGGACGACAGCACCGCTGAAACGTACTCGAACCAAGCAATTGCACTTCGCCACCCAGCAGCAGCCGTACCAGCCATACTACTGGGTGAAGCAGTCGTCTGTTGCATAGATGCCAACAATTCTGTGGTTGGTAGGTATGCACACAGCACAACCATACAAGCCGAGGACGTCTGCCGTGAGTTGAACCACGGCCGACTCCTCCGAGTCGATCAGCGACGCACCGCAATGACGCGAGTATCGCCAGATCATGACCACCGAAGGTGCCATAAGAATTCATATGTCCGGATCATAATGATGCTGTGCTCGGTCCACAGCGGGCAACATCAAAGGATGTTTTCTTCACCCCGGGTCACAAAAGAACGCAGTCGCAAACTGACGATCAGTCCTGCATCAGGCTGAATTGGGATGGGTTGCATAATGCAGCGCATTAAGGTGTCACCACTTGAGCAAAGTTTGAGACTAAATGGCCGCGCCAGGAATCCCCAGCAGCAGAGAGGGAGGCTGGAAGAGCTTCCAATCGCCTCCTGCTCGCGCACACGTTCATTCACTTACGAGTGAGAAGAAACGAGTTTCCCGCGAGACAATCCCCACGCTCGTAGGTGTCCAAGAGATCCCGCCGGCATTAGCGCTCTCGAGTACGAAGTCCACAACCACACCATCCGGTGAGCACTGTAGATCATGCGCCCACCCCCACCACCCAAACGACAACGAAGACTTGTTCCCGCCCACTCGGCGGATACGAAAACCACACGTACCAAGCACAGAGCGCGAAGCTTCCCACACCCCCCACAAGTCGCCAGTCCCACCGGAGATCTTAGGCCCTCTCAGAGCCTCCCAGATGGCGAGGGACCTTCGAGGACGATGCGGGGGTCCACACCACCCAGGAAGAGTTCGCCTCAACGTAGACAAGGGGCCTGTAGACAAACCACAAACTCAAATCATAAACAGGCGAGCCAGGCCCGGACTGGCCGCGGCGTGAAGGATGCGGAGCTTCAACGTGTCATGGAAGGAAGCAAGCAAGCAAGCAAGCAAGCGCGCGCTCACAGACTGGTCGTCGTTTGCCTCCGGTCGTGAGAAACTGGAAACGACTGCGGTGTCAGCGAATGCTGTTCCAGCTGGGCAAGGATAGACGACCTTCTACCGCGGATGGCTACTTTGGGCCCGGACGGGAGCCTATCAGCCCAAGACGCAAGCTTCAAGAACCGTGACAGGGAAAGAAAAATTCATGAGGCCTCAGAAACCTTAACTCAAGATCGTGCTGCGCGGCACAAATGTTTCCGGAGCTAAAAAGGTGCCGCCACTCCCGGGCCCGAACGAATGGCAGGTAGGCTTGTCAACCGAGCCGGTGGGCTCGGCGGAGGGCGGCGCCTTGGTCCCGGGGGAGGACCCGGTGTGGTGTGCCCAACTTTACTCCGGATTATGCACACGTTTTGGCCCACTGCTCCCGTAATTTTGCCTCTCCGGGATGCTGTTGGGACGTAAATCCCAAGAGAAACCGTCCAGCAGCTGCGATTGTCCCTGGAAACTTGCAGCATAGGCGCGAAGTGGTCCGGGTGGCTGCGCGCCTTTGGAACACGATCTCTTGGACATGCTTGGTGCCGAGATTTCCTTTGGATGAAACATTTATCACGGCACCCAATGGCTGAGCCTCAGCAGCTTCCTTGTTAGCAGCCTTACTTGAACAGCCATTCGTGTAAATTCAGGTTAGCTTTTGTGATTTCCGCCGGGACGTGGGCGTATTATCCGTATCCATGCACCGGGCTGGGATTCGCGTGAGTTGTCACCGCTATATTACCTATAACACGTCTTGAACCAACACTTTTCGAGACAGCAGCGCGACCAGCGCAGCTCATCAGGGAAGCTACTCGTCTCGGCTGTATGTCCTGTCCCACCATCTTGGTTACCCGTGTGTTTCACCAGCCCGAAACTGACGGGCCGACCAGCGTCGAGGATATTTGTTTCCTGCACGGCTGTCCCATACGGGAGAAACGGCCTCGGCAGAAGACCCAGTGATCCTGACGCGGCGTTTCACTACTCGAGTTATGCACACAGTAGATCTTGCCCACCGAGCCGACAAAAAAGGGCCCGCGGAGCCCATGCTGAGGCGGCAAGGCCTAGGCCTCAAGTAGGCAGGCCCTCAGAGTTCGATGGCACCCAAGAAATGTCCTGCCAACTGATGCGCATCAACCTGGAGCAGCACGCCGTAACGGAGGGAACATGTGACGAGCCAGGCTGATGGGAACGTGCTCCTGCTCGAGACGACGCATGTCGGGCGGGAACTTACTGGTGAGCCAGTGTCCGCTCGCCCGGCGTGCGCTCTGCCTTTGCTTATACGGTGGCGTTGCGAGCCACATATCTGGCTGGACAACCACGGACCTGCCTTGATGAGCACGCTGGTGTTTCTGGAGACTGTTCTTTAGGAAAATGAGCTTGGCGTGCAGGACGACCCAGAAGAGACTCGCACGTCATATATCAAGATCTCAGGAGCCGTTCATACTGGATGGCTTGGGAGACAAGCTGGTGATGAAGCAGTGGAAATTGTCAAGTGAATTGCTGGATCCACTTCAGCAAGTTAATCATTGCAACGTAGGCATTGCACATCGGTCACAATCACGTGGGATACTATTTCAAATGGATAGAAGAATTTGGCCTCTCTTGTTAGCCCTGTCAAAATTGATTTTCTTAACTTAACAGGCCGGCGGCCTGTCACGTCCACACTCTGGGACGGG
This sequence comes from Diaporthe velutina, assembly GCA_038088505.1. NCBI lineage: Eukaryota > Fungi > Ascomycota > Sordariomycetes > Diaporthales > Diaporthaceae > Diaporthe > Diaporthe velutina. Next base: position 242,177 of record JBBWSJ010000037.1, on the reverse strand, counting down.
GTATCTATCGCAGTAGGATTGACAAATCTGTTCAAGCCTCATTATCGTCTCCGAAAACCACCATGAACTGGTGTTAAATCCACATCGTTGTTCCCGAGCCTGAATGCAGATGGTCGGGCCTCAAGGGTCACATCAACGGAAACGCGTCGTTGAATAAGCTCAAAAGGTGCTTAGTGACGTGGATTATTCCGCAACATCTCGTACAGTGCCTCCTGGTCATTCATGCTCGTGTAGGTGTTGCCAGCAATGTTCATAGATCTGTGCTGACCATACGATCCAGACCCGTAGTTGGACGTCGTAGTGTTGGTAGATCCGAACCCGTACCAGTCCTGCTGTTGTTGCTGTTGCTGCTGTTGCTGCTGCTGCTGCTGCTGCTGCTGCTGCTGCTGACTGGTGGTCGGATGAGGTTGGGCCGAATAGGAGCTGTAGGTTTGTCCGGATTGTTGTGGCTGTTGACTGTAGGATGCATTTGTATTGCTAGTTGCCCTCGACTGCGTCGGAGCCGTTGACTGGGGTCGTACATTGAACGACTGCATAGCCGTGGACTGCTGTTGTGCCGAGGATGCAGGTACACTGTAGGCTGGCGTCGACGAGGCTGGAGCCTTATTCGAACTGTAGGCATTACTGCTTCGGCGTCCATTACTATTGCCCCAATTTTTCGAAGTGGGAGCTACAGTCTTCGTGTACGAAGTCGATGTGCTTTGTGTCACGGGATTTGCCAGTGGAAGCGCATTTGAAGCCTGCGGCCGAGAGTTATAGGCACCATAGCCTGTGTAAGATGTGGTCGAGCTAGTAGATGGAGGATGTTGCGAGTATGGCTCGTACGCCACCCTGGAGCTTGTCGCGGTTGCCTGGGTTGGTGCATTGTTGTAGCGGGGGTACTGGTCGTACATAGGCACGTTGTCCGAGTCTGTGGCAGAAGGAGCGTTATAAAGCGAGGAAGCAGCTCCCGTTGTAGTGGGCTGCGATGTAGTGGACTGCTGGAAGGGCGACGCTGTCTGGCGGCTTTGCGACCTCTGACTCTGCCTCGATTTTGCCCTGGCGACCTGTGCTGCTTGAGTCGGGTTCGCAAACGGCGACGTCGTTCTTGTGGTTGGCGATGTATGGGTCCTTTGCTGAAGAGCCGCGTGAGTCAATGTCGTCGCTGCCTGGAGAGCATCGTGCGAAGCGGTTTCGTAGGTAGATGGTGCCGCTGACTGCCTGCTTCTATTTTGCCTCGATGAAGCACTTTGACTGATGGCCGGAGACTCCGAATATGCCTGAGCAGAGTTCACGGGTACATTGGTCGGCTGCCATGATGGAGCCGCTGGAGCAGCATTTGTGGAGTCGGCATAGTCGGTCTGATTTTGACTAGAGCCAGATGGTAAGCTGCGACGGGTGCCGGTATGCGACAGCGTCGAGTCGGTAGGTTGCGATGGTGGTCGATTAGGTTGCACCGTCACTGACTCTGGTTCTTGCACATGCTGACGGGATGCTGTTGGTGCATCAGCGTAGGCCACATCGGGTGCTTGATGTGGATGCTGGGAATAAGTGATTCCATTCGATGTGGGCTGTGCCTGGAAGTAATCCGTATTGGGCATTTCCTCAGTCATTCCCACACCTTCAGGATAGGAGAGACCGCTTGAGGCTGGCTGGTATATGTCCTGAGACACATCATGGGTCACTGCGAAGGCTGTCGGATCGCTTGGTTGTGGCATCATCTCAGGAGCCGGGGGATGGGAGGTATCAAAGCCTGGTGAGCCCAGGTCTGAGGCTTCTTCCTCGGGCACCGCCTCTGACAGAGGCTCCGGAATAGGCGCCGAGTCTGGCACTGGATCTGACCCTGGAGCGACCTCAGATGCTTCGGGCGCATCCTCGGCCACTTCCGCAGACTTGGACCCAGCTGGCTTGCGACTCTGTGGAGGTGGATAGTAACATGTGATGCCAGCCCCAACACACTCCTGGCACTCTGGCTTGGCTTTCGTACACTAATCAGAGTCAGCATCAATTACACGAGAAGAGTTTTGGGGGCATCCACTTGCCTTTATCTTCTTCGCGCGGCACGCCTGACAGCTGCCTCGTGTCTTTTTCACCTTTGGCGCGCCATCTTCGCCAGAGGCTTTCTTCCGCGATGTCCTCTTCTTCGTCGAGGCGTTGGGACCATCACCATTGGACGGGGATGGGCTGCCTGACTGGGGGGTACTGTCCTTGTTTGGATGGACAATTCTTAACCTTTCAGCGCCGTACTTGGCAAGCATCGCGAGAGATTCCATCTGCAAATCTGGAGACTGGTTGGCGAAAATGTTGAACTGTTCAGCGGAAAGTGTGTCTGGGTCTATGCCGCTGTCCCGAAGTTTCTTGCTTGCCTCTTCCTGTCGACGAGCTGTCTCATCTGGCGACAGATTGAGCAGAGCAGCGTTTTGGCCATTTTCCTCTGACTTGGAACCAGCCTTTTTAGGCTTCTTGGGCCTGGGAGCCCGTGGTTTCTTCGGCTTGGTTGCCTGTTCACCATCCACCGTCTGCTCACCAGTTTTGGCGCTCTTCTTGCGCTTCTTCTTGGTGCCGCCCTCCGGTGCTCCGGTATCGTCGACTTGGCTCTTTCGCTTCTTGCGATCTCCGTCCCTCCGTCTAGCGGCCTCCGCTCTAGGGAGGGGCGGCGGGGGCTTGAAGAGCTCCGCGAGCTCCGCCACCGTTTTGTGTAGCGGTGTATGTTCGAGCTTGACAGTAATTACACGACTACTCTTTGCAAAAGATATTGTGATCGAACCACGACAGTCAAAGGCAGGTCGTGCTGTAACTCAGGTTAGCCAAAAGTTCGGCAAGATTGGAGACCTAGATATCATAGCTTTCTCTTACACAAGTTGACAGGGTCCTGGCCGTCCTTCCCACTGGACTCAGCTATCCGGAGTTTCGCAGAGTGCTTAGAGTGCTGGCGCATCCACGCCTGGGTCGAGTTCTTGCAGAGATATGTAAAAGTCCAGCCTGACGAGTTCCGGGACACGGAGCGGACGGTCCACGAGCTCCCATCCACACTACCCAGAGACGCGATGATGTACTTGGCGACCGACTTCTGAAGAGCTGGGTCGTCAGTGGGCTGATTCAGCAATGTGTCGATAGCTCGGATCTCGCGTGTCGCTGCGGCAGAAGGGTTGCCATTCATAGGCGCGGTAGCAACTGCGCCTGGGGTCCCTTCCGCAGCATGGTCCGGATTTTGACCGGAGTCGGCGTCACTGTCGATTTCGGGCACGTGAAAGACAACTGTTGACCTGAACTCGAAGGTCTCTGAGATATGCTCGGCCTTTGTTTCTGTTGCCTTGGTATCGCGGAGGTGCGCGAGTTGGAGGCTCAGGTCCTCAATCGACGCGCAAACGTGGTTCGGTTCGGGCGCATCGAGTAGGAAACGGTCCATGGCTGCGACTTCCTCGTGTGGCCGTTGAATGCGTCACCTCGCCGCGCCGCCAAGTGCCCGATGGCGGATGGGGCTTGCGCAGACCGTCGCCCTGGTGAGTGACACAGGTGAGGTTGGCGATGCGTGTCGAGGACGCGGCTGACGGTGGGTTGGGGGTCGGGCGATGAAGAGGCGTTCCGCGTTTCGTTGCGCACGGCGACTATACGGCACTGCTCCGCTTTCACTTCGACGTAGGGCTGGGGAAACAATTGACTAGCGCAGACTGCCGCGGGCAGTGGCGCACGGGTGAGTCCCTGCAGGTGCACCCTGGTCCCCCACACAGTACCTAGGTAGGTACCTATGTTCCCTGGAAAGAGTACTACAGATGACCACCTCTTAGGTGACTCAAATTCATTAGGCGGAAGGCCTGTCTTGACGATTCATGGAAAGTTGAGACTACACAGCGTAGTAGTTGAGTATGAGGATGGTCTCAGTTCCAAGTCACTTCCAGGTGGCGATGAAAAGTTGGTCACGCTTGCTTGAGAAGACGTTTTGCTTAAGCTCATCTGTTAACTCCAACACATCAACTAAGCCAGTGAATTCCTCCTCTGCAACATATCTTGTACACATCAACATCATTGAAGAATAACACCTCGTAGTGCTGGTCCAACACCTCGCTCTCCCAAGCAACTTGCAGAACCCCAAATTTGAGCTGGAATCCGCTCCACCATTCTAGGTCGTCCACAGAACTTCACGCAGGATGCCCTCTATTGCAGTTGCAGCATTAGTCTGAGCGGGTCTGCTCCGTTAGATGTCCAGTAATCAGCATCTTGTATGGCCAGGCACGAGCATCGACTTGACACGAGCGCTCAACCCGCGTCCTTCAGCCTTTGCAGTACCTTTGCACTGGAACTGAACACCTGCATCTCGTGGAGCAGTTGTACGGAGCAAGGAAAGGCAGCGGGACCAGCAGGCTCGAAGGAATCGCAGTGGTGGTGATGTTGGCGCTGGATACAAGACCAACCGTAATGCCTTACAAGCCTGAAAATCGCCTGGATTAACATCCACCGCGAGCTCCAGCGGAGTCGTTACAGTACAGAGCTCGCAATAGCGGGGCCACCAGTTCCAGAAGGTGTAGACTGAGCTACTGCATGGCCACTCAGGAAGATTGAAAGAAACATGCATTTTGTCGTCGAAACAACTCAAAGTCCGGAGGGATCTCATACCTAGGAGGCTCTCCGAGCACTGCGAACCAGAGTGTACAGAAATCAAAAATAGAGGGACACACGATGACTTCAACAAACCCCCCCCCCCCCCACCTACTCTATCATTGCCATGCTACCTAAGTAGGACTCAGACCAACCCATACTGTTTCGAAGCAACATCACTCGGCCGGCTCATTTCGCCATCCGACCTTGCGAGCAGTGCAGAGTGCATGATGGCAAGGGCGGCCGGCCCTAATTGTGAGCGTGATATCGTTCGCGTCGTTCACGGCTACTCTGCGCGGAACAGGCAACGTGGTCTGCTCGCAACGGGCTGATGTGCACCGGTGATGAGATCGGGTGTCAACACCCCGGGCGTGCAAAGCTTCCCCAAAGGTCCTCATCCCCAACAGCGGGATTATCATGCAGGACACTTATATCGACAGCATCTTTGGGAATGCCGAAGAAAGTGTGCTTTGTGTGACATCCAGGCTGGTGCCTGGACAATATGACCTCTTCTGTTATGGATTCAACAGTTCCTCAAACGCCAAATTTCCCTGGTGTGAAGCGAGCAAGACAGCCATAGTTAAGCTCTTTCCCATCACTATGCCTGGCCCTCGACCCATTCCTCAACAAGCTCTAGCAGGTCCGCCTTCTTCTTGCCTGTTGTGCTACCCAAGTCCTTTTCAGCACATATTGCCTTAAGTTCAGCCACGGTCTTCTTGCGCAGCGAGTCGTCATCAATTGCCGCCTTCAACTCTGCGAGACTTGTACCGCTAGAGGAAGCGGTTGCCTTCTTCGGCGCAGTTTTGCTCCTCTTCTTTGGTCGCTCATCCTCGTCTGCATCCTCCTCCGCCTCTCTCTTGATAGCAAGCTGCTGCTGTACAGCAGCTGCTTCCGCTTTGAGCATTTCTTTAAGCTCGATCTGATACTGCCCGACTCGCTTGTTAATCTGCTTGTACTTGGGCACCGTGAGATCAGACTTCTTGGTGTCGATATCCACGTCGAGCGCTATTTCCTGCAGAATTTTGTAGTGCCACTGGAGAGATGGATTGGGGACCTTTGAGGGGTCGTACACGCCCTTCGGCATCTGGAGATTTTCCACAATAATTCGCATTTTGTCGATCAACTCGTCAGATGCTCTGACCACCGGCTGGTTCTTCAATTGGGTGATGTCCCGCACGTCATCCACGAACGGAAGAGGACATAACCAGAGCCCCGCGGGCAAGAATTGTGTCCCAGAGTCCTCATCTGACGGTGTCCTGGACGGAAGGATGGCCACAATCTGCGGCACAGCGTTTTTTCGAGCGATGTACCACGCGATGGCCATTTTCTTGCTGTCGAGCAGCTTGCGCCAGAGCGCGGAGAACACTCGGGTTGAGCCGACAACATCTGCCTCGGTGGGGAAGATGAATGCAGATTTCTTGACCGCAGCCCACGGTTGAAGCATTGAGCGTGGTTTGAAGCCGATGACACGCAAGCATTTCCCCTCGAAGTGCTTGATCGAGTCTAGCTCCTCAGGCTTGAAGTAGACATAGTCACCGCCGCTGCCAAACTTGTATGCTTTCTTTAGTTCACTCTTCTCCACAGTCCGCATGGAGCCATCCTCTGTCTTGTGGACTTGACCTTGGACGATCTGCTTGTCGTTAATACCGTTGGTCCAGATGTAACAGCTTCGTTGAATGGCCTGCTTGTGAAGAATGAGGTAGCCATTGACGGAGATGGATAAACCTGGAGCAAGGTGAAGGGGCATCTTGGAGAAGTAGGCACGTTTCGGAGTCTGTTTGGCGTTTATGCTGGAAATCAGGGAATTCAGTAGGGAAATGCCATCGCCGGTGTTGAGAGTCTTGATCTCGTCCGGGTTATCGGGATCTGTTGCGGCATAAGGATCACGATATATGATGTCCTGAGCTTGTCAGCGTGGACATGGTAAATTTCTTTGTCGGCCTGTGAATGCAGGACTCACAGTGTAAAACTTGTCTAAGTCGAAGTTCTGTCCATGCCGACTGACGGGAAACAATTCAACAATGACACCCAGGTCGAACAGGTCTTTGGCGCGCACAGTGGCGATCTCGCGCTCCTTCTTGTCTCCAGCACCCGGGTCATCGTTGTTTGTTACGATGAACAACCTCCGCGAACCGAAATTAGGTGCGTTTGTCATGAGGAGTTGGTTGGCACAGTTCAGCATGTGAGTGACGGAAGTGCGGCCCTTAGCAGGCTTGAGAACGCCGTCCGGGTCTTTGCCAGTCTCGGCCATGTCCTTCAGGGCCCTGACGGTACTCGCGGAAGGCACGTCGAGGTCGATGTAGAGGTAGCAGTTCATGTAAGGTTCAAGCTTGATGTCAGGCAGGTCGCCAACCTTGGTCTTCTCTGTTCCAAAAAGCAAGACGCCCATCATGTCCTTTGGCTGCGCAATAATTCGCTGTTGCATGAGTTGGCAGGCGCTCTTCAACGCTGCCGTGACAATGCTGTCTGTGTCATCCCTCTTGGAGCCAGAGCCAGGCGGCTGCTCCAACATCGACTCGCTGATGTCAATGGCGAAGACCACCGCATCCTTCTGCGCCTTGTAGTCCTGCTCGAAAATTAGCTCTGAAAATGTGACAATCAAATCTTTGGGTGCACTTACATTCTCACCAAGCTCCTCCTCACCATCATCCTCCTCTACCCGCCGGTCGTTCTCCTCGGGGTCGTAGGCCATGGTTTCTCACTGGGGTTGAAAAAAGACCATTGTCTGATCAAAGTCGACCTCCAACATCAGTTGCGGGCAGAACCGAGTCTCTCAAGATGAATTCGAGGCAGTTGCCGGAATTGCCTGCCCTTGTTCCAATACCAGGCACCCACCGCGTCTGGCACGCGTAGCTAGGCAGACACCTCTCCAAGGGGTGAGTTGATGGAGCTTGCGGTACCTGGGTACCTGCCGTTCCTTACTAAAAAAACGCTGGGTACACAGTAGGCGTAAAAGACCTGCATCCAATGAACGGACTCGCGATTCGGAATGCTGCAGCTCTTCTAGCACTACACTGGGTGACTGGCTAACAAATGGCAGGGTTGGGTTGCTTGTCGGCTTGGTACGACAGCTGAACGCTGGAAGAGGTACTACAGCAGGCATGGGTCCCTTGCGTGGCCAGGGGGTTTTTGAGCTTGCCTCCACTGTGGGGTTCCAGATGACAACCCGTCATCAATTGCTGGCCCAGAGCTCAGGATCAGCAAAGACCTCGGGCAATTTGGAGATCGCGGATTTCCGTACATCTTTCAACATACGTTGCAACAGCCTTCTACATTTTGTACAGGTCTCACTCCCGGCCTTCACCTGAACTGTATACTCAGGACAACTTACCAACGTTCGACAAATTGTCCGAAGCTGTCGTGACTATGGCTTTACGACAGTCCGTGTCCGGGCTCTCCAAGAGCATCTCGCGACAGACTGCATCGCCACTCATTCTGCAAAAGAGCGCCGGACAATCCGCAAGATGTTTGGCCTCGGTACACAACCCTCCAGTGACGCAGAACTCTGCCGGAGCGAAAGGACCGACCGCCATGGTTTTCATGAACATGGGCGGCCCGTCAACCACAGACGAAGTCGGGGACTTCTTGAGCCGCTTATTCGTAAGTGCGCCCACACAGAGGTGCCATCCACATTAGACGCCGAGGGCTGACCAGGCGAACAACTTCTACAGGCCGATGGAGACTTGATCCCACTAGGAAGACTGCAAAACTACCTCGGACCCCTGATCTCAAGCCGCCGCACTCCCAAGATACAGAAACAATATGCTGCCATCGGTGGCGGATCCCCGATCCGAAAATGGTCCGAATACCAAAACTCCGAGATGTGCAAGATACTCGACGAGATATCTCCTGAGACGGCACCACACAGACCATACACTGCTTTCCGCTATGCGAACCCGCTGACCGAGGAGATGTACAACAAGCTGCTAGCAGACGGCTTCGGCAACGGGAAAGGTGGCCGTGCTGTCGCCTTCACACAGTATCCGCAGTACTCGTGCTCTACAACTGGAAGCTCAATAAATGAACTTTGGAAGTGGAGGAACAGGCTTGAAAAGAACGGCCAGGGTGCCATACAGTGGAGCGTCATTGACAGGTGGCCAGTACATCCGGGTCTGGTTGAAGCCTTCGCGCAAAACATTGAGGCTAAACTGAAGGAATATCCCGAGGAACGACGTGACAAGGTCGTATTGCTATATTCTGCGCACAGTCTGCCAATGTCCGTTGTCAACAGAGGTGAGTCCTGCATCCCTCCGCGCTGGTTGGGACTAGAGTTGACTGTTGCCATTTCATAGGTGACCCATATCCTGCCGAAGTGGCAGCGACTGTCTACGCCGTTCAGCAAAGACTGGGCTTCAGAAACCAGTACCGGCTTTGCTGGCAGTCTCAGGTTGGCCCATCAGCCTGGCTGGGCCCTCAAACCGCCACCTCCGTCGAGGAATTTGTCCACAAGGGTCAGACGGACTTGGTCCTGATTCCGATTGCCTTCACCTCTGACCACATTGAGACACTTTTTGAGCTGGATCAAGAAGTAATTGGTGACTCGGGCCACCCGGAAACCGTCAAGCGCGCCGAAAGTCTGAACGGCAACCCGACATTCATCAAGGGCCTCGCAGACATCGCAAAGAAACACCTCGACAGTGGCATCACTTGCTCGACGCAGATGGGGTTGAGGTGCCCTGGATGCAAGAGTGAACGGTGCTTGGAGAGCAAGAAGTTCTTTGCTGGAGAAGGCAGGGTGCCAGCTTAAATGTGGCGCTTGGTGTGACACAGCTTATGACTATTTGATTATTTGTACCATAAGGGCTTGTTGTTATTTGGGATGGAGTTCCGGCTCAGCAGGGGGTTAGGTCGATCGGGAAAAGGCTGTACAACAGGAGGTACCAGGTTATTAGATCTGTTTGAAAAGCGATTCATACGGCTTCCTTGTGGTTTGCTTAAGACCGAGCGCTGTTCCCAGTCGTTCACTGATTGTGACTCAAAGCCGATACACATGCGGCAATACATCAATTTCAGGCAATATGATCAGTCGTTGCCAGTCCGTCCAACAGGAGCTTGCTGTCCTGGTCACTGTGATAGTTCAGAAAGCCAAACGAGCCCGCTCCCCCCCCCCCCAAATTAGTAGATCCTGGCTTGTCTGTGATTTGGCTCCCAAGGCAATACCAACCAGGAGATCCAGGTCGCCCTCTTTCATTGATCGCTATATCAAATTCCGTGACGCACATGCAATTGACGAAAGGCTGTGGCAGTCTTGTGAACTGCCGGGACTCCATCTCGACGAGCATAGACTTGATGGTCTCCAGACACCAATGAAGCTGGCCTACTCACGGGAGACCGTTCCAGCCTGTCAGTAAGCGACTCGGAGCAGCTTCAATGTGGGATCGCCGGCACTCCGCAGACATATTAGGTTATAATTACAACCTGAGGCCCGCTTGAGCAACTCACATGGCAATCAGGCCTCCGTCGCGCGCAGCCAAGCTCGTGCTGTCCTGAACTATACGACGGTTAGATCGCTTTTTGACAGCGACCATGGGAATCTAGAACCGCATCTGGCCTGTTAAACTTCGAGCGCGAAAAAACTTGATAGCGGTCGCACACATGGAACGTTTCAATATCATGCGGCCCGGGAGACAGGATCACCTTGCCCGGGGAGAGCGCCGGCCCCTATGGCTTGAAGAGGCGGGCCGCGGCGAGCACCAAGCTGAATGGCTTTGAGCTTATAGTAGCCAGAACGGAGGTTTTTAAACACCGTCAAGAGCGAGGTGTGCGTTACAGCACTGCCCTCCCACCACATGGGCTTATTAATAGGCCTGGCAGGGCAGAGGGGGGAACGGGAGCTCTGCCACACAGCATGCTTCCAGGCTGCATAATGATTCATTGTATCTTACACAACAAGCTTCCGTTTCCCGAACGGCCTAGCGCACCGTACGGTTGGGATTGGCCCAAAGCTGTCGCTGGGGCTGCCAGCGTTGGGGGTGCGGGCGCCAATCTGGAGGGCCGCGAAGCGCTTTGATAGGAAGCGGAATGCAAGTTTGGGGGGAAAGTGTGGCTGTCGTTCAGAAGTGGGTGACCGACTTCCGATTGATGGGGCGGGTGTGGGTGTTCGCAGTCTTCCTGTTCGGGCTTAGAAATCAATGATGGATTATTGTGCGACAACGAAACAAGTGCGTCATCAGTCGTCGCAATCGCGGCTTGACAGGACACGACCACCTCTGATTGTCTTTGGCTGTCGTGTCTTTTGCAGCTAGCCGCAGAGTAGAAGATTCGCGACCTGCTTAGATAGTATTAGGCCAGCAGGTCGATCAAGTCTAAGTGTTAGATAGTAGGAAAACGGTCGTGGTAACGGTGTTTTACCGCTGTCTCGGTGCCGTCCCCAACCTGCTCGGGAACCTTGATGGAAAGGCAGGCGAGAGAAAACGGGCAGCAGCTCTGGGCCCCGACACCTGACCCCCGTCTTGAAACCTCCGTCTTAGCGCACGTATGCTACGCTACAAAGGAGAACAGGAGTCCGTGTTGTCCACGTTTCCCATTCCACTGGGCCTATGGGATTTGCTCCAGACTGCCCCAGCTCAAGGAATGCTGGCAGTCCCACGTAGGAATCCCCACGCTTATCAGATAAAGCAGTGGGAGCTTGTCTTGCTTCAAAACAGTTCGCATTGTCCAGCCCTCCGGCACATTGGAGGTTGACTCGCTCACCTTTCTTCCCCTGGCTCAACATTTATGTTCGCTTCCCCAGCGGACCTTCCTTCACGCCTGTTCATATCCCCTAGCTTGAATGTATACCATTTTCAGGTAATGGAGAGCATCGCGGACCGCCGGCCCCACGCTGTCATCTCCCTCTCCGTGTAATCCGAACTCCGCCACCCGTCATAGCGACGAGCGGACTTCGTCTTCGTGCCCCAAGACTGAGCCACAGCGCGACTGCCGCTTCACGGTCACTCGAGTCGCCAATTTTACGCAGCCGCCAGAACCGCGCCCTGCGGAACCGTCAGTTTGGGTGAAAACGAACACCTCCTGGGCCACTCGCAACTCAGCCATAGGCCACACAACTGTGGCCTGTAGACAGCAAAAATGCCGGGCGGAGTGCGCCGAGGCTCGTTGGCGGACGATGCGTACTCGCTCTCGACGACGCCGGACGACGAAGAGAGACTAATGGCACCCGACGAGAGCACAAGTCTGCTGGGCGCAGACGCGGGATCGGGAGATGAAGCGCCACCAGCAGGCAAAGACAGCTGGGACGGATATGCTGAATTCGACGGCCTTCCCTGGTACAAGAGGCCTTCTGTATGTCCCCTGTGCGGCAAATCCTGAGCTTGGGAGAGCCGTTGCGCTGACACTGGTCTGTTCAAGGTCTACTGGCTGCTTCCTCCATATGCCCTCTTCACCCTGGCATTTGGTGGATCCGTAGTGCCAAAGCTCAACCTGTATGCTGACCTCTTGATCTTCATCTGCTACCCGCGAATGCGTCCTAACAGCCAGCAGCATCATCGCTCTTGTTTGCCAGCGCTACTTCTCCGAACAGACTGTCGACGATCCCACGTTCATCGTCACCCCCATCGTGCTTGGTGGTGACAACCCACAGTGCGCCATAGCTGAAGTTCAGCAGAACGTTGCGACATTCATGCTGGTCCTCAATGTTATAGTTGGAGTCTTGAGCGCCTACACCACGCCCAAGATCGGTTCCTTATCCGACCGATTCGGTCGCAAGAAGTTGCTGGCCCTGACCTCTGCCGGCGGTGTCCTCGGCGAACTTGTGACGATATTCGCGGCCAGATTCCCAGACGTCATTCACTACAGGTGGCTCATTCTAGGGGTTGTCTTCGACGGGCTTGCTGGCTCTTTCACGGCCGGCTCTGTACTCAGCCACTCATACACGAGCGACTGCACACCTCCGTCGAAGCGTGGCGTGGCTATCGGATACATCCACGCGTGCCTCTTCAGCGGCCTGGCCTTCGGACCTCTTCTTGCGGGTTATTTCGTCAAATGGACTGGTTCTCTACTCTCTGTCTTCTACGTCAGTCTCGGGTGTCATCTAATTTTCATCGCATGTGTCATTTTCATCCTGCCAGAGTCGGTATCTAAACGACGTCAGCTTTTGGCTCGCGAGAAACACCACTTCGATCAAGTGAAGCGCGACCAGCGCACACGGCAGTGGGCATCGCAATACTTGGCGACTGCAGAGGGCGCGACTTCTTGGTTCTGGTCATGGCTCGCATCGCCCAAATATGCAAACGCTGCCGCCTCGATCCGGTCAGCAAATCCATTGGAGCCGCTCAAAGTCCTGGCCCCAAGAGGCCACTCAAACAAGCGCGCTCGACGAAATCTGATTCTACTTGCTGCCATCGATACGGTCATCCTAGGCGCGGCCATGAGCTCAGGGCAGGTGACGCTACTGTACAGCGAGTTCATCTTCCACTGGGGCAATTTTGAGACGTCACGGTTCATCTCTCTGGTCTCCCTGGTCCGCGTCGTCGTGCTGCTGAGTTTACTACCCATTATCAATTATATCTTCCGGATACTACCAGCCCGGAGGCGCCGTAGGGAATCAGGTGCCATCGCGGAGCAAAGTGCTGGTGCGGATGGCCTGGACGTGTGGCTTCTGCGCATTGCCATCGTGTCAGACGTCATCGGCATCACTGGGTACATATTCGTCCGCACCGAGGCGCTGTTCGTCTTGTGCGGCGTGATCACTGCCTTTGGCGGTGTGGGCTCCGCGACCATCCAGGCCGCCCTCTCGAAACATGTCCCTGGGGAGACGATCGGACAACTTCTCGGCGCGATTGGCCTTCTCCATGCGCTGTCCAGAATCATTAGTCCGGTGATATTCAACGGGCTGTATGCGGCGACGGTGAAGACCTTCCCGCAGGCTGTGTTTGTTCTTATTTCTGGAATCTTTGGCGTGGTACTAATCTTGTCCATGTTTGTGAAGCCTCATGGTGAGTCCACTAAATTCAACCACCAAATCGGGTCTTGGGAAGTCAATACTGATAGCTATGACAGTGTACATGACAAAAGAGGAAGAAGTCGAGGAAGAGAGGCCGATTCGGCCCAATCCTCACCGAGAAGACACTCTGACCGATGATGAGGTTGTGCCTCAGCTCTAGAGGACTGTGTCGCACCTATTTTTAGGCGTTCATCATGTACGACCGCTACGCGGGGATTTTTCTGACTCGGCTGGTGTGATACACGCACTTTCCATTTGTACCTGCATTGTGTTTGTCTATACCACCAACCTTTTACGGCCTGTGTTGCGGCCTTTGTTCAGGGATAGAGATAGACATACGGCCATGTGTGCCAAGAGAGCACTAGCGATCCGTTTCTGTTGCTTAACTATGAAATAAATGCTCAAATATACACTGTAAAACTTGTAACCCACAAGCAATATGCGCAGGAGGAACAGTGCCACTGAGGTCACTCAGAAAGGTTTTGCTGCTGTAGCCCGGATCGTTCAGCGTTGGTCCCACTGTTTCCAGGGCCGAGACACTGCTGCTGCCACTGGGCACTTCGACTGCTTAGCGGCGACCATCACCACCCAAGCCTGCCAACGTCCGGTCTAGCCACAGTGAGCAGTGAGCGACTCCAGACGGGACCCATCTCACGCCAGCTATCGCCACATATGTGAGGACTTGCCTTTTTTCACTTTTTTTTCAATAAAAAACTCAGAGGATGTTCAAGCATCTGTGGAAACAACCCGTCAACACAGTCCTCCACCACACAACGAAAGCGAAGATGAGCTCAGGCGCCCCAGCCAAGAAGATATCCTTCGGGCCGTTCGAGGTAACCTCCCAGGTGAGTCGGACGACTGTAGACATGGCGCGAGAGCAGTCAAGCCAGGACAGCACCACCGTTGACACAAGAAACCAAGGTCTTCCTCACAACGCCGCACTCCTTCGCCCTGGTCAACCTCAAGCCGCTGCTCCCGGGCCACGTCCTGGTGTGCCCGTCGCGGCCCCACAGGCGCCTGACAGACCTGTCCCTGCCCGAGGTGACGGATCTTTTCGCGACCGTGCAGAGGGTGGAGCGCATGCTGGCGCGCCACTACTTCCCCCGGGGCGAGCAGCAGCAGCCTACCGAACAGGCCTCAGGACAGGCATCGTCTACGTCACCGGCACCACCGGCCGGCTCGTTCAACATCGCCGTGCAGGACGGACCCGAGGCAGGGCAGACGGTCGCCCACGTACACGTGCACGTCATCCCGCGCGTCCGCGGGCTGAGCTCCAAGCCAGAGGACACGGCGGGCGACGAGCTGTACGAGCGGATGGCGCGCGAGGAGGGCAACGTCGGCGGGGCGCTGTGGGACCGGCAGCAGCGGCAGCAGCGGCAGCAGTTTGGGGACAGGCCTACGGCTGGGGGCGCGTTCGACCGGATCGAGGACTCGCAGAGGGAGGCTAGGACAATGGAGGAGATGGTGGCCGAGGCCGAGGTATTCCGGAGAGCGCTCAGGGAGATGGAGAAGGAGGAGGGGTCCGGGGCTGTGGGTGGTGAGGCGTCATGACAGCTCTGTGTGTCTTGCTGGGGGCTGGGGTGTTGGTTATGAGCAGGGCATCTGGTCTGAGGCATTATGTATGCAGCCAGCCAGTCGACCAGGTCAGTGGGTTGTTGAATCACAAGCGATGTGCGTACATGACTAGAATAGTGGCAGACGAAGCTCTTTTGCATATGTATATATATATGACCAGGTATAGGTATCTCCATCCCAGTGTGTGCCAACGCCAGACTTTTGCCCGCCTTGTCAAAACTTTACCCAAGAACAGAACCAGCCTACAATGTGAAAATAACACTTCGGACTCGGTATAACAACAAACTTGAAAAGCCCTCTAAACGCACGTAGCTCAGTCCAGCCCCGGGATCTGATCCAGGTTTGTCATCGAGCTGTCAAAATCCCACGTGTCCCCCACCATGTCCAGGTCAGCCTCTTGCATGCCCTTGAACATAAATACATCATTCCCGGCTACGCCTCTCCCAGCCCCAGCCACGGCTGCATTGTTATTGTTGTTGCTGTTATTGCTGCTATTCGTTATGTTGTTGTTGTTGTTGTTGTTGGTGGTGTTCGTCGGGCTAGTCATGCCCCAGCCTTCAAAATTCTGCTGCCAATTGATACCATCCTTGAGGAACCAATCCTGCCCATCAATGGCATACACCGAGTTCGGTGTGGCGTTGCGTGTTGCCGCTCGCGAGCTCTGCGTCGACGGTCCACTGCTGGTCATCTGTACCGGGGCATAGGACTGGTGATAACGCGGAAGGGCAGGCGCACTGACGCCGGGCATCGTCCACGAACTGTTGAAGGCGAGGCCGGGATTGTTGGCGGGGTCGACAGAGGCGGATGTCGGCGCCTGGCGGGGCTGCATGCTGGTCGATGCTATTGACCCTACGCCCATAGTTGACATGAGGTCTGGTGACATGGCTGCAGTCGCGTCCTGTGCCATCTGTGATGTTGGGATGTCATGCCGGCTTGGACTGTTTTTGAGCTGAACAGGTGACTGAGGGAACGACGGGGGCGAGGGCGTGACGGATGGCATCATGGGTTGACTTGGCGACGGCACGTCCCCGGTGCCCAAGTAGCCGTAGTTCTCATCGGTTCGCTTAAGAATTGCGGCTGCCTCCTCTGGCAGCTCGCAATTCCATTTTCTGGAGAGGACGCTGATGATACTCAATGATCTCCTAGCGCAGAGCCAGTCCTCGGCTATCTCCTCTAGGTGCTTCACACCATGGATGATGTCTCTCCTTGCGGTCTTCTCAGGCAGGTTGAGCAAGTGTATGGTGCAGGCAGAATGGACCATGTATACCGCGATATTACATATCTGCCGGAGGTTGTACAGTTTCTTGTACAACCTCATGAGCTTCGAGATGAAACCGGCGTTGGCCGTGCAAATGCGTCGGGGAGACACGTGCGGTGGTAATGGAGATGTGGCAGGATTGTACTTCAAGAAAGGTCGGAAAAGATGGATATACTGCAGATGATAGAACATGCTGCAGATTTGGGATCAGCAATGGCGTCGGCGGGTGAGAGAGCACAACTTACTGCATCAATATCACGTTTGGCAACTGGCCATCCTTTGGCTCAAACTCTTGGGGCAACTCTTTACGCCAGTCCTCCAGTCGCCTGTGCAGCTCACTGAGCTTCTTTAGCTCGACCGACTTCCCACTTGACCTGCCGATATGATTCGGATGGTAGAAGAATATCAGCAAGTCACTGCTGACCTCACACAGCTTCGAGAGCTGGAGGCCAACGGCCCGGGTCCGGGCTGGCTGGCTGAGGGTCTGATCGAATCCGCCGTCCGCGTATGGCGACCAAGTCCCGCCGTCTTCATCCGGGAAGACACTATATTTGGGGACATTGTAAGAGTTTTTGGGCAGCTGTGGTAGCCGGCCGAGATAGTTGGACCAACATTTGTCGAAGAGGAAGCAGCCCCAGAACGTTATCCTTCGAGCATCGATCTCTTCAGCGCTGATCTGCCCGTTTTCTGAAGCGATCGCTCCCGCGTCGAGGTTGAGGCCTATGTCCTGGGCCATGCGGAAGCTCATACCGCTGTAGACCCATCCCTTGGCCTCACGCCCACAGCCCGCCTCGCGTACGGACATCAAAGCCAAGGCCTGGACGGTAACCAGTTTGGGCTTTTCGTACTCGTCGTTGTCGATGATGACTTTCTTTGCCGCAGCAAAGAAGTGGTCCCCTTTGCTCCGGCTGTCTCCCGGCACAGCAAAAGCTCCGGGCACATCTGTGAAGTGGCAGCCCAGTGCCAACATTGCGTTGACTAAAAGGGACGAGCAGTATATCGTGGCCTTTGGCAAGGTTCGTGGTTTGCCCTTCAGGAAGTCTCGCCAAAACAGTTTGCGTGAGATGGTGGTGAAATATGGGTAATGCCAGTTCCAGTACATGTTCATCAGATGAATGACCAGATTCCTATCCTTGGTCACCTCTGACCAGCTCGTGACAGGGTCCTCGTTCGTCTGGAGGCTAATAGATTCGGGTTCCACAGGCATATCATGGGGGTCGCCTTGGTAGATGAGGTGCGAAGTCCCACCGATGAAGCGGATGGTGCCGTTCTCTATCCTGAGCTCGCCCATCTTCCGGGCCAGGTCTCTCTCCCCTTCCACCGGCTGATCCGTGGTGTACTGATCATCGAACTGAGTGTCGTCGTTGTTCTTGTTGGCAAAGTCCTCCTGCAGGATAGACTCGGCCACGGTGTCCAGGCTGTCGCACGTGCGGATCCTCCTCGTGATTTCGGGCACATCCTCCTCTGCGGCGTTGAGAATGGCCTCGATTAGGATCTGAAGGGTTGAGTTCCTGGCCTTGGCGCTGTCGATCTTCTCGCGGTAGACACCCTTCCTCCTGTGGTCCGAATTTGGGTCATAGACACATTCGGTCTCATAGACACTGGCGCAGGCAGCGCAGGAGGGCAAGGCACCGTCGCATTTGGACTTCCTCTTCCGACATGCGATACAGGCCGTGCTGACACAGCGGCGCTTCTGATTAGCTGGATCATTCCTGCTCCTTGACTTCTTCTTGGTCGGCGCAGGTGGGGCGGCCTCCGGAACTGGCGCCGCGGGTTGCGGCTGGGGAGCCAGCTGGGGGTTTTGGGGCTCCATGGCGGACAATCAGAGCCCAGAGCCCGACTTCAAGAAAGCCAGCGGCTCAAAGAGGCGTTAAGGATGGTTGTGGGTCGTGATGCCAGGGCGGAGACGGCCTGGCCTTTGTGACGACAGGTTGTGAGGACGGTGGCGCGGCGCGGCACCGGCATCAGTCAGCATCCGACCCACCCGGATCGGATCAGGTGAGATTCTCGTGAGTTTACCGGGACACCGAGGCGAGGCCGGACGGAACGTGCGGTTTGAGTACGGAGCGTTGAAAGGGGGGAAAGAGGGGCTATCTGCAAGCACTGTATCCGTATCTCGCGTGCCCAATTCCAAGGGAGGTGTGGGCGACTGGAAGCGTGGGAGCCCTGGCCTGATCAGCGATAAGGAGGGAAGGCTTTGATTGACCAGCTCGACCGCGGGAGGGGGCCTGGGCGAGAGCCAGTGCGAGCGTGCCGCTGCGGTGGGCGAGTGCGACGGGCGCTAGAAATGCCCCTTGGTTTCTGGCGTCCAGTCCGTCCACATTGGGAGGGCTGCTTGCGAGGAGCAGAATCGCAACCCAGCCGTCGACCAGGACGGTGGAGGCGTGACCGGTGATGCTCGGCAGGGCGGGAGGCGAGACTCGAGCGAACCGAAAGGGCGCCACCCAAATGACCGCGATATGACTGTGGGCAGCAAGTGGCTGCGCTCGTGGTGGGACGTCCTGTTTAGGCAAGTGTGAATGGGCTCAGCTCCAGTCTCCAGCTCAGCGTCAGGCAGGGCCACTTTGCTTTTCTCTGTGAGTACAAAGTATGTGCCTCTGGTTGTGGTGGTTGATAAGCGACGCTTGACACGCGAGATAAGGCCACACTTGATGACCCAGGTGGACTTGCATGAATCGATCCGCCCTGCCACACCCTTGTGGGGCCCCGGTCCCGGCTGGTTGATCCCGCCCGCACTTGTGGCCGTCGCTGTGAAATCCTGACTCCGTGAGTGGTTCAAACGTGTGGGGGTCCTTGCCCTCAAGCTGTCAAGATGCCGAGGGTCAAACCCGAGGCGCTCCATGTAGATCAGTTGGCAGGACTATGTTGTAGTAGATATGTTGAAAGGATTTCAACCCATTCAGGCTATGAATCAATTGGATAGTTATAGGCTCACTTTGGGATGAGGAATGGATTTCTAGGGCTCCAGCAATTACAGTGGACAGGCTGGCCCAGCTCATACCGGGAAGACTTTCTGTTCCGCCTTTTACAATCTTGACATATATTTCCGGGGTTGCCGTGCACAAATCTCAGGCGACTCAAGCACTCACTTGACTTCCGAAATTATTGTGAAGAAAGTAATCTGCATTCATCTGATGCCAGGAACCCTAGCTCAGGGCGTGATGCTGAACCACATATACATCAATGTCTGCTCTATACCGCCCGGGCACTTACCATTGTGAGATATCGGTGGGGGGTCTTACACAATTAACATCTTCCAATTTACGTAAAGCAGATGTTCTGGTCCAGTGGATAGTGAGACTCTCTCGAGTCACTGCCTATTCCGTGGAGTATTTAGAGCATACCCAAGTAGATAGCAGTCATTTTCGCCTTCTCCTTTTCTCTCTTTCGGCAATAGCAATCCATTGATATATTCTGAACACTCTCCATGGAGATTAAATACCCTTGCTTTGTATGTGTCAACATATTACTATGGAGACCAGAAATAGAAGAAGGTCATCAGTGAATGGCACCCTCTTAACAACCGACCATTCCGTTCGTGGCAGATTTGACGACTGGGCGACTACTACCAGCTCGAAGGACCTCGAACAGGCTGATTTCAAAGGTCTCCTACGCACAGTGCTCCCATGATCTCTTGAGTGTAATGAGTGTTTGATGCTACCAATGCTCCTCTCGCCCATTCGTTGCGGTCATGCCCAGCTGACGGATGGCCAGGCAAGCAGACAGGTAGAAGTACAGATGAAATGTTGTGTAACCCACCATCGCCTTTGAAACTGCACCCCACACATCTCCTCTTCAACCTGATCCGGATTTGCCAGACCCGTAAGGCAGTAATGCATTAATTCACGCCCAAAAATGTGCACGCCCAGCTGCAAACTTCGCGGCCGCCCACTGCCACTCACGATCGCTACCCGGTTTCGCCATCACACACGCCTAAGCTATGAAACTCGACGGTTCTCAGTGTCCTGAAGACAGTAACTTGATAGACTGTCACGAGAGGGGATACAGAGACAAGGCAGCTGTCCTCAATACATCAATTTAAAGCAAGACAGCGCTACCTTCTATCTAAGATAGAGATTTAGTAGGAATTGTAATGGAGGGGTTTTAAGCCTAAGGGGTGTGGGGCCCAGAGCCTCAGTGAATGCCAGCATTCACTGTGGCCCAATCACCTATACACACTCTCTTATAGACTGCCTGCTCCGAGCCCTGCTCAAACATTTTAGGGAATAGCAAGAGGCTGATCACGCAGAAATTAACTAGGACCCAATTAACTTTGCCTTCACACTCCTCATTGGCTTACTCGCTATATTCTTTGCCCTGGCAACTATTATGCAAGCCGTCTTCGTAGCTGGAAAAGGTTGACGAAGAACTAGCCATTCCGCAATCGGAAATTGATCACAAAAGACGGCAAGAAGATGGGACTGGTCTGAGATGAACTTTCGTTTCACGGTATCTACTCCCATTCTATGGGAAGAGTTATTGCTGACTATTTTGGCACAGCATAGGCATATAGATTACAAGAACGGCGACTATGTCGACAAGTACTGCGAAGAGGAATACGAAGACGATGAATCCACTCGAGGGACTGTTTGTAGTGCATGATCATCCTTTACTGGCCCGCAATATGGATTAGGAGGCTTGCGGACTCGTGCCTGTAAGATTGCTACATATCTTCATCCAAGTTGAACCCTGCGACCATTTGCAGCATGGCCCGAGATTTTTGAAGGAGTGGGCTTGGATGAATTGGATTGCGAAGCATGGCGCGATGGCGTAAGGGAATTTGCGGCGGTTTATCTACTAGATGACCTTGTGGCTGCCCCAGCCTATGCGCAAGTTGGGGCTATTGTGGCTGTAGTGGTGATAGTAGGGTTTCAAAGATTGGATGTTGACTAACAAAACTATCCAATCCTTGTTGGGTGAGGGTTCCAAGTTGACTTCTGCTAATACCCGGCTCTTAGAGTCGTGGGTGTGTACTCACGGTATAATAAGACAAAGAAGCAATCAAAATCGCTAAATCTGGGAGAACTTAGATTGGCGACGTGGTGTGGACGCGGCATTGTTGAGGTAAATACAGCAATGGAGTTGTTCATTAATTTCACAAGATAACAAGTTATTGAAAGTTGGAACATGACCTTAAAATTACTGTCCATCAAAGAAGACGCAGGAATGGACAAGGTCTTTATTCTGAAGCTGGCTACGATTTTCGAAATCTATTTGCTGCTGATTGCTAGCCTGTCCGCTTTTACACCGAATGCGCTATTCCCAACCACGACAACGAGGGTCAGCTTCTCTCTCACTGCCCTCGCTCTGAATGGAAAATATTGGGCAGAAGCGGTTTTCAATAAATTCCGTGAACTATACATCTTTAAATGGCCGACATCTCAGGTCACTCCAAGCTGGCACGGGCTCGAATGGTACGATTCCAGAGGGCCTGGGATGAGTCCAGAAACCGCATGGCTCTACTTCAAGCTTGTACCCAGTGTAGATTTTCCTGTGGAGAAGTTTCAATTGAAATTGGGCTTAGCAATATCTGACAGATAGGCGGGCCTCCAGGCGCGCAATGAAGAGGGATCATCTGCAGGAGAAGCAAACACACTAGACTCGGAAGCAACACCAGTCCCAGCTTCAGCAGCTCTGCCAGCATCAGAAGTGGGTATTAAAGAGCCACAAAACCTAACGAGGGACGAAGCCATGTCTCCAGCATACTGCACTCGGCGAAGCGAAAGCTTCTCATGGAGACAGCAAAGCTTCTAGTGGACGCCATTTGGTCCTCCACATGTGCCTCAAGCCCCCAAGTGAACCTGCAAGGCTCGAGGAGTGGTTCCTCGAGGCCTCAATTGATGGCCAGAGAGCTCTCAGAAGCATTGTCTTTGAACAAATGAAAGAGGTGGATAAATGGCTTTGCAAGAGGCAAGTAGATGTCAAAGGCTGCTCAAATCTGTTGTGCAACTCAACTATAGTTTTGTTACAGGCAGAGGAGGTGATCAAACATGGACAAATTGGACGGGTCAACTGCTTAAACAGGGTTAATGAGAGAGCAATATTTGGGAACAGACGGAACACAATACTGCTAGAGGAATCCATTTCAAAGCGCTGAAAATGCTTCGAGATCTGGTCGATAATCTCGACAAGGCCCGGCATGGAGCCAAGGAGTTGGAGCTCTGCTGGAAGTTCACGAGGCCTGGCCCTCAAGCCGATTATGGGATGGGTTGAGCGCACTGGTAATTTACCATGCTGAGAAAGAGTCCCATCGGCCGTTATGGCAAGGATGCCTGCCAGGAGGAGAAAAACAACAAGACAGCTAGAGACGTCGACGATGTAATCATTTATCGCTGTCTCATGGTGATCCTGTTATTTCGAACGGCGGCCGATGGTGACAAGATACTGGAGTCAGAGCTTTGGAATATGGCTGTGCCAATAATTTAGTGCCTCCAATTACAATCAGAGGTTGTAACTTTGACTGACTTGGCAATTACCTCGAACTTGCCTATAGGTTGCACAGCAACCATACTTCCATACAATATGTTGGCGTTGTGAGGGAATCCAACTCTGATCGAGTCCACTGTGGCCAAATTCAGGAGTGCTAGCATCCCGAATCTAACTTGATCAACGCCCTGGAGACTACCATAAACACCGCAAAAGGGTGGTCCTTAATAAGGACCATCTTCGAGATGTCTATAACTTTATATGATACCTATCGCTTTGCTCACATGTGTTCATGCTTCTGCAGATCCGCTTTCTGTTAAGAGCATAGAGCGGAGGCCTCGGAACTGTTGCAAGAATTGAGAAGGGATTAAGGGTAGTCGTCAATGACAAGGAGCGGTTCCATGGTGTCGAGTTCTTCGCGCGTTACCTCTATCAAGGCGTTCCGTCCGGCATCCTCATGAGTTTAGTTTCCCAAAGCTACCAGACGTCAAAAGCCAATCAAGCACAAAATTATTCCTCCACTCCTTCAGGACACTTAATCTGACCTTAGGCTTTTGAACGTTTACTATCGTATGAAGGGACCGCCCACAGCTTCAAAAGAGCATGTATACGGACTAAGAACGAAACCACACCACTTAATATGACCTTAAGGTATGCTGCTGCCCAATCTACAATGTTGGGGACTATCGGCCAGTTACAAAGTAAGCTGTCGCGTTCGGGAATTTAGCCACTATGTGCACGTTACACTATCTCTGTACCCAGCAATATACTTTCAGAAATAACCGAAAGCCGGAGAACCAACTCTGTGCGACTGTTGTGTAACTCCATATCGGAAATGCTGATCCTTAGACAGTGCACTTTCATTCAAAAAGGATGTCCTCTCGACGAGCCGATGATTGAGGTACCTTCTGAGATACATACATATTTAGCTTATAATGCTTCGCGCGTGTGCATGTAATAGTGACTGCACAAGTGATCAATCGACCAGATCTCTTGGACCCCGGAATCCTCTACATTACCATTGAATGACCAGCCGCGAATTGATACAAAGCGGTACATAGTTGCCTCAACGCGGGGAATGTTGAGAGGGGTAGGACATCTATCATTTATCAGGCATTCTAGGAATAGTATATAATGTGTGCGCAAGGAGAAATGGAGAGTCCCAACCAAAGTTTGTGTCTGCCGACGGATTGATACCCCATCAACCATAAAACACACCTCGTTCCCAAAGAGCGTGCAATGGAGGTGAATAGATACATATGAAAAAGATACTAAATCCTTCCAAGAAAACCAGTTGTTCAGTATGAAATGGGACAGACGCCAGAGAAACGCAACACCTCGGTAATCACATCGCAGGGCAGCGCATACTCATGAGTCCCAGATTGGGCCAAAGGCCGGCACCCCCCTCGTCTCGAGGTCATAGACCAGCTTTGAAGTAACGGGCCCATTGCTGATGATACAGACACATTCGGCATCACTCGCCTTGTAGAGCTTGTACGCCTCGAGCGCCATGTTCGGCCGCCCTTGCTCGCGTGTGTTCCAGACCACCGCTTCGGGGTCCGTGTCGTAAATGGCGTCGATAATCTTTCGCCCGAAGGTCTTTTCCGGGGCGGGAGTGGACCAGAAGATCCTGCAGGGGACTTTCTTCGCTGTTGAATTGATCTGCATTAGCATTTGGTGCAAAAAAGTGCTTACAGCTCTCGTCTTGGTACTGGCGTATCAGATTTAGGGAAAAGGAGGGAACTAGGAAACATACCCATAATTACTGGCAGGCAAGGCCCAATACCTGATCCTGTGGCAACCAACACGATCTTGTTGAACAACGGCGCCATACGCAGGACTCCGGAGGCCGGAACGCCACGAGTCCAGATCCTCGTGGGCGGGTTCTCGATGGTGCGGCCAGTCCAGTCGCCAGCCCGCGAGACAACGATGCTGAAACCTGGCTTTTCCGGGTCAGTCACGGTGGCGAACGCGTGCCACTCCCTCATGGGGTTATCCGTGATGCGGACGGCCCGGCCGGGAGGCGGCGTGCAGAAATCAAAGTACAGGCGGACCGCGTGCTTTGACAAGGGCTCGACAACGACGTTGACCTTGCGCAGCCGGAGCCACGGCAGCGCGATGGAGAGCGTCGTCAGCGTGACCAACCAGATCGCGGGGCTGCGCAGCAGCTCTCCGCCGAGCGAGACGCCCGCGGGCGTGAGTGAGGCGGTCGACACGACGATGTGAGCCCAGACGAGGGCGAGGGTCGTCCAGCCGGCGAAGCGGTGGGTCCACTCGAACTGGTCGTGGAACTTGGGCCGGATAGTCGGGTACGCCATGACGAGGATGACGTTAAGCAGGATCAGGATAGTAAAGGTGAGGCCAATGGTTGCGCCGTTGATGGGGAACTTCTCGCTGCCTTGGACGAAGTATATCGTTGACTGCACGGCGAAGATGATCCACCACAGCGTGGCCGTCACCGCGGCCCCCGAGTGAATGCCGCCCATGTGGTAGCAGCGGGCGAGGTGACGGCGGATCCAGAGTGGCGCGGACGTCGGGCAGCGGGTCGCGAGCCAGAAGACAAAGTTGACGACGTACTCCTGGCGGAAGAGCACTGAGGCGAGAAGATTCGCCGCAACTGCTGTGGCGAGGTTGTTGACCGGGAGGCCCTCGCTGGGCGCGTTGACGAGCATGAAGATGAAGCCGATGAGGTTGATGCTGAAAATGATGATAAACAGCTTCCTGTACGCGGAAAGGGCCTTGTGGCGGAACCATCTTCCTCCGTGGAAGCCATTCTTGGCTGGCAACTCGATATCCTTCTCGTTGACGCTCTCCATCTCCGTGATCGAGCCGCGCTCGAGGCTCTTCTCCACGGTACCCGGCTTGTACAATCCCACAGTTGTCTCCTGAGAGTAGACCGTGGGTGGCGGCGTCGGAAGGTCCTGGACCGGCTTGGTGATCTCGCCTTCATTGGCAGCACCGAGTTCTTTGAGGGTCCTCTTGTCGATCTTGCCGCCGGGCGTCATCGGCATAGTCGTCATATGAACAAGCTTTGAGGGCAGGGCATAGTGGTTCAGGCGCGTGGCAAGGTGAGCCTTCAGCGCGACCTCGTCCACCATGGTAGCGCCACTGTAGAAACCCCAGAGAAGCTCACCAATCTTGATGGCAGCGGCCTTTTCGACGCCCGGGAATGACTCGATGGTGGCAGAAACACCGTCAAGCTCCACGCGGAATCCCTTGATCTTGACCTGGTCGTCCCGGCGGCCCAGGGGCTCGAGCTCGCCGTTCCCGAGCCAGCGGCCCAGGTCCCCCGTGTTGAACATCATGCTGCCATCGCTCGCGAACTTGTCAGGCCGATACCTCTGCGCCGAGAGATCTGGCAGGTTGACATATCCTCTGGAAACGCTTAGTCCCCCGACCCACATCAGGCCGATCTCACCGATCCGCACGGGATTCAGCGAGTCGTCCAAGATGTACACATTTGTGTTTGGAATTGGCTTCCCAATAGAGAGTTTTGTGCCGGGTTCATGGAGTTGAGCAGTGTTCAGGATCGTGATCTCAGTAGGACCACAGATGTTGTAAAAGTTGACGTGGGGAGACCTATTCCCATGTGTTAGTAAAGTGATCCTACTGAAAGAGCTCAAACAATTGCTTCCTCAAATCCAATAGATAC
This sequence comes from Diaporthe velutina, assembly GCA_038088505.1. Taxonomy (NCBI): domain Eukaryota; kingdom Fungi; phylum Ascomycota; class Sordariomycetes; order Diaporthales; family Diaporthaceae; genus Diaporthe; species Diaporthe velutina. The sequence continues at coordinate 215,750 of JBBWSJ010000037.1, read as the reverse complement.
GTGCTTGCTGGTTAAGGTATCAACCCCGCCATTGTAGCACAAGCTCTCGCGTTGTGTTGTAACACACCTATGCTGCATAGCCGAAAGTGCTTACAACTCCATTTTGCGATAGGCCGAGGATGAGAGTAGGAGCGAGCTAAAGGAAGGAAGAATTTCACTCACCATTCCTCTGCCAGTGAGACAGGGCAAGGTTCCCCGCCCACAACGATGGTTCTGAGATTTGGGAACTCGGACCGCTTTGGGAAGTACTTTTGCGCCCCAGTAGGCGTGCTGATGACAACGTCAACGCGGCCGAGGCATGCGTTCCAGATCTCACGGTCGCCCCCTCGGCGCGAAGGTCCTCGAAGATTCAGGGTACCTCCGTTCATTAACGTCCCAAGAATCTCCCAGGCGCACAGGTCGAAGCTCAGCATCAGCACGCAAGCGACCTCGGTGCCAACTGTGATTCCAAGCTTGCCTGGTTCGTTGAGCAGGGTGTTGCAGAGGTTCATATGGCTGCAGTCCACGCCCTTTGGCTTCCCGGTTGTGCCAGACCTGAGGTCTTTGATTTAGTTTTCGCTCTTTGATTTAAAGTGATTAAGAGGTCAACATACGTGTAAATGACATAGGCTCCATCTTGCGACTGAATGTTGACATTCGGCCTATGAGTGTCTCCAGTCGTCCAGATGGAATCCGCGGCGTCAAAAGCCGCAACCTTTGCGGAGGTTCCAGCTGGCATGCTCCTCTCAACCTTATCCTTGAAGTTGGAGAAACAAAGCACGACGCTCGCTCCTGAGTCATAAATGACGCTGCGAGGATGTTAAAAAATTTCGAGACTTTTCATTATTTCGGGATAACGGACTGAAAAGAATGCACTTACTGCCTCAGACTGGCCTCCACCATTACTGCACCGTCTATCGGGACGTACTGCGCCCCTGCCTTCAAGACGCCAAAGATGAACGCGCACATCTCGACAGATCGAGAATAGACGCAGATGACTCTCTGACCAGGGCCCACGCCATGGTTTTGAACGAGATAGTTAGCAATCGCGTTGGAGCGCTCATCCAGCTCAGCGTATGTCAATGTCCTCTCGGAGTCAAAGCATTCGCGAACGGCTGTGGCGTGTGGATATTTGGAGGCAACTGATTGGAACGCGTCCACAATAGTGTAATGAGGCAGGGGGATAGTTGCCCCCTTCCCGTACTTGTTGAAGAGGAGCTGGTCCCCTTGGGACAGAGATGAGGTCGCGTGAAACGACATGGTGGGAAATGTGTAGTACTAATAAGGAGGTGAAGTAATTGTCAAAGTAGGCAAGCCTCAAAGCCAGCAGCGGTCTGGACAAAGTCTCAGAGCAGATGTTCTCGTGAACTCTCTGATATGTAACGAGGAGTTGTATCGCCTTGGGATAGACACCAGGGGTTCCTTGGGATTTCCCAGTAAGCTTTCTGCTCTCGACAACGGGCCATCTCTGAGTCTTATATAGCGGTTGGCTTTCCGAATCCGTCCATGAGGCCACGGAACACTCCATCTGGCTGGAGGTCCTCCTTCCGATGCCCCTGCTTCAGAGCCCACCAGTGACAGGAGGCGAGTTCCACTAAGACTACAAGCTTGTGATCTGGGTAAGCTTGTTTTCGTGCTTGTAGTTACATGTTGCTACATCACATTAACGATAGCGCTCCAACTTGGCACTGTGGTACAGTGACACCCGAAGCCTTGCATCGCTTGTTTGGCAGGCATTGTGACGGTTGTGGTGCATAGCGAGGGTTGGCGACATTCCGCATAGGGCGTAGACCGCGCTTAGCATATAGACATGGAGCATTAATCCGTATTTGTACAAATAACGTAATGGGGTACCACCACAGCTTACATAATACAGGTTACAGTAGTAAATACACACAGAATTATTTTATTAAAAAGCAGGATAAATATTTTTCTTATAGAAATAGTATTTTTAACCTAATATTTTCTTTATTTCTTGTTTTAAAGCTTAAATAGCTGGTATTTAACGTATTATTTTATTTTTTGTTTTTCTTCTTAGCGAAAAAGGCAGTTCTCTTTCAAGCAAGTTATAATTTACTTGGCATATCTTTGCGTGTTATGTTAGCTATCTCAAAGTGCTATCGTGGTTGAAAGCTTATCCAGTGCGGGTTCCACAGACTCCAGTTTCACATGCCATGGCAGACTGCAGAGACAGCTGTATAGCCTCAAGCAAGCGTGATAGTCGCCTCTATCTCGAAGCTTTTGTGGAGTGTAGGTGCAGCTGTTCATCCACTTCTTCTCTCGGCCTCGAGGACACGTTTTTCAGTCTACCCCCACGATCACACCAATGAGGAAGGTTGGAGGAAGGTCGTAGTGTCAGTCGTTGTCTTCACCTCTCTAAGTAGCTTGTCCCGGTCCATGTCGCACTGCAGCCCGATACCGAGGCCGGGCTGTCCATGCCTTGCATGAAGATCGACGTCAACAAGGCTCTGCAGATTCGCAATGATCGATTGGAATGACTTGCACGTTGCCCAGCAGCAATGTAGTTGCCCAAACTGGCCGGGGGCGTTGCACTTGTCCTTGCGATACTGTCCAGAGATACTCCCACCTTACACATACAAGAAGCTATATTATGTAAGCCAAGAGACGGTAGAACTCGATAGCTATATTAGATTTATGATAACGGATTTTAAATAATATATTTAATGTATTATTCTTCCTAGTATTATTTCTTGTAAAGCAGAAAAATATTACAGAATAAAAAAGAAAACGGAGATTCGCAAGGCTCAAATCGGAGGGTATAGGGGTACATATTGCCACCAACACAAACAACACCCACTACCCACATTCCTGCCCCCCAGCAAGCCCTTCTTTAAATCAATCGCTACTTTTATAGCTTTATTCTTCCCAGGCTGGTAATTAAGGTAAGAAAGGGCCGGATAGGGCAAGGGTAAACGGTACCGGTAGGCACCGCTAAGTACCACTTAAGGCCCAACCTAGTACCTTTGTGTTCCTTAAAGTGAGCGAGATACTATATAAGGTCTGGAAGTAATTGAAAAATAGAGGGTGCTAAATCTTGGGTGTTGTTTGTATGGGGGCTAACAGGTACCCCTATACCCCTGTACCCTCCGATTCAAGCCTTGCGAATCTCCGTTTTTATAAAAAAAGCTTTAAATATTTAAATATTATTATATCTTAGAATATTTCTCTTTCTTTTTATTAAAAACAAGCATAATAATAATAAAATTAAAGTGGAAAAGAATAGTTGTAACAAATATATTATAGCTCTATGTGGATGGATAAGCAGATGTAAGCCTGTTCTTTCGGGAGAAGATTCCTTTTCCAGCATTACCAGCACGTAAGCAGCACACGGAGGCTGGAAACTTATTGATCAGGTCCCCGGAGGGCGAAACCCCCGACCTGGCCGCTTAGCGGGGCAAGAAGGAGCGCATCTGGGGTGGACCGATGGGGCCGGCCACATGCAAGGCGGGCTCAGGAGCCGAGTGGATCGTCACCTGGTACGGATGACAAGCGGGCCCGCGGGAGGAGCAGCAGCAAAGCAAAAAGCAAATCGCAACATGGTTGCTGAAACGAAGAAAAATATGGCAGGACGATCTGATTAACCGCACGCGAGGTGGGGTTGAGCCTGCACACACGCAATGAGGACATCGGATCCCGCAAAGATAATTCTACGGTACTATAACGATAACTGGAGGCATAGAGACGAGCCTTTGGGCACACCGAGGACCTATCGTTCCCTCGTACGGGCCCATTGTCACATGGTGTGGCATCGGCGTATGCGGGCTCGATGTGCGTATGCAGATAGTCGCGGCTTGTGTATGGTTTCTTCTTCTCTGTTGACGTCGCTCGTCACTCTCTACTCATACGTACTCACACGTGAAGACTATGACGCCTTTCGTCGGATCGAGGCGATGAGCTGCAGGGCAGGGCAGGGCAGGGCGAGGACGCCCGGCGGGGAGGAGGCTTTTTTCCCAAGCGAGGCTTCAACCGGGAGGAGAGGGACCCCGGTGGAAGAAGGAGGATGGAACAGCAGAAAGAAGCAACAAGTCGCTCAGTGGTTGCATCGATCCAGGCATTACGGGACAGTGGCAGGTGCGGGTATTGGTAGGCTAGGCGGACGAACAAGATGGTTTAGGAACCTGTAGGCCGGGGAACACCGTGATATGGGCGGTGGGTCGGAAATTGGGTCCAGAGATCACCGATGTACTGACGATATGTGGAAGGAAGCTGAGGGCGGAGCGCGATGCAAGACAGGTGCATGTACAGAGGGAGACAGGTACCAGTACTGTACATATTCTGGTTTGGAAGGCGGGGGAGACGATTGACGAGGCAGATTGGGCCTTGGAGGCTCGAGTCTGTCGTCACGGCACATATGTGAGTGGGCTGTCCGAGACAGAGAACTGTCGGGTCCTTCCATGGTAGAGACCGAGAGGGGCAGCAGCCAAGAGGGACCCCTGAGGGCATCGCGATGGGCATCGGGCGCCCGGGATGCGAAGGATGCGAGGCAGCGGTCCAGCCACGGGCCAGCAGGACCAGGGCAAGATGCGGCGAGCAAAACAAAGTGTGGTGGAGCGGTGCGGTGGTGCGGTGGTTGCATGTGTGCGGAACGGGAGACGGAAGACGCGGGCGAAGTCGGTCACGCTGCATTTGATTGCCCAGGCGGTTGGCAGACGCGCTGAGACGCTGCGCTGCAGGAGCACGAGCAGAGGAAGAACGACATTCCTTGTTTTCCCTGTTTTCCCTGGTCTTTGCCCCTGTTGTCACTCTCGTCGCCTGTCCGGGCTGGGGGCTGGCAGCACATTTGTTGGTCGGTTGGTCGGTTGGTCAGTCAGAAGTTTGTCATTCAGCCAGGCCATCGCGTCTCCGGGCTGCAAAAGGCGCAAGGTGCGCGGTCGGCGAGGCATGGCGGCTTGGGAGTTTGACGCCAAGATCCGGATCCAGCAACTGCGGAAGTTGGAGGGCGTCCAGGCTCGCAGGCCAACCCCTGCAAGTGCCTGGTGCCGTCGGATGTGATCTTCGCTGTCAGGCTCTGATACGGGTTTAACCTGTCCAGTTGTCAAATAAGCTTTTGACCAACGTTGGGCCCAGCCAGCGCCCAGGGTAGCTGCCCATGCCTAGGTAGGCTACCTCGTACCTACCCTGGGGTGGGTAGCGCCCTCCCCACCCGTGGCTTGACTTTCTCCTGCCTGATTCAATGTCCCTATCTGATTGATAATGAAATGACCTGCCACGATGCGACAGTCGCGACTCGCCAGTCTTTCGAGTCGAGCGCGAAATGTATGCGAGTATGTATGTTGACGCAACAGCATGCCGGCACCCTCTGCGCATATGCAAAGCCAGCATCGTTATGCATTCGCTGTGATGCCCCCAATGCCCACGCTTGGAAAAGAAGAGCAGAGCATAGATACCACGTATACTACATACTCAACTAGGCAATGATGATGGTCGTCGCTCACAACTGGATGCGGATGCTGCGCCCTGCACATCGAGCTGCACTCACATGTGCGCCCGGGGTCCGTCGCCCCGTTGCACTCGGACCAGTATACCTCTTTCTGAAAACTGCATAACCAGTCCTGCCCATTCCTGCGCAGTCGTGCTTTGTTGAAAAGGGCAACTCTTTGCCAGGCTGGAAATCCGAATTTCAAATTTTTGCCCTTGACAAATCACTGCCCTATGATGAACATGGCTGAAAATCTGATGCAAGATATCGTCGACCTCTCGACAGAGCACCTCAATGTGCTGGCCGATGACGACGGCGTGGCGGTCGTGCAACTTAACCGCCCACAGAAACGCAACGCCCTGACCCAGGCCATGATCGATAGCTTGGTTGCAGCGTTGGGTTACCTGGACGCACGCAAGGACATCCGCGCCGTGGTCGTGACGGGCAGCCCAGGTGGCGGGCACTTCTCAGGTAGGTAATCCTGACGACACGACCAGAGATAAGTGAGCCAAGCTGATCAGCGAGATACGAGCAGCCGGCGTGGACCTCAAGGAGTTGATCCAGCTCTCGACCACCGAGGCACATCAGAGAAGCTTCCTCAAGGATCTTACGGACGCCTTCGCCCGCTTCTCAAAACCGTCTGTCGCTGCCGTGGCTGGCTTCGCTGTTAGTACCAACATTTGTTTGCTTAATGACACTTGGCATACTAACCGGTGAGCAGCTGGGAGGCGGTTGTGAAATTGCCTTAGCCGTAAGTATCCATAACGATGTTCCAGTGACGCCGGAGACTGAGCTGACAGTGGATGGGACCAGTGTGATATTATTTACGCAGAGGAGAGTGCCAAGTTCGGACTCCCAGAGATAACCATCGGCACCATTCCAGGTGGAGGAGGCACCCAGAGATTTGCTCAAGCACTGGGCAAGCATAAGGTAGAGTCCCACGTGCCGAGTTCCTTCTTGTTTGGAGCTCTTGACTGACAAGACCGAATAGGCCATGGAACTCATCCTGACAGGTGACTCTGTCACTGCCGCTGAGCTCGAGCGTCTTGGCCTTGTCAACAAGGTGTTTCCAAAGGGACGTGTTGAGGAAGAAGCAATCAAGCTTGCTAGGCGAATTGCAGCCTTGTCCGCAACTGTCGTCGCGTCTGCGAAGCAGGCTGTTTTGACAGGTGAGACCGAGCCACCTTTTTCTGACGACTGGACACGCTTGCTGACCCAATCGCGCGACTCTCAGCCGAGAACTCGCATCTTGAGGCTGGTATGGTTCACGAGAAGGCGTTGTACTACTCGACGTTCAGCACTTATGACTTTAAAGAGGGGCTGTCTGCGTTTTTGGAGAAGCGCGCGCCGCGGTTCGAACATAGGTAGGACAAGGATCGGTACATCATTGCATGGTGAGATGGGACGATCAAGTCAAAGCGCAGTGTTCGTCCGGGGGAGAAGAAGCTTTCTCGGTTGGCAACGTAGCGAGAACTCTAAAGCTTTTCCTGACCTCCACTCCTTCCCCGCATTGCATCCCTAGAACAATCATGTACTATGTAGATCCGGAGACCAACCCCTGGCATGTCTACCAGCTACCGACTTCACTTCGTCGCCTCCTGAAGTTTTGCCTCCAATCATGGCACTTCATAGGTTTAGTAAGCTATTCAATTACGGGCCTAATTGTATCCATAATCTTAAAGTGAGCTTCAGGTAGGCAAAGCTCGGGGTAGCTCAACGGCTGAACGGTAAGTTCGGCACGTTTTAGCTGAATGCCGTCATTGCAAATTTGAATACCCAGACGCTGTACAAATATGAATCCGAAGTCTTCCAAAATGAATCAAACCTGTGATAAATATCGACAGAGTCATTTCTCTTGTACAGCAGCCAACATGGTCTGTCTGTCGAGCATCATTTTGCTGGGCCTTCTCGGCCTCAACTCTGGGCCACTGGCAACGGAGGCTTCGGCACCCACAAACCCTCCTCAGAGCCCAGCAAATTCAGGAAAGACATGCAAGCTCATTCCAAATGGAGATCATAAGGACGATGTCCCTCAGATCCTCGAGGCTTTTGACTCCTGCAACAACGGCGGGACAGTGGTGTTTCCCGAAAACTCGACTTTCTACATTGCAACCAAGCTAAACCCAGTAATCTACGACGTCACCATTGACTGGAGAGGGACGTGGTTGGTACGTTCTGACTATCGCTCCATGTGCAATTGCTATTCCCGGCTCTTGGATCGATTTGTGCTCACCTAACACATGATATATAGTTTTCGGACGATCTGGACTATTGGCGCTCAAACTCATACCCAATAGCCTTCCAGAACCACGCTGCGGGTTTCATCATCTCCGGGGAGAGGATCCACATTAATGGCTACGGAACAGGCAAGATCAATGGCAGTGGCAATACATGGTACACCGCCGAGGCTGGTGATACACAGCCTGGGAGGCCCATGCCATTCGTTTTCTGGAATGTGTCTGATGTTCTTGTTGAGCACTGTGAGTTGGATATACCACCTACTAGTACGGACCATATGTCGCAATCACGCTAAACACATAACGCAGTCTCTGTGATCCAGAGTCCACTTTGGTCCGTTAATATCATGAACGGGACATCAATGTGGTTCGATGACATTTACGTCAATAACACGGCTCTTGATGCTGCATTCGTGAGTTGCCCTGTTGCTTTTAATTTTTTATGCTGGGATCAGAAGCTCTACTCTCGAGGTTACACCGTGGAACATGCGTTACAATGACTCTCGTTACCTGTAACACAGCCTCTCTTGTGCTGCAGGAACATGGTGCTCGCGGGAGAATCCTCGGGTGTGGAACCAGTGGAATAGAATCTTGCACATCGTACTAACGCCAGTTCTAACTAGGGAGATAATTGGGTGCAAAATAAGTTTAGCCCTAGATCTAGGTTACACATGAACATAATAGGCTGACTGAAACATTACATACAGATGGATTCGATACAATGGATACTGACAATATCAAACTTACAAACTTTGTCTACCAAGGCGGAGACGACGCTATTGCAATTAAACCTCGCTCATACAACATCTTTATCCAAAATGTACGTCGCCATTGAATTGGAAGATCCCCAATGCCTGCTCAACTGACATACTGTGCTTTCCATAGATAACTGTACACGGAGGCAACGGCGTTGCAATCGGAAGCCTTGGCCAGTACCTCGAAGACAGTTCAGTGGAGAACGTTGTCGTGAAGGATGCTCGCATACTCACCTACAACAACGATATGCACAACTCAGCTTACATTAAGACGTGGGTTGGAGAGCTGGTTTCGCAAGATTCGTATGAGAGCGACTACTTGCCGAGAGGCGGAGGGTGGTAAGTAGATCTCAAATCATACATGTGGGCCCACGCAGGGAGACGGCACTGAAACATGTCTTACAGGGGCGTTGTACAAAACATCCAATTTGAGAACTTTTACGTCGAGGGTGCAGCCTCTGGGCCTTCGATTGGCCAGGACTCCGGCAACAATGGTTCGTAATTATGCTTTGCCCCATCACTATTTGAATTGATGTTTCTTTCAGCCTAGAAGCCTCAATAGTCTAACAAGGAATTATTGGATAGGCTCGTTTGCTGGCACTTCGAACATGCTGGTCTCAAACATCGCCTATGTCAACTTCACAGGCTGGCTTGACTCCTCGAACAGTAATCGCACGGCATCAGTCTCATGTTCAAACAGGCATCCATGCTACAACATTGAAATGATGGGTATTTCACTTCGGCCAACGCAGAACTCTACCGCTCTAGGGGCTGTGGGGAAGTGTTCCTATACTGCTGCTGGTGGTGTACACGGGATGGAGGGAAGTGGCTGTTCGTAGCGAAGGTAATACAATTTACTTGCCCGACGTGGAGTTTCCAAACAGAGATTTCATACCTATACAGAAGTAATAGATATATCATCCAAAATCCTCTGGTCTCCAGCTTAAGAGTCGCAAACAATGATAGATGTACTTGACCCCACTGGCCTCATTGCTTGATATACCTACAAGAACATGGTTTGAAAGTGTATAACAGCTTCTTGTCTTTCATTATGTTCATTCAATCTATCATTGATGTCCTAAAAGCCTATAGTATCATCATCTTGGTCCCGCCGCGAAAGTAGATTTCTCCCTCAATCTCTGCCCGTATTTCCACAACAGAATAGGGCCAGGCCAGCCTATCACAACACCAATGAAAGCAAGCATAGTATTTCCCCAGCCATAGTCCAGCTTGGCATATAAGCTGGGGGCGAATAGCGGGAACCCAAAACCAGCGAGACTGCGAAGCACTGTGGCTGCGGCAACGGCGCTCGCAGCGTACCTGGTGTATGAATCAACAAGAAATCCCTGGATAGCCTGAAAGCCGACGATAACTCCCATCGAAAGTATGACAACCCCTATATCAGGGCCGATCCAATGAACTCGGTACTGAGCAGTCCCTGCTACCTGTTAGTCACCTGCTATGGATCCTAAAGTGATACATCCTGGAAGGTTCCAAAGGACAAAGATAGGGGATCAGTAGCAGGACAAGGGTGATACTGACATCCGTAGATAACGAGACCGACAGGCATCATGATAGCCCCAGGTACCATCATGGGAATACGGAACTCCGGACGCCCCACGGACACGTTGTAATGCTTCTTTAGACGGGCATAAATACGGTCCTGGAAGGGAGCACAGATCTGAGCCCCAAGGAAGAACCCGAGACCGAGTGCTATGTAGTTCAACCCACCAATTCCTGTGCTCATGCCATACGATGCCCAAAGGCCCGGGAAGGTCGAAAGAATGAGGTACATCAAACCATAAAGATACATCATGTAGAGAGCAAGGACCTGAATGATGGGCTGCGTGAACAGCATGCGGAAGGGTCTTACAAAGGCAGTGGCCAAAGTTCTGGAAACGGTCTTGTCAGGGTCGTCGAAGTCGGTGTGGAGGTCGGTATTTCCTGTCTCTTTGATGAGCTTCTCCTTGCGCCAACGTAGCAGCACCGGTGTGTAGGTCTCCCTGAGAAGGAAGAGCCCTGAACACTGGATCAAGGCGTCGGCTATAGTCGTCGCGTAAAAGATCCATCGCCAACTCGTATTTTCGGATATGGATGCGCCCGCGATAGGACCAATGGCTGGTCCAAGGAGAGGTGCGAGGCTGTAGATACTCATGGCCCTCCCTCGCTCCTCAGCTGTGAATAGATCTGAAAGGATCCCGCCACCAATGGCGAGGGGAGCAGACCCTCCGAATCCAGCAAGAAACCGGAAAACTATCAGTTGCACTTTTGTGTGGCAAAGGCCACATCCGAGGTTGAAAAAGAGGTAGAAGAGGTTCGCAAGCTGGAGAACGATGACGCGGCCGTACAGCTCGCTAAGTGGCCCAAGGAGGAGGGGACCAATCGCATATGCTGGGATCCTGTGTCAGTAATATTCTCGAGGGTCTAGTAACTTCTTTACTAGCAGCCTGCCATATAGTATATGGAGCAATTGCCGGAGCAGCACGAAAGCAAGAAAGCGACTTACCGAGGACAAAGATTGAGAGTGACAGCTGCTTCTCAAACTCATTTGTGATGTTCAATTCGCTGGCAATGGAGCCTAACGCCGGTGCTGTCATAGTTGATGATACTGGAGAGATCAGAGTGAAAGTCGACACCACAAAGACAGCGGCCCACTTCTGACCCGTTTCCCAAGTTTTGGGGTTTTCCGGGTCCTCTGTATTCCAGGTAACGAGCTTCGGGTCTGCTAGGTGCCGCGGAGTGGGCTGCTTCTCCGCCTCGATATCATTATCATCGCGTCTGATATTCCTAGCGTCCACATCTGACGATCCGTGCTGCAGATGATTCCAGTGTTGATTTTCATGTCTCAAGTCTCCAAAGTCTTGTGCTTCTGTCTCATTGTTCGTAGGTGTCTGTGACGGAGACGACGAAGAGCCAGCCCCGGTTTCGTTGGCGCCCTTCATTTAGCTTCGGAGCACAGAGGATCAGGAACTCGTGTGGAAAGCCGTGTATTGCACTTTATGAACAGATTCCAGTCGATGCAAACTGTCGAGATAGTATGTGCTGCATAGAGTGCATGAAGCGCCAAGATAGGCTCCGTCGATGTAATTGCCTTATTTACAGAGTTGAACTGGAATTACAAGAGTGCAACTTCCAGATGAAAGTCATATAATAATCGTGACCTCCTCCTGGCTGCAAGAAAAGGGGAAAGAGCAGCGAATAAAGACTGCTGTCGGCGAGGCCTCAACACGAGAGCCCACACTTGAGCGGTCTCCTGCCGACTGCCGGGATCCACTATATTCGGTGCCGATGCGCACAATTTCTATTCACTAACGACTAAAGAAAACCACACGAGGTGGGTAATTTGGATTGCAGATCTCACCGCTAAGGGCAACAGCCGGCACTGCAGCAAATGAAACGCCTGGTCTTGTCACCCACTTCGTGATGGAGACTGGGACACTCGGTGTCGGCTTTTGGCGCGTGCCGAAAGCGCACCGAATTTCTAAGCTGCAGGATAGTTTATGGACTTAAGGGCCGGAGACAAATACTAGTCGCCGTTGGAATTAGCCAGCGTCTCAGAACTCCGTACAAGTGGTCAGTCATATTGTACCTGGGACAGCCATGTGTGACGTAGCACAGAATAGCCGAGGACAGCCGTTTCTTCAAGTACTCATCTCTAGCTGTAGTGACCAGACTTGTATGTTTGAATTCATCCTTGAAGTCTTTGGTTCGGACTTAAGGCTGTAGGGTCTGGAATTGTCATCGTTTGAGTATGAATACCATTGTTCGAGGTGGGTAGCTTATTACACGCGGCCCACTTGGATACGTATCGAGAGGTGCATTTCGTGTACTTGCTTCTAAGTTTCAAACCCCAATCGTGTGGGGGCGGACATAAAACAGTCAAGTACTCCCTCAGAGATTTTGCAACCATTGATACAAACAACCGACGCTCAAAGTGGAGTCGAGATGACTTGTCTTCACATTGTGTTGATGGGGTTGAGTCTGGTGAACCAGGCCGACTTGGACAGAAGCAGTAATAGCTTGACTGGAGTAGCCTTAGGCAACTTGTCATCGGAACACTACTACATTTGAACAAGAATTAACACGATTATAGGAAACTTGGGCCCGCTATGTTGAATCGATTGGATTAGCACTATGGAGTTCTGCTCGAGAATGGGGTCCGTCTGAAAAACGGGGATTGGAACACTCCTCCACACTACATCACAGACCCTTGAGCAATACTGCTCAGTGTCAAATTATGCAGATGAAGCCCAAGGTAGCCAATAGACGGACAGCGGCTCTCCGGACACTCCTATCAAGGCCCCAGGCCCAGTATACTCAGTTGGATGTAGGTCATCATCACAGATACGGACGCAAACCATCCATTTTGAGAGGGGAGCTTCACCATAGCTAGGCCGTAGAAGCTAACGTTCAACTGTGGAATGATCTTCTCTTGACAATAATGCTGAGCAGATATGCCAGCTTCCAACTTACCTAGGTATTGATTAGCAGTCGGAGCTGAGGCAGCCCACAACCTTCTGGTGGCCACCGAGAACCCACTGGTTCTCCCTGGACATCCTGCCCAGGCCTATGAGACCGAAAGTGAGTCCACAATATCGCACATGGGCTTCCAGGAGCAAATTTCCATGGAAACTCCTGCGGCCTGCTCACTTTACAGAACATCTTGGTAGGCACTCGTAATGTATGGAAGCGTTGTCATGGAAGCAGCCCCCCCCCAACCCAGCAACAAAACGGTCTGATGCTCAATGAGCACTTGACTGAACCGAAATCATGTATAGCTGGAAAAATAGTACGAAGGAAATAGAGGTTGAGGAATAGAGACTGTGCCCGGCAGGGGAAATTTGACAAAGCCAAGATCTCTCGAACCTTCAGAGCAACACTGAGGTGAGCCACCACAAGTGAGATTCTTAGTGGACAGATGCAATCTCCTTGATTATTTCAAATGAACTGCCCAAAGGTTCTGAATGAAATCATGAGATGTTTGAACCTCAAACTAAATTGACTGTCTTTCTTACTCAGCTTCTGTCTCAAGGACAAGCTTTCGATGGAATCACAAGTTACATTGTCGGGTAGCTTTTGATTGCTGAGATGATTTGGTGACGAGATATTCTTTAAATATGACACAAACAGCACTGCACAAAAATTTCACCCTTCGAGAATTCCGGGCCTTGACCAGTGTGTTCAAAATGTTTCCGGCCTACACAATTGTTGGCTGCAGTAGAAGGCATGCCTGATCTTGTAGCCTGTCTTGGACTGGGAACTTGCTCTTACATGTAACTGAATAACGACATTCAAAACGGTTACACATTTGCGCTCCACGATGCACTTTTGACTGTTGTGATGATTTGAGTTTACTGGATCTCTTTTTATTCTTTCAGAAAGCATGCTCATGGTAGCCTTTGCCTGTGCAGACGCATGCATGATGCATGCAAGTCGCCTCCTGATGGCTATCACGCAGGTTGAAAACCATCTCAATCGCCAATGACGAGGTCTGGATTGTGATCATTCGAGGGGACTACACACATCCAACCTGATGAACAATGACCAAAAGCAACCGACCATAAAACGCCGACCCTGTCCACCATTTTGAGTTCGCAGTCCTGGGAGTGCGAAGGAAACTGTTCCAAATGCCGAAGACCTCGATCCGGGTATCACTCAGGGAGCGAACAGCTCGCCTGTCCAAATCCTAATCCAAGACTACTTCAAGCCTCCGCCTTGGTGTCGACCTTCTTGGCCGGGGGCTCCTGAGGGGCGGCGCCATCATCCTCACGAGAGCGCTTGCCACTGGGCTCGCTGGACTTGTCGCCCTCGGTGGTCTCCTTGCGGTCTTCTGCAGCCTCATCCCGATCGCGTCTGTTGTTGCGGTCGAAATCGCGACCTCCGCGACCACGGCCGCCGCGACCACGCCCACGCCCACCTCTACCACCTCGGTTGTTGTTCCTGCGGTCGTGATCCTTGCGGGCCTTCCAGTCATCCTTGTCGCCCTTGAAGCGGTCTCCTCCGCGACCATGGCTGAGGTCCTGGCCCTCCCAGAAGGTCCGAGGAGCTCTGTTCTTGCTGGGCTCGAGCTTGCCTTCTTTGATCAATTCATTCTTCTCGTCGACGTAGGCCCGCTTAGACATGATCTTCAGCTCACGTCCCTCGTACTTGGGTGGAGGGTCAAGGGCCAAGAAAGCTTTAGCCTGCTCCTCGGTGTCAAACTCAGCAAAGACGGAACCCTTGAAGAGATGATCATCATCTCGGCGAAGTCGAATGGCATTAACTGGTCCGAACTTTGCGAAGAAGGCCTCAATGTCGAACTGGGTGGATGGCTTCTCCTCGCCAAAGCCCTTGACGTACACTGAAACTGGAAACTTATCGCCAGGCCTGGAGGACTTGTAGGGAACTTTGCGAGCGACTTGCTCGTCGCCCTCCTCGCCAGAGATTACCAGGAACTCGCTGTCGCGGAGCGCCTTGACAATAGCCTCATAGGGCTGGAAACGGTGCATGCGACCGAAGGAGCAGATCTTCTTGAGAGGAACAGGCTTGTTGTCAAATCCACCAGTCAGGTTCCACAAGTACTTGTCCTGGGGCAGGTTGTTGTCTCCGAAGTAGAACTCAACCTGAGTAGTTGTTAGCAACGGCTGCATGTAGCCTCTGTATCCCAGGACTGTGTTCATACCTGGACACGGATTAGGTGAGGGTCATCCGTGACAGACAGGACGGAAGGATCGAATTTGCGCTTGTTGCTGTCGTGGTGGCGACCGTGCGCTCTGGTCTTGTGAGTGTTGGCGTCCTGGTCCTCCTTGACATCACCATTCTTTGTAGCGTTGTCTCCATTTTTCTCGACCGTCGCAGCCTCCTCGGTTTGATCAGCCTTGACAGGCTCGTCTTTAGTGGTCTCGAGAGCGGGAGCAGCGTCGGTGGTTGCCTCTGCGACGGGGGCAGCCACCTCGGTCTGGGTTGCCTCAACTTGGGTGTTTGGGTCGGCCATTTCTTCTATGGTGGATTGTCGAATGGAAAGGTGAGAAGGAAAGTCGGAGCGTTCAGCGCTGGGGTGATTGAACGGAGGGTATGAAAGGTGGCGGGGGGCGCGAGGAGAGAGTATGACTCTCCGCCGAGGTGAGTCTTGCAGTAGTGGGGTGAAATGCGCAGAGACAATGTTGCGGCAGGGGACTCGGGGGTACACAATGTGCCTTGGTAGCTGTAGAGGAGAGGACGGCGATTGGTTTCAGCACAGCGTAAATAGTCAGGCTGCCCTGGAGGATGGGGACGATGGGAAAAGAAAGAAGGTCGATCCAAGGCCAACTGCTGAACTTTTTCTGTGCCGATAAGAGCTGTGATAAAAAGCCAGTAGAACGCAGCAGCAGCAGCCAGGGTTTGGTGCATGTACCTGGGTACCCCACAGCCCAGCCCGCGTGCGAGGGCGGCCCTGCAGCCATCCACCGTCCCATTGTGTGGAGCTCCAGAGCTTGTCGCCCCAACGGGTTAGTGCGTCGGGCGATTGAGCGAGAGCAGCCGCACGTCCTAAAATTTTGGAGAGTCGCGACTGCATAGCGAGAGACCAAACGCCAGAGTGCGAGCCCCATTCACTCATTCATTGTCCTCTGTCCTGGCCCGGCATCGTCACGGACCCGGCCAACTCGACTCGAAATCCTCGCCTCCTTGTATATCGAGTCCAGTCTGTGCCGCTTGAACCCTTCCGCGGACCAGAATGAAGTTGAGAAGGACATTAAAGTTCCACAGTTTGCGACGGGGGGTAAGCACTGCACCAGTCTCCATCTCATCTTGTCTCTCGTCTCCGCGATGCTGTCCCACCCACCGACGGCGTGCCTCGTGATGGCCATTTCTTGCTGTCTGTCCGCCTGTATATCTATTCCCTCCAGTCCGGCTGACCAGTGCTCTTACGCCAAGTAGAAAGTCCGCCAAACATGGAACAAGTACAACCTTTACAACCTGTCCAAGGTTGAGCGAACAATACCCAACTACATCTCAAGGACCTTTTTCCAACAGAAATGGAACGCAAAGGCACTGACCCGCGCCTACCACGGCGAGCACATCAAGGAGCGCAAGTGGGAGCGCATGTTCAACCGCCGCATGCTGTCCGTCGTCAACATGGATCCCCTCTACATGGCCCACAATGATGGCGCCGAACAGGCCGCAGGCAGAGGTTCCGGCAAGGACAAGCCCAGTTTTGAGGATGTCACGCCCTGGCACGAGCGCGGCCAGATCGTCACCCACAAAACCAAGCCCGGCTTCCCATTGCAGCCCGACCTGGACCTGGTCCAGCCCGTGGAGGGTCAGGATATCTCACGGAAGGAGACAAACCTGCAACAGTTCAGCGGCCAAACCCCATACATGAACATGGCCTACGCTCCGTTGGAGAGGAGGATCGATGTCGCCATCTTTAGGTCTCTGTTTGCCAGCAGTACGCGACAAGCGAGGCAGTTCGTTATTCATGGTGCGGTCAAAGTCAACGGCCAAGTTGTATGTGCCAGAAGACCTCGCCCCCCTCCGTCGAATTCTGCCTGCTAATCTTGAGCTACGCAGATGACACATCCAAGCTACCTCCTTAACCCCGGTGACATGTTCCAAGTCAACCCCGAGTTCGTTCTTCTCGCGACCGGAAAGAAGAAGCCACCGCCACCACCCAAGGCTCCCAAGAAAAGCCGCAAGGCTGCCGCATCGACAGAAGAGGCGGCGGCCGAAGAGGAGGGCGACGGTGAGGGCGAAGAGGCTACCGCGGAGGGCGAAGATGAGGCCGCTGAAGGTGAGGCCGACCAAGACGCCCCTGCGGACAGAACATCAGATCTCGATGCATTCGAGGCGAGGCTCGCAAAAGAGGAGGCGTACGAAGCGGGCGTGGACCCTGCCGAGGTACAGCCTAGCGCACCAGGCAGTATCCCCCGTGTGCTTAGATTCTTGTCAAAGCAAGCCAAGGACATTCTAGAGCAACAGAAGGGCGAGCTGAAGGTCAAGAAGAAGCGCAAGTTCCGCAACTTCATCAAGATATCCCGCGCTGCGCTCGCAAAAGCTGGTCGCGCGGGCGGCGAGGCGGAGGTCGCATCCGACCAGACGATCGTCGACGAGGTCAACGCCATGCTCCGCGACCTGACCATCGCCGACCCCACAGTGGCCAAGAAGGCGGAGGAGTCTGGGGCATTCACCGCCGATGAGGTCGCCAAGGCTACGGCAGAGGCTCAGCAGGAGGGGCAGGAGGATCAGGGGGACAAGAAGAAGCCCGCGACGAAGGCGCGTGCAGACTACGTCATGTCGGGCGAGGAGGTCTCGCGGATGAATGAGCTGGTCAAGGCGTGGGAGGACAACCCGGAGGACCTCTCCAAGCCGTACCTCACACCATGGGAGCCGCGGCGCTTCATGGGCGCCTTCGCTTTCATCCCACGCTATCTCGAGGTCAACCAGAACATCTGCGCTGCTGTGTATCTGCGGCATCCCGTGGCGCGGCAGAAATACGCCGAGGTACCGACGCCCTTCCCTCCGCACGTTATGCAGCTGGCATTCAACTGGTACCTGCGCCGGAGGTGAACGCGGGGCATAGGATGGCTAGTGATTACGATTATTCGAGGGGCAATCATGAATGTGGTGGATTGCTCAATGACCTGCCTGCCTTGTATATACATGTCCACATCGGGTATTCATATGCCGGACGGCTAGACATAGACGAGATGTACGAACACAGGCAATTGTAACACCACTTCAAAATTATCGCTGATTCAAGGCAGCCTCGGCTTTTGTCGCCCATGTGAATTACCCAAGACAGTGGGCGGCTCCTTCGCAACAACCATGCTGCCGGGACACAAAGTTTTCCTGCTCAATTCCGCTGATGACAGTGCAATTTTGTCGCACGTTGGAGCCCACATCCAGCCATTACATGCCTCTGCGTTTAAGACACCAATGTCAATATTTGCATCTGTTTGCACGTAGCGCCGCCATTCAATGATTGGCAGCAGCAGTAGTTCAACAAAGGCATGGAGCCTATTGAGCCGTCCAGGTGTCTTGTGTCTGCTGGGCACCTCGATGGTCACTGCGTATGTCATGTCACGACGAGGGAGATTGCACAAGAGTGTGATGGAAACCCATCGTTTTCTGATCAGAACCACTAAACTAGAGAAGAGCTGCAGGGCGACGACAAGGAAAATACAGTAGTACTCGACACTAAGCGGGCCGGGGGAAAATAAAAGGAAGAAAGACGTGCTTGGGAGAATCAGGGGCATGAGGGGGTATGTTAGTAGAGTAAAGCCGTCAAATGCGATCCCAGATTCCAAACAAAAAAACCGGTCTTTTGAGATACTAGATGCATCCATAAGACATCTACGCCCACGGCTCAACCGTCCACCTAACCGGCCTCATCCTCCATGATTAGGTATCACAGCCACTGCTCTCCGCCACACGTCGTCGCACATCCCACGACCCGCTGCCAGAACTTCTGAGGGGACGTAGAGACGTCTCGCCGAGAAGAAAGAAGGAAGTTCCCCGAAGTGTTGGTCGTGGGCTACCAGCGAAAGTGGACTGGTCCCCTATGGCAAGGAGGGGTCTCAACGTCCGTCATGAATTATAGAAAGTCGTATTTCGAAATGTCGAGCCGACACGTGGTTGCGAAGAAGAAAAAGCCAGCGCTGTGCGTACGCGTGCACTAGGAAGCCGTGCACTGCCAAACCAACTCCTGGTTCGATCGGGGGTGGACATTGTACTCTAGGCTGTTTTGGGAATCGCAAAGACCTATGCTCGAGGTACTCCAACCCAAAATGTATATTGCAGAAGGGTGCAGGAACCCCGGTCAGGGTCGAAGAGAGCCGCTCAAGTGCGACACGCCTTCCTTCTCCAGAGTGGATAATCCTGGTCTTGGTCGAGGTGCCATTTCGCCACGCTCCAAGAGACCGTTTCGATTAGCTGTACCATGGAGGACTTTTCGAGGATTAGATAGGGCGTGATTAAAATGGTGACAGTGAAGACGAAATTGGAAACAAGCGGCAGGCTGGTAGTGCATGGGCATAAGGCGTATGCAGGCGTGGATCGTAGAAGATAGGCGCTCAGGTAGTCGAGGCTTATCGGAGGGAGAATCCCTTCCTCTTGCCTTCCTTTTCGATTGGACGTCCGCTCTCGACTCTTGACTTCTTCTCCTCGAGCTCGAGCCGTTGGCGCTCCAGTTGCTCCTTCATTTCTCGGTGCCTGGCGTACAGCTCTTCTTCGCTCTGCTTCAGCTTGGACTCTTTTTCGGCGACCTTTTGTTGGAAGACCATCTTCATCTCGGCCTCCATCTTCGCGAGCTTCTGTTCGTGGAGGGAACGCTCCTCCTCCTGCTTCACGGCTGGGTTGACCTCCTTGAAGACGCTTGGGTCTTGCGAGACACCCATCTGGATGAGCTTGTCCGTTCGGTAGTTCTCATAGAGGAGGTTGTTGGTGTGCTCCTTGAGCTCTTCCATGTGTGTCCGGATGAGCATCTGGCGGAGCTTGACAAAGTCGCAGTGTTCCTCATTGTCGACCTCGATGGCACCCCATGGGTACGCACGACCGCGCACCTTGCGCCCGTCGGCGTTTGTGATCTCACCAGTAGCACCGACAACGGCAAAAGGAACCTTGGACATTATCTCGTTGTTCTCGGCGATGGTCTCCTCGTCGTCGAGCTCATAACGAGGGCCTTCAAAGATCTGCACGTTGTGGTGCTTGATGTCTGACAGGACCTGTCGAATTGTTAGGATCTGGATCTAGGATTGAAGTCTTGAAAACTTACTCTCGCCTTAAAAGCAGTGATCTCCTCGTCTGTCAAAGTATCGGACTTGGCAATGACGGGAATCAGGTTGACCTTGGTGTGGAGACGCTTCATGACCTCAATGTCGAGAGGCTTCAGCGAGTGGCCTGTGGGCTGGATAAAGAAGACACATGCGTGGATGCGGTTGTCCACGATGTTCATCCGGTTGACTTTGTTCTCGGCATCCAGGTAAGCATCGAAGCGCTGCTCGATGTTATCCGTGATTGGCCTCCAGGACTCGTCATTGTTGACGAAGTCACCGAAGCCAGGGGTATCGACAACGGTCAGGCGCAGGCGAACACCAGCTTCCTCGATATCTGCGCTGATGGACTGGATGGTGACAGTCTTGGGGAGGATGTCGAGACTGGGTCCCTTGCGCTCCTTGGGAGGGTAGAGGGAAGTGTTGAACAGAGTGTTGACAAGGGTCGACTTTCCGAGACCAGACTCGCCTAAATTTTGCTGTTAGTTGTGATGGGCCGAAGGGTGGCAGGAGCTGGGTGACTACTGACCAACAACCATAACGTTGAAGTTAAAGCCCTTGCGAACACTCTTACGGTGCCATTGGTTGGGAAGGTTGGCAAAGCCAACGTAGCCCGTCAGCTTTCTGCGGACAATGTTCTTGTTCTCAATCACGCCAGATGAGACTGTAGGTCTGAGGTTAGGACTCTGCTCATATTCCGCTTGACCCAGATCCGCAATGGGAGAGGAGGGCTTGCCGATGGGAAGCTCGGGAGGGGTGGTGACAGGGGCGCCGTTGGAAGCTGCACAAGAATCATGTCAGTTAATCGTTCCATCGTTGTGACCGTCACGAGAGCCTCGGATCGAAAACAAAGAGCAGTTGTTGGAAGCCAGTGCAGAATCAAGGAGCCTGACACTCAGACAGCGGCAAGATCTCGCGTTGGAGCTCGCCCAGCTCCATGGCTCTCAATGGGGCGATTTTCGGAGCAGTCTCGACATCCAACATGCTGCGGTAGCTGGGAGGCGACCTCTCGTTTTCGCGGTGCGCAAGGCTGCTGGACCTGGTGGCAATTGGCGGCGGTGGAGATGCTGGCGTTCGCCTGCTGGTTGTGATGACATTGTCTAGTTGAACACTGCGGGAGCGTGTCTTGTTCGGATGGATCAGGTCGAAAGGCATGTTGGTCGAGCAGTGCATTCGCTAGCTGGCCTGTCTCTGTCCCAGGTCCCGATCGGCCGCAATGGCATTTCAGAGACAAGTCCGATGATACTGCGCAGAAAGCCGCCGATGATGGAGGTGGGATGCGCGGTCGACGGAGTCGCAGTGGCCAGAGATTCGACGCGCCGGCAGTCGAGGTGGTTGAATGAGATCGGTCGTCGTTTCGAGTACAGAATTGATTCTTGCATTGCTCCCAAGACTGCTATCACTCTTCGAGGCAGGAATTTGAATGCGCTTACCCATTGTGAATGTAAAATTGGCTGTCGGAAAATGAGGGAAGGAACGAGTGACTGTGGTCGAGAAGAGACACCGTTAGCATCCGCGTCGTCAGGAGTAGGGAGCTGGCCGACCAAGGACCGATCCGCCCAATATTTGCCGAGTAACTCGGAAAGCACGCCAATTGTAAGGCTCGCAGAAAGGTATTCAACTGGAGCAAAATACAAGGCGATGCGCTCGTGTACAGTTGCAGATGGCGCAGGAGCCAGATGCCGGGCAGGAGCAGGAGAGGGCTGCCTTCTACGACGCATTGACGAGGGAGGGAGGGGGGGCCAGTGAGGATGGGGGAAATGGACGTACCAGGAAGGAACACGCAGCTCTGAACGAGTTGGGTCGGGACGAGTGATGCGCGGAGGGGAAAAAGGCCTTCGTGAAGGGAGGAGAGAGCGATGGCCGGTGGCGTCAAAAGAATACTATGAAATAGGACGAGATGAGAAGATGAAGGAGAATTGTCGTGTCGTGGGAAGTTCTGCACGGCACGGAGAATGGGCAGATTTGGGAGAAGGTTGAGGTGATTGCAAAGGGGCTGTAGGAAATTTGGGCAAAAGGGTACTTCCCACCGGGTGACAGTTGGCCCGTGCGGGGAGCTGTGGAAAAGGGGGCTCGTGCTGGGCTCCGTGTAGGTGCAGGACAGCCCAGGTGCAGGCAGGTACGGGTGGGTGACCCGTGGCAGCAGTTGTGGATGTGGGCAGAGCAGGAGCAGCTCGGCCAAGAGCCTGTCACAGATTCACAGAGGGACTCGGAGGGAGGGAGGAGCGAAGAGCTGGGCTCCGGCTGATGGGCAATCTGGTGGAAGGTGGAGCTAGGACGGGGACCCCCAGAGGGTCTACCGTTCGTTAAGGTCGGTTCACTCGCAAGCACTAGGGGAGGATGCAGGGGTTGTGCCACGACCAGAGTGACGGGCAGGGGGTCCAATCTCAGATGGTGCTCTCAATTGGCTCCACGCCTCTGATTAAGATGCCGTTTCGTGCAGCGCCGATCCACATTCAGGCCGTCTTCATTGAAGCATTTCATCTCCAGGCCGTTTGTCGCCGTGAACTCTGTTCTGCCGTCGGCCCCGTCAGTCTTGACAGGAACCCAACTGCAAGAGTCAATGGAGGAACACGTGGAATCGTCTGTTCTCTCTCGTAAAACACCAAACATTGAGCGATCCTCGCGGCGATCCTCGTGGCGCACAAAACTCAACCCATCTTTGTAATGTCACGCCAAAGCTTCTGAGTACCTACCCCGGTAGATCAGATGGCTCGCTATCCACAGCAGCAGCAGCAGCAGCAGCGCGAAGTGTCTGTGTCTGCCTGCACCTGTTGTCGAGTCCATCACGGAGAATCGCAGACTCCCGTGAGCTGGTGAAGTCATCACTCGAGGCCATGTAGCCTCTCTATGTTACTTTGCACACGACCATCTGAGGTTTCACCGGCTACAGATCACATCTAAACTTCCGGATCTCAAGCCGCAGCGTGCGAAGAGATCCAAGCACTCGCATTTGCGGCTTGTCCGAGTGTGACCCATCTGCAGACTCCAGGTCTGTAGAAAACTCCGGAGGTGCTGCGTGGTATTAGACTTATATACTTGGATTCCCAAGAACGAGATCATCCGGTCTAGCAGTTGGGCCGAGTACACACTGTAGCGGTTTAAGGGAGCGAGGCTCATCGGTACAATTTCTACCTAGCACGTGCCTAGGTACCTAGTAGGCGTTGAGAGAGGGAAGCTAACCGTCTTCAACGCATTCCAGCGGAGGATTACCGGTACGCGTTCTTTTGGGTAGGCGTGGGCTGAAGCAAAATCGCTTCTGGGCGTTGAAATTTTGCTTCGCGCAAGGTTTGGCACGGCGGCGCCAGCCTGACGCGGGAGGAAGCTTCTAGGCGTTAGTGCTCCGCAACCTGTTTCCCGCCCACCAAAAAACGAGGCATGATATCACACTCACCTCACGCATTCGTGATGGCCTTGCTCAACCGTATTTTGCACTAATCGGCAGCATCAATTCATACATTTAACTACACATACCTACAATGCCCATGCATGTTGAGACCAGCCAATTGGTAACCAATATCCCCTTAACCATTTATACCTCCTCAGTAGGTATCTGGCTGATATGATCATTCACGCGTGGCTTATGGGAACACTCACCTGGCCAACAATCTAATTCCCTCAGCTGGGCGACGTATCTTGACTTCACGCCCACAACGCAATGAGGTTCCCTCGACAAGCCATACACAGGGCTTCGTTCCAAGTCGGCCGCACCTGTCAACCTATCCATCGCCGTCCGACCAGGCTGCATCAATGGGCTGCCAAAAGGGCGACCGCTGCGCGTCTACACGCCAGTCCCCAGCAGCACCAACAACTCCGACATGGCTTTTTCTCTTCCGACACCAAGCAACGTAAATCGAAGCGCACCTTGCCTGCCACAATTTTCGTCGCCACCGTACTGATCTGGTCCCTCTATCCATCAGATGTCTTTCAGGAGCTCCAGCCATCCGCCAGCCAGGCAAGAAAGGCCACCACACACGGCGATGACTCCACACTCAAGGAGGACCCAGCAAAGAATGCCAAGCAGGGAGACCAGGTGGCCCAAAGTGAGGCGTCTGGAGCCTGGTACGACTTCACCATGGCCTTCCAAAACTTCAGCGTAGTCACGGACCAGGAATGGCGCGCGGTCTCTGACAAGGTCATCGATTTCCTCTTACCCGAGTGGTCAAAATCCATCCCGGGATACATCCGGAAGCTTCAGGGCGAGCTCTCCATGGCCCCCGGATCTTTGGCCGATGAGATCTGGAAGGAAGCGCATGACCCCGAGATCAACCCTGAAATTCGTTACTCTGCCAAGGTCCGCGTCTCAAACGAGCTGTGCGATGAGGAGAAAGAGTTCTTGGCTCGGAGGAAGAAGATCGTTACGGTGGCGCTGGCGAAGTATCTAGGTCTGGACGAGAATGAAGTCCACGAGGATGACGTGCCTACCATTGCCGTGTGCGGTTCCGGCGGCGGCTTGCGGGCCCTGGTTGCAGGCATTGGAAGCATGATCGCAACAGGAGAGGACGGCCTTTTTGACTGCGTTACCTACACTTCCGGTGTGAGTGGCTCATGCTGGCTCCAGGCCTTGTTCCACTCGAGTTTCGCGCAAGGCAGTCTAAGTCGTGTCTTGGACCACCTCAAGGCGAGGATCGGTATTCATATTGCATATCCTCCAGTGGCATTCTCATCGCTGGCATCGGCGCCTACCAACAGATACCTACTGAGCGGTCTCGTTGAGAAGCTTAGGGGAGACCCCAACGCAGACTTCGGCCTTGTCGACGTGTACGGGACACTTCTGGCAGCGAGGCTACTCGTCCCCAAGGGAGAGCTGGGCGTTGATGCCAGGGACTTCAAGCTGTCGAACCAGAGGCAGAACATTAAATACGGGCAAAACCCGTTTCCAATCTACACGGCAGTCCGGCACGAGATACCACAAGCTACTGGTGCGGCCGATGGCACCGGTCATCCTACAGAACAAGAGAAAGAAGAGGCTGCCAAGGAAGCTTGGTTCCAATGGTTCGAGATCACGCCCTACGAGGCATTTTGTGAAGAGTTCGCCGCCGGCATACCCACCTGGGCCCTGGGGCGCAAATTTGCCAATGGGCGAGATGTCCCCCCAGAAGAAGATTTCCATCTACCCGAGGCTCGCATGCCACTTTTGTTGGGTATATTTGGCAGCGCCTTCTGCGCAACTCTCAGCCACTACTACCGCGAGGTCCGCCCCCTGGTGCGCAGCTTGACGGGCTTCTCCACGGTTGACGAGATGATCTCGGGCCACAATGAGGACCTGAGCAAAGTCCACCCCATCGATCCAGCCACACTGCCAAATTTCACGTACGGTATGGAGGGCCAGCTCCCGCGCACGACGCCCACGAGCATCTACAAGAATGAATACCTACAGCTGATGGACGCTGGAATGTCCAACAACCTGCCAATCTACCCTCTTCTGCGACCCGGCCGCAACGTTGACGTTTTGATCGCGTTCGATGCCTCCGCAGACGTCAAGACTGACAATTGGCTGTCAGTAGCTGACGGCTACGCACGGCAGCGTGGGATCAAGGGATGGCCCATTGGCGTGGGCTGGCCCAAAGCAACCGAGCCGAACACACAAGTCGCGAAAGAACTGAGCGAGGCCGAGGCCGCTTCGACCAAGGAAGCATCGGCCAGGCTCGAAGAGGCCAAGGCCGACCAGGCTGCTCGCCGCCGAGAAGCTGGTGTCGCAAAAGAGGATGTGGAAGGCATGCACAAGTTCGAAAAGGGCGAGACCGAGTCCGGGGAGCTGGGCTACTGCACCGTGTGGGTGGGCACCACCCAGGAACGGGCCTCGGAGCCTCCGCCACCGTCCAAGGCACTCGACGACAGCACGGCTTGGCATCTACAGGAGCCAGATGCAGGCATCGCCGTGGTTTACCTGCCCTTCCTCAAGAACGACAAGGTGGAGGGCGTGGACCCGGGAACGAGCGATTATTTGAGCACTTGGAATTTTGTGTACACACCCGAGCAGATCGACAAGGTTGTACAGCTAGCTAAGGCAAACTATGATGAGGGGAGAGACAAGATACGTAAAACGGTCAGGGCGGTGTATGAGAGGCGTAAGAAGATGAGACTCGAGCGAGAGGGCAAGGAGAGGTCAGAAAGAAGGAGGCGCAGGGTACAGCTAGGGGTTGATGGCAAACTCGGGGAAGGTGATCATTTTAGTTGATTGGTCCGGAATGGTGTATAATGGTCGAGTGGAGGCATACCACAAGGCGTAGAAGATACCCCAGCAGTACAATAAACAATTAGAGAATCAACGCTGCTTCTGTCTTGATCACTGCCCGGGGTTCGCCTTATTCCTACATGGTGAAAGCTTGGTAGCGCATGATGCAGCGCAGTTCTGAATTGTGGCGATCGAAGAAGCTTGGCCCTCCAGCACTTTGGGTCTTGAATTCGGAGTTTTATCTTTAAAAACAGAATATACAACTCCCGAGGGAGTGAGAGGCGAGCGCCCACGAACACGCCTGGGCTAATTCACAAGGGTCTCTGGTCGTCATCATATGCTCTTCGTACACATTCGCCGAGTCTATAATGCGCCGCTGATGCCGCCCGACCTGCCCAATACTGACCTGAGATTTTCTTCGGCTTGGCCACATCATCCGACTATCTCATACCACCTCACCAATGTCGACATACACCGGCTCCCATGGCTTGGCTCCCTCCACCAGCATGTCACTCGGCACCCGCACATCCTCACCAGGGCTGTACAGATACCATGCCTTGAGCGCGTTCATCGCAGCCGAGACGCGAGCCTGGTGCAAACTGGCGGCCGCCCCCTCTCCCAGCTTGTCGTTTCCGCTGAAGATGCCGACCACGAATACCGGCGTCCTGGAGAGACGTCCGGTCTCGGACAGCAGCCTTGCCACCGGGGGGTCAAACTCCTCCCTCGCGCAGAGTCGGGACAGCTCTCTTGTGGGTTGCGAGAAGGAGAACAGCTTTTGCAGGTCGAAATGCCGCGAGAGTATGTGCGCCTTGATGAAGGACCGTGCGGTTTCTCTCCCGCAGTATGTGTAGATTGCCCCTACGACGGCGCGCACGAACGTCCCGTGGATGTTATACGCCCTGTTCCTTTTCTCCTCTGAGTCGCCCAGGGTCAATTGCCGCTCCACGGGAAGGTCGATATCCGCCTCTTCGCTAAGCTCTGCCTCGTCCTTTTGGTCTGCATCTGCCTCCCTCATGCCATGGAACAAGCCACCAAAGTCGTCATCGTAAACAACACTGCTCGAGATACCCCTCCTGAACCTTTGATTCTTCGTCGGTCCATATACGGTCTCGGCTCTCGCAAGGCCCCATTTGGTGTTGAACGACCTCTCCTTGTCCAGCGAGAACTGCAACAGGCCCGGGTCGACCTCGGCGCCTGGCGCCGCGGCGCTCTCGACGCCCCAAGATCGCGCGACATGGTAGAGGGTCTTGTCACCAGCGTACGTCTTCATGGCTGAATGTAGGATCTGCATTGGTAGCCTTGGGTACCGGCACATGAGGAGTTCGGAGGTATGGTAACTGATAAGCGTCTGGCCCAGGAAGGCGAGGTTGGAGTTATTGAACAGAGGCGCTGGGTCGGCGGAGGCATCGACGAGGGTGCGCGCGAGTGTCTGGACTGGAATCCTGTCGGACAGAGACAGCCGGGCATGGAGAGCGGCCAGCTTGGCGGACTTGTAGGCATCCCGTGGTAGGGGAGAGGGCAGCGGTCCTATGGGTTCTTGGCCGGATGTTGAAGGCCACAGCGGCGGTTCATCGGCTGCAGCCTTTGAGAATTGGTCTGAGGAAATAGGCTCGCTTGGTTCGGGTTGGCCCTGTCTGATCTCGGCCTCTATGTCTCTTGCTGCGGCTGTAGACTGGCATCTTGGTGAGGAGGCGAGCTGGTTCGGTCTAGAGAATTGTACTCGATGCTGTGACGAGAGGCTTCTTGATGCGACCCCCGGGCGAGCTGTGAGCAGGTGCCCGGACCATTTTTCCAACCTTAACCTCTTCATGGGGAGAAAATGTGCAGGCTTTGCTCCCAAGCCACTCAATTGGGGAACAGCACCTTTACTTGGACGTGGGAAGCGGAGGGGTTGTCGTCATGGGAGGTCGTGGGCGTGGAGGTGGTGGTCGTGTGGATGGGCGTCGCGTGGAGCAAGAGCGAGCAGCGTTGCGAAAAAAAAATGGTGAGCTCAGACGCACTATCAAAGGCGTCTGCGCATGGCGCTCGTGTGAGCTCTGCACGCATCCCTGCCACTGTTAGCTGCCCGCTGCGTCGAGTTTTCGCTGACATAATTGCCTACGAGTAGACAATGCCCGCCCATCAACGCCGTCCCGCCCGGTCGCTCTCCCGGCCGGCAGAGAAACCAAAGGTCGACCCGACGTCCAGCCAATCCGCGTCGAGCCGATTGACTGACCTCAATTCAAGCTCTCGTCGCCCGCAGATACCACCGTCCTACGCAACAACCCATCATTTCCCATTGACCAAGAGAGACAAGTCACAATGGTAAGTAATGCTATGCCAATTCTTTCTCAACCGATATATGCTAACAGCCTGGCAGGGTGGTGGTCCTAGAGTTCCGTTAGTAGCCCCCGTCCAACCCCCTTCGATTCGACGACACCCATCACTGTCCCTCCGACATGCGAACTAATAGCTTCCTCGATAGCTACCCCAAGCACGTCTGGTCGCCAGCTGGTGGCTGGTATGCCCAGCCGTCCAACTGGAAGGTGAACACTGCTGTCTTCGGAGCCGTGATTCTGGGTTTCACAGCTCTCACGTGGAGGCTCAGCGCGGACCGCGAATTCAGACACAAGATGCCAGAACCAGGTCGTTTCTATCCAAGCCGATAGTATGTTGCCCCAAACAAACAGTTCATCAGGCACACGGGAGCTTCGGAGTACTAATTGGAAACCAGCTGGACCAAGCAAATAAGGGATCACGAGAAGGGCCAGAACGCAGCCTCAGCTGCAGCACAGAGTGCGTCGTCGGAGGTGCAAACGAAGTAGGGGCCAAGTGTACATGTATCTGGAAGGTAAAATACACACATCCAGAGCGACTGCGTGTCATCTTGAACGGGCTTGCTGTGAATCTCCATCCGGGTTCACCGTGCGAGGCAGAGTTGTGGCTTTCTCGGAGCACGCTGAGGTGCAGACATCTCGAGGAGACGACGAGACGAAGCGTCCTCCGTAAGCGTTTGTGTGTGTAGACCAGAGAGACTTCCTAAAACTTCCCAGCCCATGGCATCTCAAGCATCACGTAGACATTCCCTGTTCAAGTCTGAGAAACGGAAAGGACAATTTGCTACTCTATACTTGCGCTATGGGTTTCCATTGTCTCTTCGTCGGTTGCAATGGCAGAATTGACACAGGCGAATGAGTTGTTCCGGGCTGATGCGATGGCATATGCAATCTGAATTCTCGGCAGCCCCAAATCTCCTGCTCAGAGTTCTCTCCTTGCCATCGCTGTTGCACTTCCCAAGCTTTCGAGGACCACAACCAAGCCATCGCAAGCATTTCTGGACCAAATACCGGACAAGAGCCATGCACATTTATCTCCTCACGAGGCGGGTCCTTCGAATCTCAGACTGATTGGACAAACTCGATCAAGTAGCCGCAAATCTCGGCTAAGCTCGTCGCAGAAGCAGTTGTGGAAGATCTGGTGGCTAAAGTCAGCAATTGTCTAATGTCAACACGGAGCCCCCTTCACGGGCGAGAAGACCAACTTTTGCCGCAGCTATCGAGCCGATTGCCACACTTGGAGCCGCAGCAGACTGTGGGATGTTCTGAAGTAGTAGCCCGGTGGCCGGATGGTACTGCGTCTGGTAAGGAGGTGGCTTCCAGTGACAGACCGTCTGCAATAAATCTAAAGTAAGCTCCGATACTTGACACCATCTGAGGGTCTGGGCTCTGCATAGGGACGCACATTTACAGCAGAGAAGCGAACGTGTCTTGCAGCCATCGTTGCAGCAACACCAGTCCTCTATGCTGGCGAGATCACTTTGCCGGGCAATAATGGGGTTCATGAATGTAGCCATGGCCATGACAGAGGCTGCGACAAGTGAAATGCGTGGAAAATGCATAGTTACTGAAAGTGCGTAAGTCTGTTTCTTTCTTTTCGTAAGGGCTGCTTGTGTTTGGCAATTCGTGTCTGTCAATGTTTGCAACTATGAGAGTGATGAACAACAGGCATGCTGACCCGTAACATGTAGATGGTCGAGTTGGTGAGTTGTGCCTTCCCTTTGAACTGATCTTTAGATGGCAGTAAAGGCTGTACTCAACCATCTGGTCAATCAGGACCTAGGTAGACACTTCCTAGTCTGCTATAGCACCATGGTGCAAAGTAGTTGAGGCAGTTGCAAGATGAGGCTCTGGCAACAGAAAATGGCTCACTCGGCCGACAGGGCTTTACATGAGCATCTTTCAAGCTGATGATCAGTCTTTACTTCGCAGCCTGGTAGTATGTCCTTGGTCATTGAGAAAAAAGCTTGCGTGAAAACGTTGACTCTCCTGCATCGTTCAAGGTGTGTTCAACCCCGGGAGGCGTACTGGACGTTGCAAGTCGGCGCATCATCGTAAGCTGCCGAGATACGGCCAGGCGAGGTGTCACATTTACGAAGCCCTTTACATACGGGATGTTGCCCGCGGTGGATTCATCGGCTACCTGTCGTTGGTAATTGTGCGGACGAGCCCGTGGGAGGTGACTCTGTGGGAAGGTTTCCTGTGGGAAGGTATCCTGTTGGAGGTTATCTTATAGGAGGTTATCCTAAGGCAGGGTATCATATGGGAGGGTGTCCTGTTGGAGGGTATCTTATAGCAGAGTATCCTGTTGGAGGGTGTCTTATAGGAGGGTGTCCTCTGAGAAGGTATCCTATGGGAGGGTATCCTGTGGGATGGTATCCTGTTGAGGTTGTTCCGTTAATAAAAGTGCTTATGGCATGACATTTCATCACAGGGGAAACGGGCGCGCAGATGACCACACGCCCACAATTACCTGCTCTCTAATTTTTTTGAATCCGCTGCCAGCCTCATGAGTGTGTGGGTTATATCTTCCCCGTCCGCGAAGGTAGCCGTGACCGACCGCTCTCTCTCTTCGAGGCATTGACTCCTCACTCGCTCCATCCAAGGGGTTGTAGCCGGCCCACATATGCGCCCCGTCATCTTCATTATGGGACTCTCGTCTCTCAATGCGATTGACCTACTGGCCAGCGTCTGATAGTCTATGTCTGACCATCATCAACAGTTCCTCATCTGTCAAGGCCGGGGCTCCAACCGGGAAGGGGTTCTCTTCAAGGCGGGGTCGGTCGGCCTCCTCCCGAACAGTCACCGTCGTTGATCCTGGTTGTCTCGCTGTCCCCAATTGACGCCGACAGCCCCTGATCTCGTTAGCTCTTGGTTAAACCGTCAGCATGGTATGCGGCCGATGTCTCTGCAGCCCCAATCGAACATTCGTCCTGTCAAGCATCCAGGACGGAATGCCACCGAGCTCCTGCCACCGTGTAGATTACGAGGGTGAAGAATTCGGTGCTGTCGTGAAGTACTTCCACTGCAACCCTACGACGACGAGCGAAACGTCATGAGACCGTGCACTGCAACCGCTACACTATAGCCACAGCCACCAAAATGCCAGAATTCTCAGAAGCTGGTTTCTGAGAATACAGTGTAGCTAATGTAGCCGTGCCATCACACGTCACATCGTTCCAAGGTTGACAGTCTATCTCTTGGAATTTGCAGTTGGCTCAAATATTCGAGCAAGGTAAAACGATGGGCAGAAATATTCCAGCGAGTAGTTACAACCGCCACGGAGCGTATACTTAAGAAGTGGCTGGACTTTGTTATTCGTAAACACAATCCGCAGGGATTACCGATGCCGAATACACAGAACAGTCCTACACAGATGCCTGAGCACATCAATAGCGAGATAATTGTAGGATTGCATGGAGGCCTCAACCAATGTCCCTCCCTGGTGAAAGCCGCTTGTACAATTTGAAAGCAATGTTGTCACCATCCGTTTGAGATTGGGCTTGTTGGTGACAAACACCTGGTTTGTTCTGACACAAACCGCACAAAAAAACTGCAAGTCCAGGATCAAGAGATAATCTTCAGTGATAGAATGCACAACTATGAATATGAAGATCACAGGAAATGGCACATACATCTTCAGGCCAAGACTAATGGCAAGCCTCGCAGGCCAGAGTCAGAAGGCAACATTCTTGCCTCACTCCGTAGGCAGGTCATTGGAGATGCCTTATGGGAGCGTGTGTCATTACAGTTGGAAACCTTGGAAGGCTGCAACAGCGGAAGCCATGGCCAAAAAATGGTAAAAATCTCTTATCCATATCACTTGTGGTGTGTTGGGCCTCATGCCTGAAGGTGTAGAGCAATATTAAACGGGACTCTTCAATTGGCTTACTTGCAGGACTGTATGCTTCTTTCGGATGAGGCGGATATGTTCGTCATTCAATCATACACATGGTTCCGATGTGCAGATAAACGCTCTTATGTCAGGTGAGTCTTGATCTGTGTAGGATTCTGCTGTGGATGCTCTGTACTTGCGACTGGCAAGGATACATGACAGCCTTGTTCCTACGCGTGTTGGGATATTATGATGGGGTCTTATTCCTAACAGATTAATCTCCGGCCCGTCTAGACGAGGCCGTTTAATCTCGTGTCACTCTCCACTTGCAATACGATGCACTCACTCTCAAAGGAGTCAAAGGAATATTTCATGTGGATATCAATCAGTTCTGAACTTGACTGAGATGGACCGGGAACACTCTGAATCCTCAAGCACAACACCCGTGGACATACTTGAGGAGGAGATCATTTGGCTTGCAGAGCGCCACTGAAAGAGCCATTAGGTACCTAGGTACCGAGGAGTACGACCAGCAGGACGGGCGGCAGGTTCGCAATGCATTCTCCATAGCCGCCTCCTTGCCATCCATATTTTGATCGGGGAGGGGAAGACGGAAGAGCTGTGCAGCTGCGGCAATTCCATTTTCAACAAGTCGAAAAGGCTGCCGTTCTTTACAAGAAATCATGGCACTTGATCCTGACTTGTCACATTTTTGGCCACTAAAAGTGACGCCACTAAAGCACAGTACACCCGGGTCCTTATATACGCGACATGACTGCATCGGACAGTTTCAGGGCGAACCAATCCGACGCTTGCAACGACGACTTCAATGACCATACTTTCAGGCGGCGCGGACGTGAGTCTGTCGAGGAAAGCATCGTATATTACTCCGGCTCCGGGTGTCAGGCGTCTCGAGTACGCCGAGCCCAGCCCAAGATCTGTAGGAACAAAGAAGACAGGCAGCCCCCTGCTACCATTGCCTCAGCCTATTTTCTTCTCCGAAGGCGCACTGGAGCCGACTAGCTGCTCCCAAGTCCAGCAAGTAGACTGCAGCACGCACACCGCAGCATTAGCAACAAAGCCTGTATCCTACGGCTCACACATCCCCCCAGCCATGAAAATGAGGAGGAGGAGGAGAGGCTATCTCCCGACCCTACAGGATTTCTGTCCTGTGCTGCAAGCAGGACAGCCGTTGCAACCGCAATTTGCCTCATCTCAGCCATTCACCTTTGCCGTATGGCGACGACGGGCTCCGGAATCTCCAGGCGCGGATAGGCCATTAACAGGCTCAGCCTACAGTCCAGGGGAGCGGATTACACGGGCACATGTGAGCTCAGAGACAGGATGTCAGTAGTCAAGGCGCCTTAGCGCGGGAAAACGAAGTCTAGTCTCGTAGGTTGAAATTGGGCCATGTGAAAAAGCATCCGTTGTTTTTCATGTCCTAAGCCAAGCCAAATGAACCAGATATGATTACGAGTTGGCCAGCCGCAATGCCAGTTTTCTCTGATTTTGAACTGATGTATAGACCCTCAGATATGAAATCGATCTTATACAGGTCACAGAAAACCTAAATATCTACACACAACCTAAGGAACCAGCCCTCTAATAGAACACCATCCAGTAGGACACCAACTAGTAGGATACCGCCAATAGGTTACTGTTTAGTAGGATACTGTCTAGTGGAACAACTAGGTGAACCAAGTTAGCATATAGGCGTGGTATCAAGGATATCTTAATACATTGTCTCGCTGCCCAGTCTGAAATTAGCACCTGGCAAGCCAATGCCTTTTCTCCAAAACTTGAACTCACCATCAAGACATGCCATGCTTACCTAGAGCAATAGACTTGGTGCAGAATGGCAAAAATCGATCCTCCACGGACTCGAACCGTGAACCTTTACCACCGGAAAGTAACTATTATGAATCAGAATTTTGCACAGTAGTATGGGAGAAAACAGGGATACGAACCGCGCTACCATTGCGCCAAAGGACCCGCAATGAAATGCTCAAAATTTGCTTGTTTCAGTATCTGAAACAATTTGCGGGATGGTGAACCGCGGAGGCTAAGCGGGGGCCCGGGACATGAGTAGATACAACTCCCAGGGCGCAATCGAGAGCACGGGAGCTAAGACTAGCTCCTCCGTCTTAGAAGATGATGGAGAGAGACGTCGTGTTACAATTCTGTGTCAGAGCTCTGCCCGCAGCAGCACTTACTCATGCCTCAGTTGTCCTTGCATTCCATGACAAGATGTTCTTCGAACTCTCACCACGACAGACGGTAGCACTCGTTGCGGTAGCTACACCCACCGTGTATTTACTCCTACTGAGGAGGTCGGTGATGCGCAGCGTCGGGGGTAGCACTACTCAACAGTGTGGACGAGGAGCCCAGACGGGGAAAACAAGGCCGCAGACTACTAGAGCATCACCTTCATCTGGGCCTCCGCTACCAAAGTCATTACCGCAGTCGGTGGCGGCCGACAACAACGACAGATACATCCTATGGAACGAGCGCGTGGTCTCCAAGCCAGTGGCTCTGTCTGAGCTCAGCTGGTCGAGCGGGACATTGGACGAGTTGCTCACGCGCTACGTTAGGGCTACGATGGTCGCCTTTACGTGGACACCGCAGGCATATCTCATCCGGAAGATACTTCCTGCTGAAGTGGGAGAAACTTTTGAGGCCGACTACATCAATACGATGGACTTCACGAAGGTGGACCAGCGTATTGATGGGGTGTACACGGTGCAATACCGCGGCACTGATCCTTGCGGTGAACGTGTGGAGATGAGGCTGAGCCCACCGGAGGAGTACACAGGCCCGAGATCCGATGGAATAATCGTGGCGGCCATCGAGCCTGTGGGAGCGGGCGCTTCCGACCACGTTGTCTTCGTCAACGAGACGTGGCTGTGGCGGAATCTGGACGAGAAGCCGACACTGTTGGAGGGCTCGATCGGTCGCTGGTTTCACTCTCTTCTTGCGGCTTGGCTTATTGGCAAAGGCATCAAGTCTATCCGAGGAGAAGAGCCATTGGCGAAGAAGTAACGGGGTACTGCTCAAGTGGAACGCGGGGAAGGGCTCGCGGGCCTCGACTGGTCGGTTCTGCGGCCTGTGACGGATATACTCGCTCCGGATCGAGGACAGAGCCGTGCACTGCTGTCTGCAGCCGATTCAGCCTGTGCATTACCGGTCGATCAATATCGGACTCTGCTTCTGCATGCATGCATGCATGCGAAAGTGCAATTGCCCGACCTCGCCAACTGATTTTGAAGCTCAACTTTGCCGTCTCATTCGACTTGTGCAAATTGCAGCACTAATTGTCTTCTCCACCCCTCGGAATCACAACCCTTATGCGTCTCGAAGGCGCCGCACACCTGCATACACCCGCGTCTAGTCTACTTGTTGCGCTTGCGGCGCACAAGACATGCAGGGGATCTGTTTGAGGGCGCGGGCCTACTGTGCGGGAGAAGTGCATGCAACAAATGCGAAACTCAAGTACGTCGTCTCCTGCCGGTGGCGTGCGTGCTATCATCGCGGGCCGACCTCCAGGATGTCTCATTCGTATACGGAATACAGCAGACGACCAACGCCAATTCCTTCAGCCTTGAACTTCGGTTCCGAAGAAGCACCCTTGCACTGGCATTGGCCCAATCTATGCATCAAAACTACTGTGCCTTCTCATCCACTCCTGCCTTCACTGAGCGCCCTTCCACCAATGGTCTGTGCTTTGACCTGCTCAATGAAGCCATCTGGCCCTCACCGGTGCCCTCAACTGGCATGGGGTTAAGCAGTCATCAACAAGGGGGCCCGGCATGGCGGTCGACATTCTGGCGGCATGGCCCGAAGGGAACTGGGAATCGAGGCTCGAACAGGCCCTTGTCATTGTGGCCCCAGCGTGACGTTGTACCGTATGCTTGTTCTGCGTCGCCCAAAGTTCGAGACCCATCGCCACGAGCAGGGTCAGCAGTTTATCAGAGCCGCCCGGTTGGGTACACCAAGACATATTGCGTGCCACATGCGTCAATGCATTATTACTGCTGCAACCTGCAGGCTCCAACAACTTGTTCAAACAATGGAGAAATCTCAATCCTGCCCACGGGTGTCTCCGTGTGAAATCCTTCAACTTCTCGGCTCAGATGCCTTCCATGTCCCCTGCTCTCGGTGTGCCCCTCTAACCATTAACAGACACCACCGAGCCAACAACCACAGAGATCGCCTTGACGGGCCGCCCTGCCCGTCAGATTTTAGTGTGCCACACCCAACCAAACTTCTCGCATCTCGGCTACAGAGCCATTAGATAATTCAATCATGTTTCCTGTCACAGCGCATGAAATCTGGGGAAACTGTAGACGCACATCTAGCCGGCTTGGAAGATCACCCAGGTGG
Organism: Diaporthe velutina; assembly: GCA_038088505.1. Lineage (NCBI taxonomy): Eukaryota > Fungi > Ascomycota > Sordariomycetes > Diaporthales > Diaporthaceae > Diaporthe > Diaporthe velutina. The sequence continues at coordinate 178,902 of JBBWSJ010000037.1, read as the reverse complement.
TACTCTACCACGGGTCTCAAGATGGGACGAACCGGTCAATAACTCGAAACCCCCCAGTTCTGCTATAACCCCCGGCTACGACACCATGCAAGACTGGCAGGTGTTCAGCGCCTTTGTCAAAACTGGGGGGTAATCCTGCTCTCCCGGTCTGGGCCTTCAAGGAAGAAATGACATGGAAGAAAACACCGAAAAGATCCTGTAGCGCCCTCTTTCCCATTGAGATTCTGAACTTTCTTACCCGTCACTTTTTGATGCCCAAGTTATATCGCCATGTCGACTGATGGGCCTTATCCACCGCTGCCAGATCCCTCGACCTTGCCCCACGACTCTCTTGTCTCAAATATCATAGTCTGCGCAGTTGTGACTTGGGCAATTTCGGCTGTCTTTGTCGCACTGCGCTTCTACACTCGGACCAGGATTCTCAGCGTCATTGGCTGGTCAGATTGGTTCATTCTAATATCGTGGATATTCTCATGTGGTGTGACTGCGAGTGCAGTTGAGCAAAGCCAGAGGGGAATAGGGAGACATGTCTACGATTACGACTGGATGGTGAGCTTGACGCCATTCCAGAAGGTGAGTACTCATCCCCCCCCCCTCCAAACCAAAGAAGAAAAAAACAGCCGGCATTGAAGATGACGCATCAACTGACCGGGTCCCAATAGGCGGCATGGTATGGCGTTTTGTTCTACACGCTCTCTTTGGGGTTTTCCAAGATCTCCATGCTGTTGCTCTATCTCAACTTATTTTCGTACCACTGGATAAGAGTCGCCGGGAGGCTGGTCCTTGCCACGGTCATAATAGCGACATTATGGATGGTTTGTGTTGTTTTCACAGCCTGCATACCTCTGGAGGCATACTGGGAGTTCACCCTCCGCGCACAGGCTTTTTGTCAGCCTCAGAGCGCTTGGTGGGCAAGTGTGTGAGTAGACTCCATGACCTACTTGGTATTGTTCATGCAGTCCAAAATGGGACTCAAATATTTCCCTTTCGAGCAGAAGTAATGATTTGATTTGAGCTCGTAAGTAACGCCAGGCAGGGGACTTCATATGTCAACAGACTTCGTGATATTCGCATTACCACTGCCAGTTTTACCAACGCTCCGCATGCCTAGGCGTCAGAAATGGATGCTGACTTTAGTCTTTTCGTTGGGATTCTTGTAAGTGGATACCACCCAGACTTGCTGTCAAAAGACCGCCACTGACCCGATGATCCACTACAGCGTTTGCATTGTATCAATTGTTCGGCTGATGAAGCTTCTTCAAACGGAAAACCACCCGTCACTCGATTTCTCTTACGACAGCACAGACCTTGTTTACTGGTGCGTTGCGCTCCCACCGCTCTCGAAAGCATCTGAACTGACGCATGGCCAGGACCTCGATCGAGGTGCAAGGCGCGATCGTGTGCGCATGCGCAGTCACCCTGAAGCCTCTCTTGAACCAGTTGATGCCGCACTGGTTCTCCACCTATCGACAGGACAACTCCGGCAACCGGAATCCACTACCCCTGACCATTGGGCAGAGGGCAAGCAGAAGGAAGCTCAGTAAAATAGAGCAGACCACCGGGCACGACAGCTGGACTGCTGACCGCCCAAGCAAAGACCTGGAGGCCGGGTCTGTGGGCGGCCGAGACGCCGGGGCCTTTCTGAGCCTTAGCCCCGAGTTCAACAGTATCGAACAAGGACACCCAGGGGACGTCTCGCCCTTTGTCCAGCTGAGCGATCTCCCTCCCGGGAGCAGGAGTCAACCCGCTGCGGACCGCGACGCTATACACTCCATGCCGTTGCCACCGCCGAACGTGCGCACGAGTTCGCTCTCTGCGTTCCGCGGCCTGGCTGTCGGGGCCTTCCTTGATGACTCCTCGCTCAGAAGACAAAAGCGGAGTTCGTCGTCTGGGCATCAGAGGTCGTTGACGAGCCCGGACTTTTATGACTCGTCCTCTGAGAGGCTGGACTGGGATTTGGAAAGGACAACATCTGGTGGCTCGACCCCCTGGAGGGGCTGAGACTAATCTTTACGATGAAAATAATGATTTGGTATACGAAATTTTCTGAATCTAATATGCTGTTTACCAACTGCAGGTATTTGGGCTGTATGGCAAATCAGAGCGTGGACCCTCCTCGATCTATGGGACTGGACAAAAACAAGTGAAATCATGAAAGACTACATACGTAATGAAATAAAATCAATTGAGTAAGCCCAAGTGCTTACTAAATGGAATTTTTAATCCTTATATTGTGTTCGGAAAACGACCATTACAGCCAGTCATAACACAAGTCCTAGACGTGAGGAAGACAACACATACCTAGCACATGGCCTTCCTTGGAATATTTATATAAATGTGTGCGTGCGTGCGTGCTCTGTTTCAACATTGAAGTAAATATTACTGATCATTGTTGAAGTTGTGAAGTCAAGCACTCGAGGATCTTGAAATTTGGAGTTTAAAGACTGCTACCAGGTACTATCTTTCGAAACAAGACTGCTCTAGTCTCCTTAAGAAATTCCGGATAAGGTTTACTATTTGCTTAACACTGAGACACGAATTCGGCGATTTCCTTGTTGAATCGCTCCGGCTCTTCATAGAACATCCAATGCCCACTGTCAAAGACGGACCACTTTGCCAGTCCTGGCCTCTCGCTACCCTGATTTACTCTCTCCACGGTCTCCTTCAAACCTTCCAGTGGGAAACAACCCGTACGGCGTCCACCCACGACAAGGGTAGGCTTGGTGATAAGCTCGATAGCCTCCCGATGATCGTACCTCGTGTGGTCGGCCAGGAGCCTCGCCAGCCACCGCCCGTCGCACAGCCTGCTGATGCCCGTGAAGAACGCCTCGTCGTCCGCGGCAGTCTCGGGGCTGACGCGGTCGCTCTTCTCAGGGGCGAAGCGATAGCCAAGACACTCGCTGACAAGCCCCTTGTGAGCCGCTTCCGGGGTCTCTATCCACGCGCGCTGCGCGCCCAGCATGGTCGCCTCGTCGTAGCACCCGAGGTGAGCCTTAGAGGCGTCCCAGTTGTCGAAGGCCGAGCGGTCCTGCAATGGCGCCTGATCGGCGAAGACAAAGCCCGCGAAGTCGCCGTCGCCAAAGAGCTCGACGTACGTCCACAGGACTGCGGCACCGATGGAGCAGCCAACAGGTACAACTGTGATGTTTCCGTGGCCTTGACGAAGTGATTCGACGATCGTCCGAAGGTCAGCGGCTAGTCTGGCGACGTGGTAGCCACCTTTGGTCCGTCCCGAAGCACCGTGGCCCCGCATGTCTGGGGCGACGACCCAGTGCTTCTCTGAGAGCGCTGCGAAGTTGCGGGTGAAGTACTTTGAGGAGCCACTGAAGCCGTGCATCAGAAGGATACATGTTTGGCGGCGGTGATCGCTGAGCGACCCGGGACCAGCTTCGGGGATGTCCTCTAGAGGTAGAGAGGTCTGAAAAGCGAGGGAGACGCCATCGTTTGTTCCACAGTAGGCGTACTGCATACCCGCCTCGGCAGGAAACTTCATGTTGGCGGTAAGGTTGGGGGTCGAGATGTCGCGCAGCACGGGGGACGCTAGGAGCTCTAAGTGAGGACAGAAGTCTGCTCTAGGAATGGTTGCAAAGTCTACAGAGGCTTGATCTTGCCACGTAGAGACAGCCAACACCTTTGCCTTTGGAAAACAGGGCTAGAGGCTTTGTATGGTCGCAGACTTTCATTGGCGTCGAAGAGAACGAGTGCAGGTGTCATTCCGCCTCACCGAAAAAGGCAGCTGCGACCTCCAGTCTCGGAGTCATGTATAGATTTGTTCTCGGGTTAGGGTTTACTAACCTGTTCACCGTATTGCTATTCTATTTCCAGCTAAAGCGAATAACAGCACCAGCAATCGAGTCTGTTCATCCTTCTAAGGTAGAGATATTACCTAGCTGCGCTGGGAAACTTACGTTTAAGTCAAAGAAGATCGGGTGAGCTGAGACTTTACATCTCCTGGGGCCGAGAATGGAACAAGCATCGCCCAGAGTTGCGCACTACATTTCGACCATTTATCAAATCCCTTGGTAAGCTTCATGAGTGTGACTGCAAGGTCAGACTGACGGGGGCGCTCTTCAGGCTTTTGAGCGTGTTGGAAGACTCGGCAGCAGGCGGACATTAGCTTCGTGTGCCTCCGTAGGTAACAATCACGCCCGGGGAAAAGATCACGTTTATTGGTTTCCTTTTTGGGTCCCTTTCCCTTCTGTATGAAGAAAATCCTTGTGGTTATTTACATGTTTCCACAATTGTGTGCGTAGAACCGCACACATGTCTTGCTTGATGACAGCATCAGGACCGACGTCACAGCTCAGCTTTTCAAGGTCAGTATCTCTCACAAACTGAGGAAAACGAAACGCAATCCAATCTGAGACTTCTCGCCTCTGCAACAAGACCGCCGCTGAGGACACCTGGAACAATAGTGCTGATACCCGAAGAGCCTCTAATCTTTCCGACAAGATTCAGCCAGTGAGAAAGAAGCAGTCAGATCCCTGTGCTCATCTCAAGCCGTTTTTGCTGATATTGTTTCAATCAAGCAAAAGGGTCATCGTCCTCAAAGTCCTTCGGGGCAAACTTTGGCTCTTTTGTAGGAGTCTGAAGCTGCTCATTCCTACCATCGCGACCCGTGGCGAACGGTTTGGCAGGTGCACTTCTGGGCACCTTGCGAGCGCGGCCCTTTGGGGTCAACATTTTGCGCTTCGTAGGCGGGGCGAGGCTGAGCGACAAGTTATCCTCCAGCTTCTTCTCGGCGTCGGCGAGCTGCATGCTCAGCTCGCTGATCTGAGTAGTGAGGCCCTCGATATCCTTGGTTCTCGCTACCAGCTCCGCATCCCTGTGCACGAGCAGGCCCTCCCTTCGTATGAGCTGGTTCTTCAGCCACTCGGCGTTGCCCTCGGACACCACACGGTGCGCCTTCTCGAGCTGAGTCGCCGGATTGGCAGGGAGGAAATCCTTCCACCTGTCGCAGCATATCTGGACCTTCCATAGATTGACCAGAGCTCTGATATCCTCGCGAAGAGCGCTGGAGGGTGCCTCGAGCCATAGATTGCATCCGGTGTCCTCATGAACATGGTCGACAGATGTCTGAGTAACGATGAAGTGCTTCTTAGAGTTGTCGTAAAACTCGCTGAACTTGATATAGTTGATCACATTGGGATTATTCTGGTCGAAGTCGACAATGAAGATGACCTTGTTGACGCCACTCTTGAGGCTACAGAGCTCGTCGCTCTTGGTGTCGATTGTGCAAGGCGAAGTGACTCCGCTAAGGACGGCTATCTCGAACTTCCACTGAAGCCAACAGTGGGTGATGCCGGTTTTCTGGCAGATCTCTGCGAAGACACCGGCGTTCTGGTCGCCGAGTGCGAATTGCGGTTTCAAAGGCATATTGGAGACTAGGCACGGTTAAGCTTAGAAATATGAGAAAGCGTTTTTGGCGGTAATGCCTACCTTTTGAGGGCCAAGCACTTAGGTAGCTTTGAGCTCTGCAAGTGACAGGAGGTGCAGCAGCGTGCTTCTGAAGTAACTACCAAGTCAGTAAGTGCATGTGGGTTTGAACCGACATGAACGCGATCGATGCGAATAGATGCGCCTTTGGCTTCGCTGCTTGTCATCTAGAGGGGTGGTAGTGGTGGGCTGGGATGGCGCTGGGATTAACAGTGCGACTCTCGTCGCGATGAGACGGGCAGGGGAGGAAGTTTGGAGACGACAAAACGCAGCTGAGAAATCAAGATGTTGATGCATCGCTGGAGGACTTACCAATCCAAAGGTTGTCAAGGTGTCATTTGAGATGTGTGGGTGCGAGACAGCAGTGAATGAAAAATTGTGTCTTCAAGAAGGCGCGTGGTGGTGTGTGGGAATTGTGATGTGGGGGGACAGAAGGCGAAAAGGAAGACAGCTCGTCTTGATGGCGCATTGTTCCTCAGGTTGTGTTGACATGCGGCTGAGGGCCAGCCTTGCGTTTGGTTGTGTTCCTGTGGGTGGATAAGTGATTTGTTGAAAAAAGTGAAGCAGGGTTAGTTAGCGACCATTCACAAAGCTCGAGGCTGAGAAACAAAAAACCACATTGATATTGAATTCGTAGCCGCAATGAATTGCGGCTACTTGCTGTAGTCTGACCAAATCTAGCTAGGTATCTGATACGGCCCTGAATTTAACAGGGACATGACTTTCTCACCTGTTTCAGGATGTCTATGTGGTCTATGTTGAGCAAGTCAAACTTCTAGAGCCCTCCTATGCTGATCGTTCCTTGCTTTTTTCAGGCTGGCGAGGCTTCATCTCTCTTGCAAGCGTGCCTGATGTCTAAGTGTGCTCAGTCGAGACCGTCAAACGGACTCTTTCCCTACAGCTCTCTCCCTTTTGGGGGAAGAAAACCGTCTGTCTTGCTTCGGCCAGCCATGAGATCCGGGAACTAGGTTAAGTTAACCGCTCAGGAAACATGAGCGTGCCCGCCCTCCCCGGGTATGAATTGCCTCCAAGTCAGAGGACGTGATTCGACTGACATCACGGCGATCTCGTGATGCTCTGACCAGCCTGGTGACGAGCACACCTTCCATCTAAAGCCTATACCCCCAAAGAGCCAGAAGCTAGGCTCTCTCGCGATCCCATCAAAACTCTTGGACGCTGTCATCGCACCTCGGGCACCTTGAATTCCGTGGTCGGAGTGGCCAGTGACTCGGCAGGTGGAGGCACTCAAGAGTGACGTTACAGTTTAAGGACACCGTCCGGGGTCGAAAATCCTGGAGCAAGTCAGTCATCAAAGACGTTTCGAGCTCCCTAGGGACAGACCAGCATACCAAGTCCCATGGACGAAAATGGCCCACTCATTCCGATATCCCGACTTACCACCGCAGCATGATGGCATGCCCCAGATCGGGGTAGGTTTTGTCGTGAAAAACTTGGTCGGGTCGTCACTCATTCATGTATCGCTTTGGATCCTCTGACTGCAATCAAGCGATCCCCTGCCGTTTTGATGTCGGATTTCAGCTCTCGTAATGCATTACGGTCCAAAGACATCTTCATCAGCAGGGTTGATGACATCCTGTTAGAAAGCATCTTGACCTCTTCGCCTAGATTGGACTGGCTGATAACCTTTCCGTTGCACAGTTCCACGACGAGCGCCTCGGCCAGGTTCTGGCAGTTGGCCTCAAATAGGTTGTACCGTGGGTGCTCGGAAATATACCTAGACGCTGGAGCAGCGTTAGCCAGCCATTCACCCACTCACGCGGGCAGTTTGTAAGATCCAGCCAGTGACGGCTCTGCATCAGTCTACTGACGTACCAATTTCGAGGATCTCTTGGTGTGTCCGTGTAGTCTCTCCAATGTAACTTGCACTCGTCCATGTTTGCACCATCTCTTCGGTGACGGGAAAACATCTCGCTGCACGCCTGTCAGCTGCCTGTTTGGGGGCCTAAGACAACGCTGGACGGTCCTCGAAGGAAACATGGGGAAATGGGCAGGCATACGATAATTTTTCATAATCTTGGTCGTGGGCAGCATCTGATCACTCATGAGGTCGTAGAGGTAACAGGTCCCCTCGCCCCTGTTGACAGCCACTAGAGCCCAGTGCGACAGGCTGTCAAGCGACAGGCCCGCGCTCTTCATAAGGAGCTTGGACGCCAGCTTGGTGACCTGGATGCCGTTGATGTCAATCGCGGACGTGACGACGAGCACCGCACTCGTCTTGCATCTCGAGCTATATTCCAGGGGCTCATCCAGCTCCGAGGCGGTGTGGTTGCCGTCGAGTTTCGAGCGGATGAGCTTGAGGAGCGCCTTTTTGTCGTCCTTGACCTCACTGTGTTTCCTGCGGGGGAGTCAGCCCGGTGTTCTCCGATGCCCGTGGCTGTCGGTCTCTTGCTGGCGCCCATAGATGAGGCTATCCATGAACAGCAGCTCTAAAGACGGACGCTCTCGTGTCTGCTAGGAGAAGACGTCACTCACTTTAGCTTTTCGTAGTATTCCCTCCCTGCAGCGATCAGTTGCGTTGCGCTGATCCCGTGTATTGGCATCTTGCCCGCGCGAAAGCAAACGTCAAACGAGCGAATATGGCAATGACAAGTAATTCTGGCAGATGATAACGCCCGTAGGCTCCGCAGAAGTGCACCTCCAAGACAAACAAAACGGCGCAAAAAAAAGTCGAAAGATTGAGGGAAGAAGACAAGTCCGTCGATGTGGTGGGGCTTTCAAGGAAACCCACGGAAACAAGATCCCAGAATCCTGGACGAGGCACAGCCGCACAGCCGCACAGGGGGGCCCGCCCGGGAAACTCCCTGCCCCGTCAGCCCAGTATAGGTACACAGCACTAACTACTTTAGTGACCCCGCCGGCTTACAGCTAAACCCTGCGTCAGCCACTAGGTACTTTCTTGTTCTGCAACCCATCACAAGAGTTGAACTCATCAGAGAGGTTTTCAGGTTAGAGCGTCAAAAGTAATATGACATTTCAGGTCCAGAATATGGAAAACATCAGACTGCTTGTACACTACTGAGTATTGCTGCTTCTTGTACCTCATTTGAGAATAGAGGTTATACCTGTGACAGGTGTTTTTGAACCACGTCTGTTTCAACATTGAAGGCCGTTCGAAGAGCTGAGCTGCTATATTGTGGAACACATAGTCAAGTTCACTCAATGAAATGCCACAATTTGTAAATTTGAATTGGGACAAGTTCCAACGGTCTCAGCTCTTACCGAAAACGGGCCCATATTGGCCTGTTCCGGCGCGTTCTTGTCCCAAACAACGCACAGCTTTGTTTCGGTCGCATCATTGTGTGTTGCCTGCACGCCCTTTAATTAAATACCATCATTGAGAAACTCGCCTCTGTTCCAGTCTCGACATCAAATAGGTCTGACGGCCATGATCAACGGACTGGTCAGGTTTTGCTCGCCTGAAGGTCCCGCTAAGCCGGGCGGGCCAGATACATCCTTGGTAACCGACTTCGATCAACGACGTACGATTGCAGTGACTAGGTGCGGCGAATTTGACGACGAAGACGAATTCTATGGTACGTCAGCTTGCAACATTGAAGCAAATGCTCGCAAGACATATCGCAGACAGACACCCTCCGATTGTAAAGTAGCCATCTTTACCCGGCATTCGGCTAATGCGTATAGCAGACCACCTGCGGAAACACATCGACAGGCTCGGACCCAAAGTCTATAAAATCGAAGTATCCGAGGAAGGAGAGCTTAACACCGTCTCGAGCAAGGTAGATGACGATGAGACGCTTTGTGTCCACTACCCGCTTCTTCAAGAGGTCGAAAAGCCCGCAAGAGTGGGCATAATTGCACGCTCAGAGCTCGAGAAACTAGAGCGTCTGGTGCCCAATGTCGATTTAGCCTCATACGACGCAGATGCCTCATTATACGATGGGCCCAAGCGAGAGAAGCGAGTAGTAGTCTTCAAGTACTACTTTCATATGCAATACTTACATCAGAGGTGGGACGAAATTAACATATGGATGCGTCTTCCACCACACCCGAATATCGTCCCTTTTGATCGAATTGTAGTGGAGGAGTTGTACGGCCAACAGCGTGTAGTTGGATTTACCAGCCTATACATTCGCGGCGGTACACTCTTTCAGGTCTTCAATAAATATCCGTCTAAGCAGGTCTTCAAGCTGAAGTGGCTCCTGCAGCTGACCAGCCTTGTCAACGACTTAAACCTCAAATTTGGCATCGAGCATCAAGATATCGCTCCAAGAAACCTCATAGTAGATGAAACAACAGACAACATCATGCTATTCGATTTCAACTGTGCAGCCCGTATCGGCGGCCCACTACGCAATGGTGAGACTGTATACTCCATTGAAAATAATGATGTCAAAGGAGTTATCTTTACTTTATATGAGATTGTTACTCAGGATGATTCTGTCTTCCATATCCCTATCAAAGCCTGCCATGTGTCCACAGTTATGGATTCAAAAAACTGGACAAAACACCCTGACATACAACTGACCATCCTCTGAAAGATTACCGGGCCGCACTGGACACGTGGTTAAAAGCAAGAAAGCAGCGAGAACCCGTTGTAATCTTCACAGACGCCCCGGAATATATCGACTGGCCGCCAATACGGGAGCCGTCCTGTCTCTCTCATGAGGATTTGACACAACCTATGTTTGGCAAGTACGCACAGCCTGGAAGTGATGGATAGGCGAATGCCGATATGGCTGGTCAGATGCCTACGTGCAGTGCGCTTTCAAAATGGGAGTTCTATCGAAGAGACGAGCGGAAGAGTAATCGTCAATTAATCGAATGGCAGAGGCCCGCCAGCACAAAGATAGAAGAGGGGATGCGCTTGTTCGCGGACGGCAAGACTATAGAGGCGCCGCTGGAGTCGCCGCGATGGATGCCCGGTAAGTAAACGTAGGAATGGCACCTTCTTCTGATCTTGTTGTGAGACGACTCTCTTCTAATGCGCTGCAGGTCGCTCGCCAATGCCCGCTCGCTTCCCGTCAAGTTATTCAACGAGAGCTACTCAAGCAGCATGGTCCAGACTAGTGGATTTTTTGAAGAAAGACTCGATTCTCCTCGTAGCGCTGGCTCTGGTTCCGACAAATCTCGTACTTCTGGCAAAGGAGGGGAAAATATGAGAGCAACGGGACGTAACGCTGATATTTATGGTAGAAAAATAAAACAATGAGGGAGCCAGACTCCCTCATTTATTGAGTCGCGCCGTTGCTTTCCAAGATCCCTTCTGATCCTGCAGCTCCTCGGGTAAGCAAGCAAAGACAACCATGTGACAGCTGACATGCTGTAAGCGAATCGATGCAGAGCTCATCCCACCGGGAGAGAGTCTGAGGAGTCAAATTTTCGAAACTGTACGCAAAATTACACAGACTGGATTGTGACGGTTGTCTGTGTCCCCAGTACGGAATCAACCTGTCCCAGCACCCCGGCATGATGATAATCCTTAATCAATGTTCAAGGACTGACTCGGTTGGACTGTTACTGAAAAGCCAACGACGCATACTTGCTTCGGTAGCCTTCGTTTTCAGCAGTGTGGTTTCTGGGGGAACAAATGGAGCCAGGGAAACCCCAGCCATGTCCTGACTGGGGAAGACCTAACGAAATTCAATGGGCAACTTGATGGCTTGGGGCAAGTCACAAGCAGTGTGAAATACAATTAAATTCAATTGCTATCTTTCAATAATGGAAGTGCTGCAAGGAAGAACGACTAATCTAATTTAAATACTTATAGAGATGAATAGAAAGCTTACGATTAAAGAATTGTAAATCAGTCAGTTGCTTCTACAGACTGTACGGATACCGCTTCGGGACGTACAGCCGCTGCATTTGGTTGTCCAGGAACGCCCCACTAGCCGGCTAAGCCCTGTACTCAGCCTCAAAAATAGCACCGGGCTCTCCGATGTCACTCCCGGCGCATCAACGTTGACAACGTGGTTAGCATGGTATCTACCGCCACCCCAGTGACTGACGCAGAGGCTGCGGGGCTTGTCGGCTGTGGCTCGGGGTTTCGTGGACTGTGACCATCGGTTCCCAATTCGGACGGCCGCCTGATTTGGGACACCAGGCAAAACACCGAGGACAGGACACCGAGGCTTCCGTGACAAGGACTTGGAGGTGCGGTGTATTTGACTAGCTGCGTACATGTAATGCAGTCTTGAATTCATGTTTTCACCCGTCAAATCAAAGGAAGAATGGATAAGTGTACGCCCCAGAAATTTTATACATGCTTAAAGAATAATGGCATGTAAGGTGATTTTACTTGAGGCGCTGGCAGTGTCTCACATCGATAAAGTAGTTGTCAAGTGCAAAGGCAGTCTATCATCCAAAGCGCCAATGGGGTATCTTGTGTTAATCTCTCTTCTCAATCATGGCGTGAATTCAGGCGTAGGACTGCTCTTCCGTCTCCTGGTTTTCGGGGACTTGGCCACCATATTTCTTTTGCCGTCAGCACTCATCTCGCCCTCCCTTTGCGTACTCCTCTTCTCCTGGGCCCTTCTCAGGTTCTCCTTGTCAATCTCTTCCCTCCACGAGCATATCTCAGCAAATTCACAATAGGAGCATTTGTAGGCCTCTTCAATCTCGACTCCGCTCGCCGCCCTCTCGCCCCTCCACCACTGCATGTAAACGTCCAGATATTGGTCCAGGATCTGCGAATCGACAGCAACGATGTTGGTTCCGATAGGCTCGCCCTCTTGCCCACGTAGCCGATAATCCACAGTCACCACACTTCCGAGGCTGTCACCACCTGCGGGGAAGGTTAACCTGAGCTCATCCTGAAGCAACGGGACCAGCTCTCGCAGCGTGCGATATTTCAAGAGGTCGTGCATGTCCGAGTCTTGTGATGGATCTGTGGTCGAAGACAGCACGGAGCTGGAGTCGTGAAACACGTCGTCGTGTAACTCGCCGATCTGTGCGAGGAAAGCGTCGGAGAAAGGCTCATTCACGTCCAAGCCGTACCTCCTGAATACTTGCAGGAAATTGACCTTCTCTGATGCCATATCCGACAGAAAGCGATGGTAAAGGTAGAGCTGCACTTTGGTCGGTCGCAGCGCCGCGCCTTTTGGCAGGGTCTTTGAGCCCCGCGTCTTGACATCCGTCAGGTAAACTTTGCGTGTGTACTTTGGCCGAGACTGCTCGGGTCGATCCGACGGGAAGAAGTTGGTGATCTTGTGCTGTGACTTTTCCTCAGAGCTGGCTTGACTGCCCTGGCTGCTGAGCCATTCCTCCTCAAACTCCGGATTTGGGTTCTGGTAGCTTAGGAAGTCTATCAGACCATTCACGACATTCCCGTCAACCAGTCCCCAGACCTCGAGTTCTCGTGTCAGACCAGTGTCCCGTAGCGTCCGAAGACCTTGTATGATATTCCAGACTTTCAGGCCAAAAGCGTCCTCCTTGGTTGCTATCTCAACCTGGACTGTGGTGTGCACTTCGTCTTCTAGTTTTTGATGCAGCTTGCTGCCTTCTTTCATAGCTGTCGTCCGCGTCTTCTTGCCGCCCGGCAGCCGCGTTAATGTGTACTCATATTGGAGCTCGCACCACGCTCCAGCGGTCAAGTCGGACACGGAGAGCGGTTTTCGAGGGAAAGTCCGGAAACGGCGCAGGGGTGATCTGCTATCCGGGGTATCATCGGCCAGAGGCCCGGGTTGCTCGCAGGCTTCGGCTTGTTCCAAGCTGGTCAAGGCTTGGGTGACTGGAATCTTGCAGGTCAGTCAGGATTTTGCAGGCCATGATAAGATGAGCGAAAATGCACATACGATCCGGGTACTTGACGTCGTCAGCCGGGATAACTGACGGCGTCGACTGGGGTTGAGTCTTGAGGACAAAGGCGTTGACGCTGTTGGTGCGGCCGATTCCAACCAAAGCCGCCCTGGTTTGCGAACTGCCGGGAGTGCCGCTCGGCGCATCGCGGGCGAAAGCAGAGGCATGAGCAGGTTTGGGCGCGGTGTTCTCGGCGAGAGATGCTAGCAACTGTTCATCTTCTAGCGAGAGGTTGAACTCGCTGTCGGTGTCAGACGCCATGACGGCGGCTGTAGCAGTGTTTCATGCCTCTTCTTGCGCCAGGACGCATCATTGACCTGCTTTAGGCTGCGTCATGACTTTTGGCACGATAGTGGTTGGTCGCGCGAGAACGAAACGAGCGGCTGCCTCCCGTTCCCCGCCAGTACTACGCGCTAGTGGAGCGGGAGCACGTGCTGATCAGGGGGTGGCTTCTCACTGCTCAGGGCCTGCTGTACTACTTACCTAGGTACTAAAAGGATGCTTGAAAGTGTGCCTGCACTTCAACTTGTGAGATGCCTCTTGTCGTGACTTTGAGCGGATCGCCACTCACTTCAGATTGCAGCTTGCAGGGAGAACACGCAAAGCTTGGGCTACCATGCGATCACGAGGTTGGGGCTTCATTGGTCATTCTATCGACTCAGGTCAAACGAGGTTGCTGCTTGGCCTCTATGCTCCACCGTTGAGAGTCCAATGTAGGAGACATGTGCAGCTCCAGAACCGAAGCAATAACATACCCAACTCTATGCCCACATCACCTTCACGCATCTTGGCTGCTTAGTGCTACATTCCTCGACGGATGCTCCGTGCTCTAGGAGCCAGAGTCAGAGAGCAGAGGTGATGCTGATGTGATTGATGTCTGTCCTTTCCCAAGGCAACCACATTTCATCTCGAGTAATCTTGGGACACTGCGCCCCCCTCCCTTCAATTCAACCCTATTCTTGGGTCAATGTCTTTCGCCACTCAGACTTATCTCGTTCTTTCCTTCATTTCTACACTCTGATTAGTTTCTCAGACTAGATCACTCTACCACCTGAAATCCAACTCTGAACCTGGTGCATCATGCTTTCACTGACGCGGGGCCGTCGCCCCGTTCCGACCACCAAGCCTTCGGACTCGGAACCTGACGCGTTGGTCGTCGCCGGCCATAGCACTGATTCCCCGAGACAGAAATCACGGATCAACTTGATGGATCTGCCCACAGAACTCCATCTTCTCATCACCAAGGAGCTCACCTATCCCGACGCGCTCTCTCTAAAGCACAGCAGCCGCTACTTCTACAACCTGGTCGACACTGGCGTCCGACTCAAGGTAGCATGGCTCATGGAACGGCGGATGCTCCACCTCGACTGCCCTAACGACCGCAAGTGCAACCTGCGAACCGACCTCGAGTTCTGCAGGGGCAGTGTAACGTCAGTACCACCACTCCTTTGCTCGTCTTGCCGGTCCCCAATGTTGAGGTTGCTGACATATCCGTTAGTCTCCTCATGCAGAGACGTAGGGAGCATGTTGAATGCGAGTCTCGCCCTGGGCTAGGCTGCCTGGTCTATGCCACTCCACAGTGCGCATATCGACGGGACTGGAGAACTGCCTGGAGACGCTGGATGAGGCGGCAGATCACAGTTGAGATTTGGTGGATTGTGCTGGCGGCGGTGCCACTGGCGTTGGGCTGGCTTTGGATGGCCGAGCTCATGCAGTGGACAGTTGCTTGAAGGGTGTCGTGAGAAACCATGTCCAAGATAAACCCACGTTCCAGACAAATTGAAAGCAGTCAAAGCAATAGAAACCCGCATCCCTGACATATCAGAATTGCAACTATTTACGCAATACGGTCCTGTGATAAGACCCAAAATGCCGTGAATATCACTTTGCCCGCTTGCCAGGAGACTGCCCGCTCGTCCAAGTCATGTCGAGAAAAAGGTACGAGATCTTCCATTCCTCGTCGACCTTGCGAAAAGACCAGTAATAATAGCCACCCGTGAAGAATGCTTGACTAGCATCTGTTGCGTGGGACCCCGCTGAAGACTGCCAGGCAGAGCGCCCATGCGCCACAGTACCGGACTCGAATTTTGTGCTGTGGTTTGATGACAAGTGCTTCAGCCCAGTGTCAGTCATCGATCAACATGCCAGCAAACAGACCTCACTCACAGACATCCGGTGAAATGCCGCCACGGGCGACAAAAGCCATTCCCCCAACCGTACGTTGCCCTGGTACTTCCCACGAGGGAAAATTACCTCCGCATCGTTGGTAAATAGGTTGTTCAGAACTTCGTAGTTGGCAGTCTTGACCAAGCTGGCATCAACTCTGTAGTTATATTCGCTGATGAGGTCCTCTATCATTCTCCGATCATATAAGTAGGCTTGGCGTTCTTCCGCATTTGCCGGTCTCTGCTTCTTGAAAACCGAGTTGGTATAATTCATAGGATGGTCCAGCTCGGCAAGAACTTTTGCAACCGCTCCCTGAATTTCCGCAGAGGAGTTGGAATCAGACATCGTGATAGCGCTGAGATCCGTGGACCTCAAGCTGCAGTTGAGAGGTTAAACACTTCAGCGGGGGTGTGCGAAATGCCTGTGAGAAGAGTATGGAGCTGACTAGAAGTTTTCGAACAGCAAGTGTAGACTTCGTAAGCTCGGGGGCCCCAATAAGATGCCTGGACATATGTTGTGCAATCCCCAGCGGACCTCCGTAAGACTTTACCCTGGCGCACCAGTGCTTGTTACACAGTCTTGACTCCAACACTTTGCCGCGTGTTAACAAATCGTATTTTACGAGCTCATAGTCAAGGTCAACTCGTTTACGCGCATACTCACTACTTGTCACAGTTATTAATATTTAAATCAATGTACCAAGGTGAACACCTCAATGCCTGCGCCTACATACCAAGTCTGGAGCGTCACGTAAATTGAATGTTTTTCGCAATTACGTGTGCAAGTCAGTTAAAGCTGACCAACATCTTCAACTACACATTACCATCGACGTCCCCCGGCCCTTCCGACCTCAGCTTCAGACGGGAGCTCTGCCTTCGTGACGTACTCCGAATCGAGCTCTGACCTTTGAGCGCCACCGAGCTCGCTGTACACCGGTCTGTTTTGAAGCTCGGAGTAGTCGTCGCGACTCCCGCCGCTCGGCGCCTCCAGCCTGTGGCTCGAGGCGAACCCGGGCGGAGCTGTGCCTGCGCCTCCATCCCACTGGTCAGCGAAAGCCTCGTCCTGCTTGGGATTCTTTTTTACGTGACCGGCGGCGGCCTTTTTGCCCCGGCGGTACATCCACATTAGCAGGAGCCCGAGCAAGGCAACGCCGACCACGCCCACTCCCACGCCGATGCCAATGGCTGCGCCTGTGCTGAGACTTTCATCGGTTCTATTATCGCTGCTAGCTGCTGCATATGAGATCGTTGTAGAGACGGAAGTCGACGGGCTGGTTGTCGGTGTCACTGAAGTGAATAGTGACGATGTAGATGAGGGAGAAGACGTCGCACTGGATGATACCGATGATGTAGTCTAGGACGAGGCTGACG
The DNA here is from genome assembly GCA_038088505.1 of Diaporthe velutina. NCBI lineage: Eukaryota > Fungi > Ascomycota > Sordariomycetes > Diaporthales > Diaporthaceae > Diaporthe > Diaporthe velutina. Next base: position 162,154 of record JBBWSJ010000037.1, on the reverse strand, counting down.
GTCAGTGTCTCCCCTTGTGACAAGTTCACGTGCAGCTCTCCCTCTAGAGCAAGGGTTTTGAGTATGAAAGGCTCACAAGATGCGGATCTAAGAGCGTGTAAAGAGGCGACTGTGCCTCTCCGTCGTCCGAGCCCGTCACCCGGACCACAAACGCGTACGTCCCGACATCGAAATCATAGCCAAAGTCCCAGTCTAACGAGCTATCCGTGTTTCCACCTGTGGAGAGTAAAAGGTCAGCATTGGGTTCGAAGTACGTATTCATACAGTGGCAGATGTCCCTTTCCTCCCTAAACTTACCGCTTAGCAGCACGAAGCTCCCATTCTCACTCGCCGACTGCTGCTGCACACCGACGTCGTGAGAACTCTGACTATCGCCCAACCATTCGATCAGCAGGCGCTCCTTGAAGTCGATCTCACTTCCGGTAATGTTCGTCGTGACCTGGAGTGCCGCCGCGCACCGGTGGGCACAAAACGAGAACGAGAGGAGGCCGAGATGACCTAGGCCCGATGAGGGCTGACGCATCTTGCACCCTATCTGAGAGTAGATTTTTTCGAATTGATGATATTTGAGGAAACCGATTTTCCCCAGGCGCCGGTGGGCGTCATGCTTGTTTCTAATCATCCTGCGGTCTATCCACCCAACCCATTGCAGGTGCGACGTAGATATTCCTGGCGAGCCTGTTGGTTTGCTGCGACCAATATAAACCCTGGCTGCTGTGGGTATCCGCACGCAGCAGGATCACGAACGGGGTCCTCTGGCTCTCAAGCGCCGATGTGGGGCGGCGGGATCTATTGTACGGCTCTCAAGGACCCTGGAATGATCACCAAATGGTCTACAATATAATAGTACAGTACAGCTCCAACTATTCATGACTTATTGTAGGACTTCTCCACAGCGGCCCCCCGATCTCTGAGTATGAACTGTAATAAGCCTGTTCTCCGGGCATTCTGGAGTCCCAGAATTACCTACCTACACCTAGGCTGATCCCGTCGACTGCACTGCAAACTAGTAGACCTCACGCCCAGATTTGGAAGCAGAACTGGCTTTTGGGTCTGTCGAATGTGAACAAATGAGTAATTAGAGGTTCTGTTGCCTATATTCGGCCATCTATTTGAGAGAAAACATGCACGGTACTCATTTGTGCCTGCAATTTATAAGGAGCCGGCTAGGATCAGAAGCAGACGCAAGGTTGACCACATCGAAGGTGTCATGAATGCGTAGTTCCACCTCTGCTATCCTAAAGAAAATGTCTGCTCAAGTATCTAGGTAAACCCACTCTTTTGTATGAGAATGCGACTCGAATCCAAAAGGTCCGCGTAAGACTTACAAGGTAAGCAAACACGTTTGGGGCCCCGTGAAAATGGGTGATGTTTGTATTCGAGGTAAGATTGTGTAAGTAGAAGTGCGTAACCCCTAACGCTACCACAGTCTTGACGCTGGAAGAATACCACTCACGAGCAAATCAAAGAAGAATGGAAATGATGATGCGTTCAAGTTTATGGAATGTTGCTAGGCCCACATGCACAGCATTACGGAAGGAGAAGTGTATTTGGATGGCAGTAAGGAGCTACCTACGAGTAGGTCTGGCATCAGGTAGGCATACGCTACATCTGCATGAGAAGACAGCATATTGGCACAACCATTACTCCACCCAAGAGAATGCCCGCGCCCATATGATTTGCTATTCGAAGACCCTTGTTGATGTTTCTAAATTACGTTTGACCTCATTTGTGACATCATTTACCCTGTTCTGATAAAGACAGACATGCGTCCAGAGGACCATGGGTTGGCCGAGACTTCAGGCGTCCGATGATGAAAACAGGTTGCCCAGTCACTTCCGAGCACTGATGTTATGTTAAGGTCCAATTCACAGAAGCACGAGACTGCGAGGAAGAGAAGCCCAAGGCTTCCTCTCAACATTCCAAGGTTCCAATCTTCTGGCCAGTAGTAATTTCGTTATAGGCGGGATCCGTCTCTCCAGGAAGTACGTCCTCCCGACTACCGTCGTTGCATGAACGTCAGTCTGAGCAATTTTGGACAGCACTGGAGGAAGGACAGTTAAGATTTCGTGTTAAGTGCCGAGGTGTGGCTTATCTGGGGAGCCTACCGGCGCCCAAGTGCTTATGTACGTTGTGCTAGGCGGGCGACTGACTAAAACATTCACCCGGCGCCGTTTTTCTTGGCCAAGGTATAGTGAGCCGATGGAGTACCTGCATCGTGAGATTGCCTATTGAGAAGGTTCGCAGGGGTGACGCCTGACGCAATTCTGTAGACAGACAGGGTTCTCCGCCATCGGTGGGTCCATTCCCTGCACTCAGCTGCGCCGTCGCCCGAAACCAACGCGTGCCAGGCACAAGTCCTCGGCTGTTCAAAGGCCGGGGAAGCGCGCAACGCCTGGTCTGCGCTATTGTGATGCCCTGACGCTTGACGAGGCCCTCAGCAACAAACAGGCCGCTCTAATTTCTCCGCTCGAGAAATTGGCACTAAGACCCAAGAATATCTATGACCCCAGGAAGGCCTATACCCACCAATGACCGACAATACAGGCACTCGCACGCTTGGCGTACGTCCTTGCTTGGAAAGCCATGCCTGCAGCTCGTCGCGCTATCCGCCACGCCTCAATGAAAGCCCGAACGTGTGGATCTCACATCTACGCGCACCAGTTGACGGACAAGCCGCAGCCAGGGTCCTGAGTAAATGCTGAAAGACAAGAGACAAGATGATGATATATATAAAGTCCTTGGACAATGTCAAGTTAGGGAAGCTGAGATGTTGAGGGCAGCCCTGATTGTTAGCGGTCAAACCTCGAATCGCGTGGCAAAATGGTGTTCCTGAAGCGGGCTCTCGCCGCTGCTACCTGCATTACTTCTGCAGTTGCCGTCGACGTCCTCGTCCAATCCTCGGGAGGCAATGTGACCGGAAAGTTCGGGCATCCTTATGGATACGGCTTTCTGCACGAGGTAAGGCCCTCGGGCATATACGACCGTTGGGACTTTGCTTGACACTGACCCTGACTCAAGGACATTAACAACTCCGGCGATGGCGGCATATACGCCGAGCTCATCCAGAACCGCGCCTTCCAGTACAGCCCTGAGTTCCCGGTCTCCACAGCTCATTACTTCCCTGTCAATGGTGCCAACTTCAGCATCGAGTTCCTCGACACCCCTCTCTCAGAGGCTCTGCCGGCATCGCTGAGAGTTTCGGCCGGGAGCAACGGCACAGGCAGGATCGGCTTCAAGAATGATGGGTACTGGGGAATTGCTGTCAGCCAGCAAACGTACACGGGGTCTTTCTGGGTCAAGGGCGCCTACAATGGCTCCTTCACTGCATCGCTGCAGTCTAACCTGACTGACGAGGTTTTCGGCTCGGTCGAGGTTGCGTCCAAATCCGTCGAGGATGAGTGGACAGAGCATTCGTTCGAGATCGTCCCCGAGAGTGATGCTCCGAGCAGCAACAACACCTTCTCGGTCACCTTTGATGTGGATGCTGTTCAAGGCGGTGAACTGGACTTCAACCTCATCAGTCTTTTCCCCCCAACGTACAAGGATAGGAAGAATGGGTTGCGAGTCGATATCGCACAAGCTCTCGCGGACCTGAACCCTGTAGGTCACCACCTCCAGCCTCCGCCTTTTCTTTTGCATTGAACTAACAAACGTAGACGTTCCTGCGCTTTCCCGGTGGCAACATGCTCGAGGGCCTCACGAACGATACCCACTGGGACTGGAAAGATTCTCTAGGCCCACTGAAGGACCGCCCTGGCTTCCAAGGCGTCTGGGGATACCAACAAACACACGGTCTCGGTCTCCTGGAATATCTCGAATGGGCAGAGGACATGAACCTCCAAATAGGTATGTTTTGACTGCTTCATGTTGCTAAAGAGACCTGGTAGAAGTACTCATGCTGACATGATATCAGTGCTCGGTGTCTGGGCCGGTCTCGCACTCAACGGTGACGTGACTCCCGAACAAGACCTGCAGCCTTTCATCGATGACGCCCTGGATGAGATCGAGTTCGTCCGCGGACCGGCCGACTCCACCTGGGGCGCACGCCGCGCAGAGCTTGGCCACCCCGAGCCCTTTGAACTCAACTACGTGGAGGTTGGCAACGAGGACTGGCTGGCTGGCTACCCCGGCGGCTGGGACTCATACAAGGCGTACCGGTTCCAGCTTTTCTTCGATGCCATCACGGCCGCGTACCCCGAAATCCAGGTCATCGCTTCCGGAGCCACCAGTGACCCAGCACCCGAGGGCGAAACCACAGGGCCAAACTTGACCGAAGGCCTCGATTTCACCAAGACCCCCGGCGCCATCGGGGACTACCACCCATACCGCGAGCCGGACGAGCTGGTGTTTGAATTCGATCGCTTTGACAATGATATCGGTCACATCATCGGCGAAGTGGCCGCGACTCACGTGAATGGTGCCACACCTCCCCGCTGGGAAGGTGAGCTGTACAAGTACCCGTGGTGGATTGGAGCCGTCGGCGAGGCCATCTCTCTCATCGGGTACGAGCGGAACTCGGACCGTATTCCAGGCACCTTCTACGCCCCGGTGCTCAAGAATGAGAACAGGTTCCAGTGGCCCATCACGCTCATCCAGTTCACCGCGGACCCGAAGCAGACGACCCGCGCCGTGACGTGGTACTGCTGGAGTCTCTTTGCGCACCACACCATCAGCGAGACGCTCCCCACGACAAGCAACTCGTCCTACGGGCCTCTTTACTGGGGTGCCGGCAAGGACGAGGCCAGGAACGGCGCGCTCGTCTGGAAGGGTGCTGTCTACAACACCACGGATGGCGCCGAGGTCCCTGTGACCGTGCAGTTCGAGGGTGTTGAGGCCGGTACCAAGGCCCAGCTGACCGTGCTGACGAATGGTGTTGGTGATCCCTTTGCGTACAACGACCCTCGGACAGGTGTCAACATCGTGAACACCACAACACAGGAGTTGACGTCAGGTGCGAGCGGAGCCTTCGAGTTCAGCCTGCCGCAGTTGAGCGTCGCCGTGTTGGACACTGATCTGAGTGCTCCGCCGAGCGGCAGTGGTCAGTAGTTATATATCAAGACTCATTGCCACGGCGGCGGAAAGAAGTAAATAGACAGACCTAAGCAGTACATAAATTTATTCTCTTTTATCTCATAATCCAGCTGACACGCTTCGGACCTCTCCAGTGAGTGCTTTTCCTGACGAGGCATTTGGCGTAGAAGACGACGGAAGGGCCAATCCTTTTGAACAGCACGATTGCAGAAAGGAGGCATCAACTCGTCAGGATATCTGTTCATCATGGACTTGGGTAGGAGAATTGCAAAGGGTCCAACAGTTTCCACAGTGCTCAGAAAGGTTACTGGGCTCGGCACCCTTCTCGCAGGCTAGTCTGCCTATCTCTCTTCTGCACCCAGGTTTCTTCTCAGGCATGACGACGCCGTTCAGTCTCATTGAATCTGTCGCCAGTAGACCTTCAAAAGAAGTTTTGAGACGCTCGAACCAATTTAAGACTTTTTTGACCACGCCACGTTGCCCCAATGAGGCCCAAAGGTATTTTCTGCCGGTTCCTTGCCCGTCCTATCGGTACCTGCAGATTCGAAAGTATCCTCAAGTCCACGTGCCTTGAATCAATGTCCGCGTATTGTCCTTTATGGGGTTTGACTCCAATGTGCGATCCCTCACATGGCCAAGAACAGCAAAGCCATGCTCGACAAGCCGAGCAGCATCGCCCAAATTGCAGACCGTGACGTCGCCTCCCCAGACACCGGCGCACCAGAGCTTCCCGTACTTGTCGTGCCTTTTGGATCGCCCGTCGCAGTTGCCGTCGCTGTGCACACAATTGTCTGCGTCGTGTCCGTGTCTTTCGGTGGAAACCAGCTTGCGAAAGCGGGCTGGAAGTCGTAGGTGAAGCCCGCGGGCTCGCAGACGGTGCCGTAAGCAGTGTCGAGTACCATGCTCCACTGGCCTGAGGCGCATCGCTGGAAGGTCGTGGTCATGCAGTTCCACTCGCCTTCAAGCCCGCGGCAAGGCGACCCGACTTCCATCTTATCTAGGCGAATGACGAGGGGGACGATGTTTGTGATGTTGGTGCCGCTCTGCTCGAGGAGGGATGCAGATGGGGAGTTGATCGAGGTTTCTGTGTTTGTCGCAGGTAGGCCAGCTGAGGCAACCACGGAAATGGCGGAGAAAATGAGGATTAGAAGCAGCATGGTGGGTGAGAACGAAGTGTTCGTCCCTGGTAATCAAGGGGACGCCTTGAAGGAGGAGGTGTTGATCGAATCGTTGGCTGATTGTAAGCAGGAGCTCGGCCGATTCAGAGGTGACAGGTATGTCTAATTGTGAATGAATGACCGCAAGTGATGCTTGACTGCGTGTTTAGGAGCTCCCAGAGGCCCACAGAGAAAGTTTAGTTTCCTCGACTCTTCGATTTGTAGTCGGCCAGCCCTATGCATGTGGCAATTTGACTTCACCTTGACAGTCTGGTCGAGTGTAGGTCCACCGTGTTACTTCTTCCTCCGTCTGATTTGGTACAAAACGTTTCTGCAAAGCTTCCATCTGAAACTTTTGGTTGGAATGGCCGAAACTCTTGGGCGCTGAAAGCAGATAGTCTGTCACCAGCTACGAGGGAGTCTTCCAGCATCTTCAGCTCACTTAAGCATGACGTCCCTATCGTGTGACCAAAGAAAGTATCTAGGTATTGTATCAATACGTGCGACGTCTGAGTGCACGTGATCGTGTGGGCTCTTGCTTGTGTTCAGAAAGTGTGGCGAGCTGCGATTTTCATGTAACACTGTCTGACCAAGAACAGGAATGGGCATACTTGTGCTCGTGCTCCCATTGGCATCACCTCAACTGGGTTCGAGAACTTGATGTCAATCTTAGAAGCCCATGCCACCCCAAAGCCTGCGTTCACTCGTTGAGTTGATAGTATACACTGGTTCATTTTGAGTGAACCCGAAAGACAAATCCACATCTTGACCAATCGAGCTGGACTCTTTTGGGTTTGAGAACGAATCGAGCTGATGGGTGGAGTGCTGAGTCTTTCACTTCGTCGAGTCCCTCTATGAGGTGAGATGACTGGTTCCCCGTGTCAAATTTGCTTGTCAGAGTGATTTGGAGACACTTGCAGCAGGAATGTGTGGGTTGTGTAGACACCATCTAAAGTCAGATAATGCAAGGTCTGATTTGAAGGGCAATTCGGGCCGCTGATGGAGACCCGTGGCGCTTGCCATTGACTGGGATTGATTAAAGTGTCTTGCTCCGGGCCAGACCCATACGTACGGAGCGTCTGCCCCCGAAGAAGGTTCCACATCATTTTGCTTATAAAGAACAATACCCGCAAGCTGAACGCGGCGAAGATAGTTTTGGCCAATCTAGCCAACGTCTAATTGAGAGTATCCAAGAACCATGCTCTTCAAGAGTCTCGTTTACTATGGCCTACTGGCCACAGCCAGCGCCGCTCCTCAGCCTGACCGAGTCCAACCCCGGGCTCCGACGCCAACGACACTCCAGCCGGGGCAATATTGGATCCGGGCAGTCGCAGCTCCCAATTTTCACAAGTACCTGCAGACAGTCCCAGCCAACCAAGCCGGCACCGCCACCCTCAACGACTATACTACTGCTGGACAGTATAATATCGTTGATGGCCAGCTAGTTGACTACACCGGCACTCTGTACCTCCACGTTGAGAAGCCGGCGGACCTGGCCAGCCCCCCGAGGACGTTGGCGACGTCGTTTAACGCCACCAAGAATAGCTTTGGGACATTCGCATTCCAAGGAGACGCCATCGTATGGTCTGCCCCTGGCTTGCAGAGACAGAACTTGGCGGCCTGGCTAGTGTGCCAGAACCAAGCCCTATTTATCAACACCGGTGCCTATGCTTATCAGACTCCGGCGGGCTGTGCAGACCAGACGGTGAGTAGTATCTGAGGAACGAGCCCGGCGTAGTTGTTCGGAATGCCTCTTTGCTGACCACTCTGATCATTAGATCCACTATTACAATGGTGCAACTGCAAATAATTGAGGCAGAGGCAGGCGGCCGACAGGCAATCTTGCCCGCCTTGTGTGAATCTTCTTAATGCACCTGAAATGCGGCCATAGGCAAAGAATTGACAGTGTTTTCACGTCTCATATGCTTATGGTGTGCTTGTTTGTGCCTCGTAATTCTCTGCATACTCGGGCGCTCCGGAGACTGATAACTGGCCTGACCACTTTTCAATTTAAGCTCGCTTCTGGAGCAAGCAATGCTCGCCCCATTTCCTTTGGTACTTTCCCGGAATCCAATTCCAGCTAGGGACCCATAGCATTCTGGGAATGAGCCCAGTATTTCCAGCATCCAGGAATGGAATGCACTTCACCACTTCCCAATTTGCCGTCTCAGCAATGTAGTCGGGCTCATTGGGCGGCAATTCCAGCCCCTTTTCCGCGTTCAAGGGGTAATGAGTGTCCACAAGGAACTTGCACTGTTCGATGTCTGTATACTTGCTTGGGTCTTCCTTGTTCTGGTCGTTCATGCCGCTGGGGAGCACGTAGGTACCAGTGAAGCCCTCGAGAAGACTGCTCCTCTGGAACTCCCCAGGGAGCAGGCCTCGGAATTCAGATTGTATGAATTTGACCTGCATGTCTCTGGGCAGGAAGAACGAAGAGGGAAATCGATACCACTCCTTGCCGAGGCACACAAAGTCGCCCCGGCCGCCCACCACAGCCTCCCCACTGTGAGTCCCAGCACCGAGAGGGTCGTAGAGAGACAACGGGGCGCCATATGCCGAGTAAATACCAACGACACGCAAGAGGTACAGGGACACAACAATTATGAAAGGGGCGACCACTGTAAGGACGAGCCTGATCGATGCGGGGATTTTGCCAACCACTGTGTTCTTGCTAACGTGGCCGACAGCAGTGAGGACGATGTGCGCTGAGACAGCCGCGTTGAGAGCCAGAAAAGGGTAGGCAGGGTACATGAAGCGCTCTTCCTTGTGGGGCTGCAGGGTGAATATAGTGAACCACAAGTAGAATGGCGAGAGGAAGACGACAGCCCGCAGCGAGGAAGAAAAGGCGCGGCCACTCGGGGCGATGATCTTCTGCAAGAGGAAGAGCGGTAATGCGACCAGAGCCAACACGAACCACAGGTTGAAGTTCAGCATCAGGTTCTTGAAGTAGAAAGTCCACGGCTCAGTGCCGTACAGTTCGGGGCCGCCGCCTTTGGAGAAGACGTTGTACTTGACGATGTTCCAGGAGACGACGATGCCCCATACCCTGTAGAAGTAGGAGTTGACCAGCGAATCGACGGCCTAGCACTGTCAGACGGGTATTGGCTGATTTTGGACAGAGATACTCACAAGGATACCGACTGCGGCAAGGACACCACGCGTGACTCTTCGGACCGCGACGAGGAACTGATCCAGATTTCCAAGAGCCGCCACTGCAAGCAGAGCCTCCTCCAAAAGGAACGGTGCAGCAAGTGCCATGGCGAACGGCCAGCCGATTATACCACCGGCCGCGAACCAGGCTATTCCTGCGGCCGTTTTGAGTCCTCCGGTCCAGTCCATGAAGGCTGCAGCTCCCAACATGCCCGTGTACATGGAAAAGCTCGAAGGAAGATATGCAGTGCTTGCATGGAAGTTTCCAGGACTAAGAATCAAGGCGAGGATGAAGAAGACACCAATCCGCGGATGGACTGTGAGGCTGATTACGCGGTAGAGCAAAGTCTGGCATAGTGCACAAACCAAGGCAAGGGTATAGCGGATGAAGTAGAAACCACCAAGCTGTTCAGAGGATGTCAGGACTGCGCGCACACAGAATCTTGCAGGTGGGAGAGTCTTACTTTGGTAGCTTGTGGCAGCAACTGTCGCACGCCTGCAAGTACCGCGTGAGGGAGGATGTAGAGCCAATCCCTAATGCCGTAGGCAGGTGACCATTCCCATGTCTGCAGGCCGTAACCATGAGTTAAGTAGTGGGTGGGTTCCAGAAAGTTGAAGGTCTCATCACAGTCTTGAATTGGATTAAACAAAGCCGAGACCAAATTGGCGGCCAGGAACATATAAAACGCATGAATGGGCTCTACCGCGAACAGGCTTGGTTTTCTGTAGGAGCTGTCAGCACCTGTGCACCAAACCCACTCAGGACACCTTGGCCGAAGCTCGGCTCATTGAAACCTACATTTTTCGAGCGTGTGAAGCCTCAGGATGGACGAATTCCCTTGGCTGGGCTGCCTTGGGAGGCATCTTGTCTTGTGTGAGGGACGTGTGATATTGTGACTGGGACAGGAGGGGCCGCGGATGGTGGTGAGTGAGCTGCGAACATCTGAGCTGCTGAGAGCTTTGTCGGGACGGGTGTGCCTGACAGTGGTACCTGTGACGGGCCCACCCCAACGGCCTGTGCATGACAAGCAGACGTCACTCTACCGAAGTACGTCCCATTGACTCCCATCCCACCTCGCGACTTATCGATAAGGACCCATAAAAAAGATAAAAAAAAAGTTCGAGATTGGACTCCTTTTTCTTCTCCCATCGCACAATCACCCCTCCATCTTGCTCGACATTTTGGATTCCAATCAATCTTATGTCCTGTAATCCATATGGAATACAAACAGTTTTGACATTATCACCAAGCCACAGGCGCTGAGTCTACAGTTTTGGATTCTGTCATTTAGCAGCGAATACTCCGACACGTCCCTACAACACGCCTGCACGGTTTCGCGCCTCTCATACTACCACATCGCTTACAGTCAATTCGCCATGGATCACTCATTCAGTATACCTGGTCTCGGCGAGCTACAGCCCGAAAATCCAGCAACAGCGCCCAGCATCGACTCCGAAAAACCAAGCGCCACCACAAATGCCCAGACGAGTCCCGACACAGAAATGACAGATGGACACAAGCCAGGCATACAAGAGCAAGGGAACACTGCCGAAGGAACAGACACTGTCATGGGTGGGGCGGTCACACAAGAGCAGAAGCAAGCTGGTCAGAAGGCGCACGCCGCCATGGGTGACCCCGAGCCCGTGATTCTTGAGTCGACCGACGTCCAGCAAGAGAATGGCGTAGCGGCACAACAGGACGAGAAGATGGAAGATCATGATGCTTCCAAGCAAGACGTTGAGAAAAGCCAAAGCGAGACAATAGCTGGCCCGGGGTCGCAGGAAGCACCTGCGAATCTCTCCGCTGAAGAGCCTTCAGCCCAGCCAGTAAAAGAGGAAGACAAGTCGGCGCCTGGGTCACCCAGTGTCACACATGCACTCGAAGCTGCGCTTGACGGTCTTCTTGGTCCAGTGTCAAGGAGCGAGGAGCAGAATGAAGAAGAACCTGCTCAGGAGGCCCCCATCAACGGCCAAGCCGAATCAACAGAGACGGCGCCAGGCGAGGTCGGCGCCGATGCGAATCCCGAATGGGAAGTGGACTCCTCACCCTACGAGTCCTCAAGCTCCGACAGCAGCTCCGACGACAGTGATGACGATGACTCAGACGTGGACGAATCCAAATTGCTCGGTGTTGAGGAGACTGCACGGCTGCTGATGGAAGCAGACGGTGGGAGCGATGATGAGATGGACGGTACGAGGGCTGCAAAGCAGGCCGCCGGGGTGCGCACTAAGAATGAGCTCCCTGACGAACCAGAGCCAGCCCCTCAAATCAGCCTCAGCCCAGAAGATATTATCGCCCCTCTTGGGATCGTACAGCACATCGTTGAAGGCACCCAAGCCGTTATTGAAGCGCTTCAAGCGGGCGCCGCTGTCACAATCCTGGATCGCGGCTCGGTCCTGTGCAAAGAGGATCGCACCGTTTTAGGAGTCATCCACGATACAATTGCAACTGTGCACAAACCCATGTACATTCTCAGGTTTCGATCAGAGGAGGAAGCGAAATCGGCTGCTTTGGAGCGAGGCTCTCAGGTCTGGTACTCCAAGTCGCATGCAAACTTTGTCTTCCCCTCGCAACTCAGGCAGGAGAAAGGCTCCGATGCCAGCAATTTGCACGACGAGGAAGTCGGTCCAGACGAGATGGAATACTCGGACGACGAGCAAGAGCAAGCCCACAAGAGAGAGAAGAAGAACCGCAAGCGTGGCGGCAAGGGCAAACTCAATAAGGGCGATGATCGTGGCTCACACGCACCTTCTACCATGGGTGATTCGAATCTCAACTACGGCGAGGACGACGACGGCACATATCACAAGCTTCCACGTCCTTCGAATTTCGGTATGGGACTCCCTCCTCCGCCGCCCCCGGGTGTGTCGACTTTCCCAGCAATGAACGGTGGCAACAGGGGAGGCCAGAACGGCGGTCGACGTGGAGATTCGAGAGGCCGTGGTCGAGGAAGAGGATTTCAAGGGCGAGGCCGAGGTGGCGGTCAAGGACACAATAGTCGTCCACAGCAACCACCACATACGCAAGCTCAAAACCCTCATCAACCGCCGCCCCCCTTCCCTGTGGTCCCACCACCTGCACCAGGCCAGTGGCCGTTCCCAATACCGTCTCTGCCCCAATTCGGAGGAGCGCCTGGATCTTCCACGGCTCCTGCCGCCCCAGCTCCTAGTTATCCCATGCCGAGCTGGAGTCCAGCCCAGGGCAATCCGTTCCCATTTCCTCCCGTCCCTCCACCGAACTGGTCACCCCCGCAGCAGCAACGGCCAGCGCAGCACACAAATTATATGCCACCAGCTGGAGGGTATAGTGTGCCTGGGCAATACCCACCCAACAATGGCCCGACCCCTCCCGCTCCGGCGCAAAATTACCAGTATCCCAATTACTACGGCGGACAGGCTCAGAACAATCAACAGCAGCGTTGGGGATAGAATGCCCAGCAGTTGATGCAAATGAGACTCTTGCTAGCCGCATATAATGTCTTGAAAGAAGGTCAGGGTGCGGGCCGATGCCCAGACCCGCCATCTGACCCAGACTTGGACATGGACCTGGATCCGTACGAGCCTGCTCCCTAGAGGAGACCGGGAAGGCGAAGTTCTTCCTCTTGGAGGCGATGAACCCGAAAGTAGACATATCTACGAGATTCAAGGAATGCATTTGCAGGCGTCAGGATTGGAAAATCGTGATTGATAGTGATGGTAGAGGCTCTAGAGCCCTTCGTGATACCATACAAACAGTTCTATAGTATCTTTTATTTCGGGTTGTGTCATGCAGCCTGGAAAAGCTGATGCGACATCAAATGGAAGAAATGAGCCCGCCAGCGAGAAAATGGTTATCTCAATTGTGAAACGTAGCTTCGACGCTGTGACCAAGCCTCCCAGACACGGGCGAGGGTAGCTGCTGCATAGAAACCGCCACGGGGAGGACACTGCTAGCAGTAGCGCGACGCGCCAGGATCATGACACGGCTCTCCCGGGGGACCCGCGCTGTCACGGTGACTCGCCCCGCCACTACTGTTATTGTGGTGCTGTAGATTTCCCGCAGCGAATTGTAACGAGACCGGGGTATCGACGTCGAACCCCACAGTCAGTGCGGTGAAAAAATCCCCGTGTGGGCCGTGGAAATCGAGATAAAGATTGCTTCATTTGCGATGCGGGCAGGTGGCTCGTCACTTATCGCATGACTGGGATCAGAACGGGCTCATCGGCATGAGCGTGATGGCGTTGTCATCGGCTGGGGGGTGGGAAGGGAGATTTCCGCACAAGCTGGGCAGAACGGAGCCCTACGCGCAAGTGATGCCGGTGGCTTTGGCCAATCTCACGATGGCGAGACTGCTTTGCTGATGAGGATCGTCGGGCCCCAAGGCGTGCTAAAAGCTGCTGCTCGTGGGGTCTACGGGTTTACTGGCAGCGTGGCAGCGTGGCAGGACTGATACAAAAAGAGGATAGATCGACAGGCGGATAGCTGAGGCAAAGTGGCGAGCAGAACAGTAGAGGAATGCTGGATGAGGCTGAAGCTGGCCGGGATTGATCGTGGCAGTCGGCCCCGAAACGCTCCAGACAAAGACACAAGAGCATTGTTGTCATCATCAAGCAGATTATCATACTACGCACAAAGTTCGAGTACGGCGGCAGCAGCAAAGAGAGGCATTTTCCGAAGCCAATTCAGGCAGTCCTTGGGCACTCGTCGCATGAAGATTGTAAGGGTGTGATTGTCGTCCTCAAAGAGGAATCCACTCGGGAGATCACTGTTGTTTAAGTTTCACCAACGGCAAAAACAACATCCCAGGTGCCAGCAAGAGAGAGAGCAGAGAAACGGCCAAACGGCAAAGACCAGACGAACAGGCCAAGAGCGAGGCACAGGGAGCGGGCCTGCAGCACCCAAAAATTACCCCAACCTGCCAATCAAAGCAGGAGGCAGGATGTGGTCCCTGCTGGAAACAAATTTCGCTTCGGACAGGTGCGTGACGGGGCTGGAGCTCTCAGCCAATGAGCATCCCGGCGTACCTGGCAAAGTGGGGATCGCCTGCGAGGACATGGGAAGGAGTGGAAGGAGCTTGGCGCGTACGGTAATAAAGGCCCCGGTCCCTGGGTTCTGGTTGAATGTCGATCCGTTGCCCTGTGCCTCGTGCCCTGTGCCCACGCCTGCCACGTTTGTTTGAGTCGAGCTCTTCTCGCGCTCGCCTCGGGACTCGAGAATCGGGGGTCCCTTGGGCGGTCTCGTCATGTTGGCCTGTTCACCTGATCGCCAAAGGAGGCCGCAGATGCCCGCCCTCGAGGCCTGGGGACGATCAATGCTGACTGACTATGGCGCCTCCTGGGAGGGAGTTGGTAAGGTTGACGGGAGCTGCAAGGCTTGCAAGGGTGGATGGACGAAAAGGAAGGAGCGAAGAGTAAGGCGTCTGTTCTCCCGGGAGTTTCTCAGGCCACCGCTGCGTCGTTTTCTATCGGACCGGGAAACAACCCCTGGGCTAAAATCGCCCGTTTTGCAACACCGCAGCAGTGTGCATCTCGACATGTGCCGTGCCTCCGCAGACGACGCCGTCAGCAAGCTGCATCCTAGCCTGCGTGTGGTAGGTTATTTGTTACCTGGGAAGATGTCGTCTAGGACCCCAGCCCGCCCAAGTCATCCCCAAGAACTTGCTTGCCAGGCTTGCTTGCCAGGCTTGCTTGCGTGTGTGCTCCGTAGTCCCCAACCTTGACCGGCCCACACCTCCTCCCGAAGGGCCCCCCTCCATCCCACAGGCCCCAGCCCAGCCCAGCCCGGGCCCAACCAAAAGCCTGCAGGTGCAGCTTGCAGCTGCAGGTGTACATCGCTTGCCCATGCCCATGCTCACTCACCAACAGTCATTCATACACACGCTACTACGCACAGCCTCTTTCTGTTTCTCACTCCTTCCTTCCTCCCGTCTCTCTTTTTAGACCTCCTCTGCAGGTCGATCACTCCTTCCCAGCGGCACCTCACCCTTCGCAACCCACCGTCGCAAGCTGGCGAGAGGAAGACTTGACTGTCTTCGTTCCTTCATTTGGCATACCTGCCCTAGTACGCGGGCACTGGTTTGAATTTAGCCACTCACTTGCAGACCCCAAGTTCAGACTGCTTGTCACTCCTTTTTGTTTGCGCACCCAAGTCAATAATCATAATCCTGCCGCCTGGATCTGGGACTCGGATCTCGTCACTCGCCTGTGCCCCCATCCATACCTGTGCAAGATAATTCCACCTGCCATTCCTCTGCGCAGTTTCCACACGACGCCCCCAGTCGACAAACAGTCATTACTTTTCTACGTCAGAAACGAGCAGGTTACCAACGTCTAATGTGCCACGGCAAACCAATTAATCAGTCAATATTGATGAGATAGTCTCATCGTGCCGCCTTGTTGCGCCTTGCTTTGAAGTTCGCGAGGGGTTCGGATCTACACACAACTAGTCGACATGTCTTTCAAACGCAGTCATGTCCATCGGCGAGAACACAACGATGTGGTGGACGCTAACTGGGATTCTGACCTGAACCAGAACAAAGTTCTCGGCGAGGGCGAGGGCGAGGGCGGCCTGCCGACACTGAGCAAGCGGCGGCAAGTGACAGTCTATGAGACACAAACCCCAGATGGCTGGGACGGCTTTGGTCTCTTGACGACCCTTGAACGTGCGACCATCACCCAACTTGTCCAACAGACAGTAACGCAGACTGAGGGGGATGAACCAACTCCCACACCGGCTGAGACAAGCCCGAGTAAGGCAGTAGGCGCTCCTGCTATCAAGGGCACTCCTACGAGCAGCAGCGTTATCGCTAGCAGCACCAGCGTCAACCGAGGTGACGACGACGATGCCACATCATCGGCCCTTCCCTCGGCCATCATGGCATCCACGGCATCCGATGCGAGCACTTCAGGCCCACTGGCCTTGGCCACCGAAGCCAAGAGCACTTCCAGCACCTCCAAGCCATCAACGGCCGCAGACTCCACAGCTGCCTCTGCCGCATCAGCAACTCAGTCGGTATCGGCCGGTTCAAGTTCGGGCTCGAGCGACGCAGCGACCAAGGCGGGCATTGCGATCGGTGTCCTGGCTGGTATTTTCGTGATTCTTGGCTTGGTGTATTTTGCTGTCGCCAGGCGGAAGAGGCAGATGAAAGAGGAGCAACGTCTGGCCGATGACGAGAAGCTCAATGGCCCCTTCGGCGACCATGCTCGTGCCCCTCCGACTCCAGCGAAGCCCCCGCGCCTCAGTTTGCGGCCGATGACCCAACTGTTCCTGGGAGGCCCGAACAACGCGGAGAAGCGAGTCAGCAAGGGGCCTCAGCAAAACATCGCCATGGTTGCTAGCCCAAAGCGCGCTCCAGGTGGCAGCGCTTGGGAAAGGCCCATGACCAGTGACAGCCAGGATGCGCACAACCCGTTCGGAAACCACGCCGAGGCCATCCCAGAAGAGCCTGCCACGCCCAGGAACCCTTCCAGCCCCATGACGCCAATCAGCGAGGTCAGCATGATCGCGTCGCCCACGTTGGCACCTGGCCTCGCCCCTGCTCCTCGGGCTTCTGCTATCACGACCGATTCTGCTGTTCTTGCTCCGATCGTCACACACTCCCCGTCGCAAGGCGCTCCGGTCGGTACCGCTCCTGCGCCTTTGCAGATGAACCCTACCGGCTCTGCCACCTCAACGGCCGCTGCGCCCGAGGCTGCCGCCGGAACGACCGCCGCGGCAGCAGCTGGAGCAGTTGCCGGCGCCACGGCTGCGTCTGGTCTGCAACGCAAGCAATCCGTTCGAAAAGACAATGTTCCCGCGCCTCTTGACTTGACTCTACCCCCGAAGCTCGGACCTGTGCCCCCTAGTCCGGCCGGCACTGAGTTCAGCGTGCATGAGGTAGAGTCTGGCCAGGCTTCAGAGCCATCTGCTGGTGCTGCCGCGATCGCTGCTGCAGGCGGACCTGCAGATTCGGCAGTTCACCGTGTCCAGCTCGACTTTAAACCCACCATGGATGATGAGATGGAACTGCACACCGGTCAGGTCGTAAGACTGCTCCACGAGTACGATGACGGTTGGGTAAGTCAAGTTACGTGTCCAATATGTGTGATAAATGCTAACGGGGAATAGGCACTCTGCATTCGCCTTGACCGATCTCAGCAAGGAGTGGTTCCCCGAACTTGTCTGTCTACACGTCCTGTCAAGCCCAGACCACCTCAGCAAGCGGGCCCACGAGGGCCACCAGTCAATCCTCAGGGACGGCCCCGAGGTCCTTCTGTGAGCAGCCAACGTGGTCCAGGTCCTAATCAACACCCTGGGAACCGACCCATGGGTCCTCCTGGCGGCCAACCACACCCGCTCGCACCTGGAGCTCGGGGACCTGGACCAATGCGGCCGATGGGTCCTCCGATGGGCCCGCCCGGCCGCCCGGGCCCTCCCCGCCCTATGGGACCACAGATGGGTCCCGGACCACGACCCCAGTCACCAGCAGGGCAACGACCTCAGTCACCAGCAGGGCAACGGCCTCAGTCACCGGCGCAGCGATCTCAATCTCCGAGCAGGCAGGGCCCACCCAGGTCTCAGTCCCCCAACGGTACGGGCAGGAGACCAAGTCCTCCCGGACCCTCTGGTATGCAGCAGGAATACCGACCAAGCTTTGATGGCCCACCACGGAATCCTCCCCAAGGTCCTCCCCAAGGTCCTCCCCAAGGTCCTCCCCAAGGTCCTCCTCAGGGAGCGGTTACAAGAAAGCCAGTGCCTGGTCAGGCGTATTGAACTAATTACGCAAACTGCGCGCCGGAAAGCAAGGAAATCTCTGGGCCACCTGATGGGCACGATATCAGATGGAGGCGTTATTTATGAGTTTCGGAGGCGATAGGGCATTATCGACCCCGATTTTGGTCACGACTAAAAGACTGGCGCTACGAGATGAAATCTTTGAACGACATTCGTTTTTTTCACTTCTATTCCCTTTTTACACATTCAAGAGCCGGTCCTTTGTTTCAACCCCACAACCTTTTGTACAACTCTTCGCAGATTTACAGCCTGCCGTCACCTGGGCACTACATTAGCCAACATCAGCAAGAGGAGATGGATATGCACACAGAGTCGAGCAAGCCATCCAAGGCATGCCATGGACATGCTGTTAATTTCTTGGTGGTAATTTCTTATTACTTATTCCGAACACGCCGGGGCCGGCATCCGTCTTGCAGCAAGATTTGATGCCCGGCTCGAGCCTCTGAACCAATACCATTTGCGTGAAATTCTGGTCACACCTCTGTTTCCCTATGTGAACGTAATCTCAACATTGACATTAACGAGCTATCTTTGCACGTGAAGCACGCTTTCTCTGTTGTCAACGCTCTTCGGTGACACCCGATCTACCTAGTCATCGTTCCCCGATGGCGGGACCGTGTCGCCAACGCCTGCCTCCTTGAGTCTCTCGTCCCCGATGAACAAGGGCTTGCAATCCTGCAGGCAAAACAGCATGCGCGCCCATTCCGTGTCGCTCGGATTCTTCCACGCGTGCATTGTGGCCCGCTGAACCATGATATCGCCCTTATTCATGGGGTGCTCCTCGCCGCTGTCCAGGATTGCTACGACACTGCCCTCCATGACGATCCCGTAGTCCACACTCTGCGTCCTGTGCATCATGCACTTTGTATGAGGAAGTCAGAAACAGTGCGGCTGATAAATTGCTGCGGGGCCATCAAAACTTCCCCTAGGGGGTGCAAAATATGGCGTAAACGTACCGTATACCCCGGTGAGAACTCGACATATCTCAACACGGTGCCCCCTTTGAGCGCAAGACCCGTCGCCTCGGGGCCCTTGGCCACCCGGGACTCATGGAGCTTGATGTCGGCCTCGTCGTTGAGGTCGGGTGGGAACTGGGTGGTGTACAACACCGACATAACTAGCTTGTCATCGTCGTCTGCGGCGTTTTGGAGTCAGCTACTAAAGCACTGGGGCGATGGCTTGGTGCGGGTGTGTGCAGGAGGGGGCTACAGTGCGGCCATGGCCTGTCTCAAGGTCTGCAGCCTCTGAGACCCTTAAGGCACAGACTACACATGGGAAATGGTTCTCCTTTAGGAGGTTAAGAATGTATCGGAAAGCTGCTTACACCGAACCCACTGGCGTGTGATGTGTCAGTCAGTACTGCGCTGGAGGCAGATTGGGAGATGAGGGGTGACGGATGACGAGTGAGGGGCGGACCGCAGATTAGGATTCGGCCGGTGTTCTTGATATATTTTATTTACGTACCTTGACTGGTGTGGTAGACTTGACCACGGCCTTGCCCTCATCGTTATGGGTTGTGACTTGCACATGGACACCCGGGTTTGAGGAGAGCTGGTTCTCAGTGGGCGGACGGGCGGGGGTAGAGGATGACATGGTGATATCTAGGTTGGATATGTGTTTACAATAGTCGTCAATAGGACAAATGATTTCCAGCGGCCACTATGAGTTTTAACTTGATATATCAATCGGGAACACCGGAACGGAGAAATAGTGCTTTAGTTGAACTCGATTGTGGATCCGCGAGGAGAAAGATGGGTTGAATGGGTGCAGGTTGGCGTTGAGGTCGAATAAGGTTCGCCCTTGCCCATACGTTGGGGTGTGTGTCTTACCGGACTCCGAAGCGAGCCGGGCTACACAAGGAGAGCTCAAGCTACCATTAGAGCTATGTAATCATGTTCGTGTCACACAGGATCATCCCCAGTTCGTGGTGCTGCTGACACGGTGCACCAGGTGAGCACTTGTGGGAAAAGTAGTCCAGGACCAGTGTGGCTTGACCAACCCGGCATCAAGATGTGTGTCCAGGCTGTCTTGGGGAACTCCGGCAGACATGATGTCTAGATTCGCTGAGAGCTTCGTTCTACACTCCCATGCAGCATTAGTTCACCAATGTAGCATAATCTGTTGTCGAGCTGGATGACGCCGAGACAAGCTATCACCACGGAACGAAAGGGTGCGTAGGAACTCCCCGGCATGCAAGGGCGAATCCAGGGCTTTGCTTTTTGCTATCGGAGCCTCTGCTTCACTGGCTAGCGTCGACTTCATCGACAGAGCAAAAGTGCACATGGAAGCCGGGTGCACCGACGTTGCCCGAAGGAAAGCCCGAAGAGAAACCCGACTGTAAGTGGGTCCCGGAGCCGAGTCCCCGCTCGACATGGACAATACCTACCCCGGTAGCGTCACCCGAAAAAGAGGCGGCATCAACATCGCCCCGCCCCTTCTCTAAGCAAAGTACCCGATGAGTTCGACCAAAATGACAAGCAACTCATCCTCCGAGGCAAAGCTCATTGAGCTGACTCCCGAGGAGATCCGGACCAGAAACATAGGCTCGCATAACCTCCAAGCCGCCGTTGAGGCGCTCCACCAGGATGGCCTTGTAGTGCTGAAGAACGCCGTCAACATCGGCCACCTCGACAAATTGAACGCACGGATGGCCCCAGAAGCCAAGGATTTGTATTCAAGATCCAGCACGCATCGCAACTTCGGGCAGAGCACAGGGAACATCCAGCAGGAACCTGTGCTCGAGGATGGCTATATCTTCCAAGACGTCATCGCCAACCCTTGGGCCACCGATGTGATACAATGTATGCTCGGCCCCCGCCCGACACTACGATTCTACAGCGCAAACACGGCCTTCAAAGCTACGGGCCGGCAGCCGCCACATATCGATGTGGATTTTGACTTCCCCAAAGCCCCGTTTGGGTACTGCGTCAACATCAACCTCGTGGACGTCACCCCGGAGAACGGCTCGACCGAGGTCTGGCTGGGGTCGCACGCCGACACAGACGTCGGCGTGCTCGATGCGGAGGAATATCAGATCCGGCCCAGCCTGCAAAGGCAGCGGAGGAAGACCCGCCCGCCCGTCCAGCCGAGTCTGCCCAAGGGGTCACTTATCATCCGCGACTTCCGCCTCTGGCATGCTGGCATGCCGAATCGGACTGATGACCCAAGGGTGATGTTGGTGACGGTTCAGTTCCCTGCCTGGTACAGGAGTGATTTGAAGATGAAGCTGCCGCGGGCGGTGCAGGACAACATTGATTGGGGAGACGTTGTGCCTTGTGTGGAGTGGATGGACGATGGGTACGATTATCTCCAAGGCGCCCATGACCATGATTTCTCCCTGCTTCCGTGAAGGGACATTTTGGTTAAACAGCAATTTTTCGTGAAGGATATAATATCCCGCCCTCGGGCAACCCCTGCATATTCATGACCCCTTCATTCGGGTGTATGATATTTCAGTCCGACGTATGAACGCTGTTTTTAGAGCCAAGCCGATGGATCGATCATTTACGTACATATGTAGACCCATGGCGTGCACCATCTTCTATCAGTTGACTTCTCACACACATTCAGTCATAGACCATGAAATCTACAATAGCTTCTAACATTTGTCCATGAGCCTGAGAGGAAAAAGGGGGCGGGGGTAGGTTAACTCCATGTGCAATAGACTTACACATAGCGACATGTTCAAGGCAAATCCTTCTCCAAACAACTATCTCGGCAAAGTAGTTCATGCTGCTTCATGAAAACCTGAAGCCGGCGTCGGGAACGGCATCATTAGTTCATTGACAAATCAATCGAAGGGTTGAACAATGAAGTTCCTTAAGCTCAAAATGGAAAGTCTTCCCTTCATAGCAATTTTACTCATAAGTATCCAAAACATGTGTCACGCATTGCCCTCGATCATTCAATACGGCCGCATGAGGCTACTAGAACAGAGAACGAACAACACGGACGCGAGACAGAGTGAACTGAAGTGGATTATTAGCCATTACTTGGCAGCTATTAATAACCACAAATGCGAACGCCAGAAGCCGTTTCAGAATGTCATATATCGACCCATTTCTGGCGAATTATGACCCCTTACTTTGCTCATTGCATGCTAGTCGCAAACAGGGCATCGAGACCACCCGATAATCGACAGGACAGACTTGTTCTGTATCTAACCACCATCTGCTATTGGCCTCGATATGCCACAGTCCCTTCTCCAGTCTCGAGGGCGTCTGCGACGCCAGGTTCAAGACCACATCTAGGAGATGGTGATGTTGGAGCTGAGGATAGTGAAGGCAACCGATCCAGATGCCTGTTATACTGGTCAGCCGATGATCCCATGAGAGATGCGAATGTGATTCCAAATGGTATTGACTTACACCAACGAGGTGGGGAATAGCAGCACGGAGGACATAGTCGCCGGTGAAGTCCTCGGGCACGGAAACACCCGCCGTGAAAGTGTAGGGGTACTCAAGACCCTCCTTTCCGCTATTCGAAAGCACAGTAGGTCAGCTTCGGCCCGGTACATGAACAGAGCTTGTTGGTTGCAGTATGGGTGTGGGAGGCTTACGTCAAAGGTGTGTAGCCAACCTGGGTTCCGACGGAGTCTCCCCAGGCGTACTCAGGCTTCGACAGACCCCAGACGATGCCAAAGTCAACCCAGTTCTGAGAGTATATGGCAGTCTGCAGAGTCGCGGTGATGTTGCTTCCGGCGGCGGCCTCAGCGGGAGCCGTGAGGTTGGTGATGTAACCCATGGCTGTAGGGGCGGCGGCCAGGGTGGCGACAGCGAGAGACTTGATGGAGACCATGTTGGCGGATTTGTGCGGGGCTGAACGAATGTCTGGTCGGTTCGAGAACGAGATCCAAGGGGTTATTGACGAGGTGTTGGATACTGTTGGACAGAAGAGGAGTGGCAGGCCGAGCCAGTGGCAGATGGAGGGTCGCACATCGATGTTATATACCCTTGGTAGGCATGTAAGTTGCCCCCAACCTTGACCTCCAAGCATGCGGCCGGGGTAAGGTAGTATCCGTAATTGCCAAGGCGGCAGTCACATAGGAGGTATCCACCTGCGATGGCCGGCCGTCTCCACAAACACGAGAGCCCTGCTGTGTAAAGAGGCGGGCAGGTGCAGAGAGCGCCGATCCCTATGATGCTATAGTGGCTATTTACAAGCCTTCTAGAAACCGCGGGTCCTGGGGCCACCGATTGCAGCTGCTGGTGGGATGAACCTGCTGTGCGGCCCTCCACTTTTGCTTTAATGGGCCTGTGACGAATAAAGGAGTCTCCCCCCTTTCCAAACTCTAAATATTCCGCGGAACGATGCAAACGGCCCGACCGTTGTGAACCTGCGATTCACGCAACACTAAATGGTTAAATGGTTCTTGAGACCATCGTAGGGCTGATGATCACTGCATTCGAAGTGATGTCGGCTACCTCTGTCTCTCGCTCATAATCAAACGATCGCAGATCTTTGCTTGACTGCCTGGGGCTTGGAAGCTGGCCGCAGGTGCCTCGCCTAAGCCCCCATCAACGCACGTCATATGGGCAGACGTTAGCATCATTCGGCTTATTCGGAAAGCCAGTCCCGAGACCTCGTTTCTTACGTGGAAGAGAGCCGTGGTGGGCAAATAACATTGAACGTGAGTACATGCAACGACGAAGTATTCTTGGCCGACAAAGGGGGTTTTCGGTCCCAGCTGCTGCGACCACTGCCGCCAGTTCGGCAGGCTGTTGGTAGTCCTAGGTACAACCTCAACGGGCTGATTCAGGACCAAGAGTAGCAGGCAAGGATGATCTTATTACACTTGCTTCCGTATATAGATATCCCAGCAGGTATGCAGCACGAATACGATGCGGTATCACGGCACTCACAGCCGCCGATTCCCCGCGATCGCCCAGCGAAGTAAACTTGCAGATCACCTCGAGTCTGCAGAATCATCTTCCCTCGTGTGCCATCAAGCCTAGATGCTCGCATCTTTTTTTTTTTTTTTTTTTTTGAAAAAAAAAAAAAAAAAAAAAAAGCCACCGTAGGTTCCACCCTCCCAACGCTGGACCACGCCCCTCGGTCACCCCTGAACTCGGTGGACTCTCGGCCCATCTGAACGGTTCGATTCTCCAACGACTGA
Organism: Diaporthe velutina; assembly: GCA_038088505.1. Lineage (NCBI taxonomy): Eukaryota > Fungi > Ascomycota > Sordariomycetes > Diaporthales > Diaporthaceae > Diaporthe > Diaporthe velutina. Next base: position 137,946 of record JBBWSJ010000037.1, on the reverse strand, counting down.
CAAAGGCTAGGCCTCTGGCCCCCAATGCAGCGGTGAGTTAATGTGGTCCAGTCCACGCTTAACACATTGACAATCGACCCCTTTGACGGGCACTGAGTAGATAAAGCATTGTGAATTACATACAAACAAACAAAATAATTTTGATTGGAGATGAACCGTGGTTCTAGCTGGTATGATGTCTCGAAGCTACGGAACCCGCAAAGTTCCTCGCATGACCTCGACTGCCATCCCACTGAGAGCGACTTTCACCACAGACCCTTTATCATCTAGGGTGATCTCCACGCCTATAACACTTTGACGTTCCATTTCGACTCCTTGTGTCATCTCGAATCTGTGCACCTTCTTTCCTGCGTCGTGTGACCTAAAGGATTGAAGTGCGAGCCAAACGCCTAGAGCCGATGAGGCTGAGCCCGTGGCTGGATCTTCTATCGTCTCCAATATCATCCTTGAGCGAATCTTCGTCACAGATTCATTCTTCTCTGTGATATGATAGAACAACAGCCCACAGGGTCCGTTCAACGCGTATTCCCGGTCCAATTCGTTTGTGTCTAGCTGCTGGTATCCTGGTGCCACATATCCGAGAGCACTCAACGAAGAAAGCTCGACGAGACCAAAGGTCATGCCCTTCACAATCGACACGACGGCAGCGGGACCGGTCATATGATCGAGTGCTTCCCTTCGAACGCCGATATTTCCAAGGGTTTGTGGATTGAGTACTTTTTGATGTACATGGCTGTCATTTGGGACCTCAGCGGTGGCAACCTCGCTGCGTGTGTCGTATGTGAATGGAAGCCTTCCTGCCTTAGCCAGCAATATGCCATTGATCAATCCGCTGCTACCCGAACTTTCAAGAGCCTTGCCTAGATAAACAATTGTCCCAATGGTTGGGTGCCCTGCGAATGGAATCTCTGCGGTCGTCAAGAAGATATCAAAAACCCATTCCAGCTTCTTAGTGATTTCTCCATTCTCGTGGAGTATGACTGTCTCGGAGAAATTGAATTCCCTAGCAATCTTCTGCTTCTGATCTTGCCCCAGCGGTTGAGACGATGGCATGCGAATGATGGCCAAGGGATTGCCTTCATAGCGAGTGCTGGTAAAGACGTCGGTAGTGACATACGCCAAAGTTTGAGTGTCCATGATTGAATGCTTAGGTGGAAGAATGGATGCGCCCTCTCACTTGTGATTGCCCGACCCTTTTGTGTTATTGATAAATTAAAGCGAGAGCGCAAATGCCTCTCTATTCGACAGTGTCGACTGAGTCACAAGATTTTGCAAATATAACTCTCGTTTCAATGTTGATTAGCAATACATGCCGATACATTCCGTGTAAGACCGAGCTTGTAGTCCGAATCTCGGCTACGGTAGAGCCCTCGATATTTTATCATCTCCGTAAAGGGGAGCGAGTGAGTGGAAAATGTTGTACTTGACAGCCCGTCGACTGAGTCACAAAATGTTGCCAAGGTAACTCCAGCGTCGCCAGCAACATCTGCCGAGACTGACCGCAGAAAGCCGAGATACAGTCCGGATACCGGACATCTGGACGCTGTAACCCGCAAACGCTAACACGAGCCAAAGACGGTATTAGCAGTGCATCTCAGGCATTACTTATTCGATTATCATGCCAAAACTTGTGAATACTCATTTGCGCTGAAGGATTGGGGATTTTTCTTTTCCGTCGTGCGCCCGTTGGCCAACATGCAACATCAATACATAGGTATTTGTATACTGCTGCTTCAGATCTGTCCTACCTCTCACCACATCAGATACTTGAGATCGACACACATATCAGAACAATATTTTGCTCGTCGAGCCACAGCGTGGTCCATATCGCGCCATTTGAAGTGACGGCATGGGTTGATGAGAATGCGCACGGCGTGAAGCATGATCTGGCTGGATCAGTCTGCGCTCCGCTGTCCATCAGGGATCTTATTGAGCTCTCTACACAGAGTGATGAAACCAGAAGAGCCCTCAACTTCAATTTAATCGACTTGGACTACAACAGCCCTATGAAAGGCGGCTACAAGTTGAGAGACAGTCTGGCGGCGCTCTACTCAAGACAGGCTCACAGTCACCGCCAACACACCGTGACACGCGAAAACATCCTCACCTGCAACGCTGGGATCGACGCCAACCACATCGTTATTGCGGCACTCATCGGACCTCAGGATCACGTCATCTGTCACTACCCAACCTATCAACAACTTTATGAGGTCCCTCGTTCTCTGGGCGCAGAGGTCTCGTTTTGGAAATGTGAACCAGCCAACGACTGGAAATTGGACGTCGGAGTGCTTAGATCACTGATCAAAGACAACACCAGAATGATCATTCTCAACGTGCCGCAGAATCCAACGGGAGCCATAATTCCACAGTGCCAACTTGAGGAGGTCGTTGGCTTGGCACGGGAAAAGGGGATTGTTGTTTTCTGTGACGAGGCATTTCGACCGTTGTTTCATGGCATCTCGGCCTCACACCCCAACCACCCTGATTCTATTGTGAATCTGGGCTACGAGAAGGTTGTTGCGACAGGCACCATGAGCAAGGCATTCAGCCTGCCCGGAATTCGAGCAGGCTGGATTGTGTCGATGGATTCGCAGATCATCAGCGCTTGCTTCATGATGCGATACTACACCACCACGACAGTTTCTGTCAGAATGTAGGTGCGTAGGTAGAGTGATAGGGCCCGTAGGCCATATGGCCCATACGAATCGAATTGAACCTACAGGTCTAAATCTCGCTAATGGCGTACCCGCTACGCTGAAGCCACTAAATGGCTACTTATTTGCTGTTGCATCGGAAGCATTAGATGACAGATGCGCTCATAAGATCCTAGAAAGGAACCTGTCAAATTGTACAAGTAATGTCCAGGCCTGGCAGAAGTTTGTTGATGAACATAAATGGGCCTGTTCTTGGGTTAAACCTATTGCTGGAACCACAGTCATGGTAAAATTTCACAGGAATAGCAAGCCGGTGGATGATGTCAAGTTGTGCTTACTTGTGCAAGAGAAAGCCAATGTTTGTTTGATACCTGGGAGGAAATGTTTTGGAGATGGTGTTCACTTTGAGGGCTATGTTCGAGTTGGAGTTGGACTGCATCCGACCCGAGTCACAGAGGGACTGTTAGCATTGGCCAAATTTATGAAGGAGGATTTTGCCAATGTTCCTCTTTCATCCGCTTGACTGACAAAAAAATCACGATTTCTGTTTCGGCGATAGCCAATTTTGCATCATTTGTGTTCCTGCTCCCGTACTCTTGTGTTTGTCTGCCTGCTCAGCAGCTGTCAAAAGTCAGCTGCCATTTCCAAGAGGCACAAGGCATGGCTGGCTCGCACTCTCCCAAACAAAACGCAGAACCCCCTGACGGGGTCATCCCAGGTCTCCAGCACCGGATTCGCATGAAAAATCATCTCTTCGGTCTTCAAACGGGTTGCTTTATATGCTGCATTGTATGCCGAGGGACCCCTGTGCCTCAGAACAGGCTCCCAAGCGAGCACGAGGCTGTGCGGCACGAGGCTGTGACAGTTTGAGGGGAAGATCTCTACAGACTCAGTCGAGCCCAGACAGTGGACGCATCCGGCACAGGTTGATAAGCAAGACTCACGCCCCATGCTGAGTGAGGAGCAGGGATATTGGGCCGTGCCGGGCAAGTCACGCCCTCTCGGCAAAGACCAGTAAGCCGAGCAGGTTCTCTCACACTCCGGGCAGAGATATGAACAATGATATCCGACGTAGTGGTGGAACGTGAACTGGACGCTGGGCAATCTTGGGGGCTCCCAGTTCCGCCATGCCGGCTGTGCAGAGATGCCATCAAGGATTGTGATGAGTGCCTCCTCCACATCAGGAATGTGGCCCATGAAACAGACGATTCGGAGATTCCTGAACCGGCCAATAAACTTGAGATAGCCAGGCTGCTGGGGACCGCGGTCCTACCGCCTCTCAACAATGTCTTTCCACAATATACGGTTCGTCCTCAAGGTATTGTGATGCCACAGCGGACTCTGGTATGCGTCCTTGCGTTCCCAGCTGGTTTGATCACCGTGGCATATAGGGAACCAGTTCGCCTGACGTGGAAGCAGGTGGTGGTACCGCGGGCCAAAGGCGAGGCACTTGAAGAGGAAGAACTCGGTGGCGCCCATCGTCAGCCAGTACATGCACTCGTGTGAGAAGAAGGCGTCGATATCTTGGCAGAACATCCTCTGATACGGGTACCATCTCGGAAGACTGAAGCTTGAGCGGCTCCAAGCACTCCCACTGCTGGCTCATAATTATTAGAATACTATGTCCAAGTATTTCCCCACCGCCTACATGCGCCCCGATACGCTTGATATATACAGAAACAAACGCTCGTGAACATGATGATATATAACGGATGTCTCTGCAGGCTGAGATCGGTATCATTATCGGACAAAGGAAACCCGACCAGCCCAGACCCAATTCAACGCCGCTCGCCGGCGCCTTGCATCGTGAAGATGGGATATCGAGTTGGCTGTGACAAATCGGAAGCGTGCTCATAACTCTATCTCACCACGGCCTTTTTCTTCTCTTCCTTGCGTGCTGTCGCCCCGGTGACTCTCATCCAGTCTTCCCACTCTTTCGAAATTTCCATCAGGATCCCGCCCATACACCCCGCGGACGCCATGAGCCCATGCCCCTCGCCCTCGAGGACTCGAACCTCGCACCGTTTCATTGTCTTGCCTAGCCACTTCACGTTCTCGACAGGCACGCGCGTGTCCCGACTGCCGTGATGTATCACCACCGGCCTGGTGATATCGACGTACCTAAAGCCGATAGTATGCCGGCGCTCCAGGCAGACCAGCAGGTCCACGGCGGGGTTGGCGCCCGTTGTCGCGAGCTCCCAAATAGCCTGGGTGAGGCGCGTATCATATGTCTCTTGCCTCTCTTTATCCGCCATGGCTGACTCGGCCGCAGCAATAACGGCGTCCTGTCTGCTGTTGCGATGTCCTTTGCCACTGCTGCCTCCGCCGATACCACCATACGTGTCGTTCGCCGCTGCAGCTCCGATGGGCGACAAATTGCCAGTTGGGCTAGCTCCTTCGGGGCGGATCTGGTCCATTTCCTCGGAAGCGAACATCTCCCTGGTTAGCATAGGGTGGTCGCCCGACAACTTCCCGCCGTTGTGGTTCTCCTTGTCGAGCATGGGCCGGTCGCTCGCTCTCGAAGCCGAATTGTCCTTAGTATCTTTACCACTGGGCTTTCGTTTGGCTCGCTTCTGCCTCGGAAGGCTGCTTGTTATACTACTGCTTGTGGCGGTCATAAAACTGGAATTAGCTGCCTTGAGGATCGGTGTTGGCAGGGCACGCAGTATCCTCTGAGACGTAGGTATTGCGTTGGTCGGCGGCAAAGGCGTTTGGGCGGAGGCGCCGAAGACCGACATTTGTGATGGAGGAATCCAAGGTGCCAGAAGGTGGATTCGGCCGCGAATGTGTTGGGGCATTCGAAGAGCTGTCGCCAGCGCATAGATAGCACCCGCAGAGTGCGCGAGGATGGAGAACTTGGTAATTCGCAGAGCCTGGCAGATTGCATACACATCATCTATTCCGGTGATTAGCGCTCTAGAACAGCCATCTTCATGTGAAGAAGAATGAACGCGAGGACGCGACCGCTGAAGGGTTGGAGTCGTGACTTACCAGGCCAGCCCAGAGGCGTAGCGTTACCGTCCGCATACGCCTCGCTGTCTCCGACACCAGGTCTGTCAGGGGTGATTAAACGTAGCTTCAGCGTCACGGCGAGTTCATCATAGAACGCAGTGATGTACCTCGTCAAGCCCATGCCGACACAGCAGAACACTGCGCTCCCCTCAGAATCTCCCACCTCGCTAAAGCTGATCACCCGGCCCGTCTGTGGATGGCGGATCTTCTGGCTCAGACGAGGCGAGCGCAAGTAGGCTTCAACTGAATCGTCGATGCTATCCGCTGAGGGTGGCCGCTCGTAGGATACAGCCCTTGACTCCGTGGTTGAGTCTCTAGGCTTGTCATCCGGTCGTGGGGATAGAGGCCCGGACAGCCGCTTCAGTCTTGAGCTGCTCCGCTTTACGCGGAGTTCCGGAGTGCTTCGACCGGATCGCCGGCGGCCGGCCCGATCGCTGCTAGCTTCCCGATCTCGTCTTTTCCCTTGCGCAATATTAGGTGACGGAGCCCCGTCATCGAGCTCGACTTCGGTGTCTGTAAAATAGTGATCGGTGTGATGACCCCCCTTGGCCTTTGCCGCCCGCGATGGGTCTAGAAAGCCCTCCGGCCCCGGATCCTTCCGCCTGGGTCTTGGTTCTCTGGACGTCTCGCGGTCTTTCCGAAAGCTGTTCCTCTCTCGCGATATTTCTGCACTCTTCCCCTTTCCTTTGTCAGATCTGCCGAAGTAGTCCTCCTCAGGAATCGCACCATGATCGCTGTCGCGTTTTGATGAGCGGCTGTTCCGTGCTGAGGACCGCTTCGCATTGGAGCCCGTCTTCGACAAGCTAGAGTCTCTAAGGGGTATTGATCGAGCCGACCCGTCTGCACCAAGGCTCGGTCTTGAAAGTGGATCATCGATATTCCACGCTGGCTCTTCTGTGATAGAGGTGCCCGCTAGGAATTGGTCAACTCGTGGACTCGTCGTTCGTGCCATGGCGCTCGCGTCTAGCCCACTACTGGTACTTGGCCCAGTTCCGGAGGCTACTCTTTTTCTATCCTCGTTGTCTCTTAGCCGTTCTTTGGAGCTCATATACATTAAACCCTTCTGTGATCGGACTGTCGACTTCTTGCCCCAGCTATCGTATGATCGCTGTCTCTTTACTTCTGGAGACGAGACGGGAGACAGGCCGCGCTCGACGGAAAGATTGCCGATGCTGCGGACATCAGCATCCTTGGATGCGCATGAGCCTCTCGACGACGGGCGCGAGGAGGACCTCCCGCTGAGAAAGCTCCGGAGTCCACCGCTCTCGCGTCTCTCGGGGGATTTTGGCGCTGTCAGGGGAGAGAACCCGCTCGGGGGTTTCGCAGTCTTGATGGTCGGGGGCAGTGCCGCAAGGTCGTCGAAACCGGCGTCTTCTTCTCGCAACTCCGCTAGTGTGGGTTGATTGAGTCCGCCGTAGGTGACACCAAAGGACCCGTTCCGGTGTTCGTTCGGCGATTTGGGGCTGGCGGGTGAGGAGGTTTGGAGGAGGTCGAGTGGCAGGTCGAAGTGGGCGTTGGCCGGCCTCGAGATCACGGACAGACTGGTTATTAGGGAGGAGATGACCTCGGGGGAGGCGGGCGCGACAGAATCGTCCCGTCCGTGTGCTCGGATAGCCGATTGATTAGCGTGATTGGTGTCTGAGTTGGAATAAGATTTGTGTCAGTGACAAGATGCACAACGGCTGGAATGCAGAATGCGAGACAGCTAAGGCATTGCGGACGGACCTTCAGGCGCCCGGCGGCGTGAGTGACGGCCGTGCCTAGAAATTGAGGGAGGCGCTGCGGGGACAGCAGTGTGGTCCATCTTTGTTGCAGGGCGGCCGACGCGAGGTCGAGCTGCGAAATTGAGACCACCGTATAGCCGGGAAAAGAATCGAACTGTGCTGGACCGTCAAGAATCCTTTCCCGTTGCGGCACGAAATGTGCCTGCGTCCTCAGGGCTAAGGCTCGATGAGGCAGGCCCAAGCAATCTGACTGCAGAGGATGGTGCGTTGGGTGCATGCAGTTCCTGCGTTCCTGGGCCGACAAGACAAATGCACTCCCCAATCCGAAGGTGTGGGTGGGTGGGTGCCCCAGGTGGATCAGCGAGGCAGGGGCCCGTGTAAGATGCGCTGCGCTTCCAAGACCATATGCCGTCTACCTACTGCAGCTTCGCCAACGACGGCGTGCTTATGAAATGCGATCGAACCTAAAAGAGCGAGCAGGTCGGTTTCAAGTGGCTGGCATGGGAGTTGGGTTCTCGAGAGATCAGACGACAGCATTGGGGTGCTGTCAGTCTGGCAGATGATGATGGGCCACGAATGCAGTACATCCAGTTGCCTGAGGGTGCTGTGTCTGCAGGGGCTCGGACTCTCGTTGGGCGGGTGTCGTGTCGACGTATGCAAGTAGATAATGCAGAGGGACCGAGTTTCCCGGCGCAACCAAAGTATTCTGCTTGGGGGGATGCGTGCAGTTCTTTAATAATATCGCAGGCAACTTCGGCAACCCTCAATAAGGTCTCAAGCGCGAAAGCCTAGATATTCCAACCCTGGGTATATAAGGCGATGAATATCGGTGCAAGAACCGAGCGCACACCAAAGTCCGTACCTGGTCTCAGAAACCTGTCAGCCCTTTCAGCTCTAGGTCAGTGATGCACTCCAGCATTGACTGGCAGACCCCTCCAAGGCGTGTAGGTGCTTCTTCCATTTTGGTCCCCTTCGTAAGACCCTGCATGGATCTCCGTCCTGTGCATGCCTTCGTACGGTACGGTGCGGCACGGTACACGGATTGACGCACCAGGACTTGCGTGGGAAGGGTTGCAGCAATTGGCCAATCTTCATCTTTGGACCAGTGGGGGTCTCATGGTCACTGGCGCACAGATTCCCCTGAACACGATGTAGCCTTGTCTACCGCATGAATGTGCATCGCAGGGCTTTTCTCCATCTGCACTCCCGGGCCTGCCCTGGGCTACCGAGCCGAATCGAGGTGATGGGTTTAAGAAGTGGGCAACTTACCGCGTAGGCTTGTGGGCCGGAACCTGGAAGGGCTTCCGCGTGGCGCCAAAGGACCGACTATCGAAAAAGCAGTTGTGCGCAAGTGCCTGAAATTGCAACGTCGGATTCGAGCAAATGAAGAGGGCGGATGAGTACCGAGTTCAGCGCAGGATATTTAAGTCTTGGCTCTCCAGGTCGCACGCAGTTCGGGACGATGCGCCGTTGATCTCGGTCGCAGTCTCGGTGTGCAGACCGCACAGGCTGTTGTTGCACCAGGTCCTCGGCGGATGGAATGTTCTGCCCTGTCTCAGTCTCACCCGAGCCTCCGGACCTCTGCGGTCGCTGCAGTTGCCTTGACTGGCTGTAGAAACGGGAGTGCCTGGCGCCGTCGTCTTCCGGCCGCCGTTGTGGGTTGGAGAGAAGGCAGAGAGTCGCAGCACAGACGGCTTCGACTCGTTCTAGGGCTGTTCTAGCGGAGTGCAGGCTCGCGTTAATTAGTAGCTTGAAGCGTTGGGCTCACGCTGCGGCGGGTGTTTCGAAAGGAAAAGGCGCGGATTGGCGACTGAAAAGGGCGTCGCAGAATGTCTTGGACCGAGGAGCCAGCCGCAGCCGCAATGCTGTGTGACGTCGGGGATCTGTGTGCGGTTTTGATGTGGACTTTTGAAGGTGCGGCACGAGGCGATGCGATGCGATGCGATGCGATGTGATGCGATGCGCCTTGGTGTTGTCAGGGAAGTCGTGGCTCAGGGAAAGAAACAAGAGACAGGGGAACAGAGTCAGGGACAAGGAGAACGGCAATGAGAGGGAGGAAGAACAAAAGTATTGTCGCCAAGCTGAGGGCGAAGGTCTGTGTTGAAGGTCGTAAATCAATAATCAATAATCACCCTCGATAATGATGAATTTCGCAAGGCGCGCCGGGCAGGTACAGGTGGATCCGGATCCTCACACCCAGGTTAGGATCAGGACGTTGTACATGTACTGCAAGTAGGTACTCCCGGTATCTCGCCCCTGTGCCACGTGGGGACGGACTGCAGCATATCTGCCCAAAAAGCCCCGACGAGTTGGGAGTTTGAAGTCGGCCGTCTACAACACTTGCAGCGTCGGAACGGGGGCAGACGGGCAATTTGTCTTGCTGCCCAAGTGACAACCAAATGCGATGGGAGCATGGAATATAATGTTCCTGGTCGAGCAGCCCCATTAGAAGAAGTAGGTAAGTACCTACCCTCGAGGGGCTCTGACCAGGTGCTGTGAGCTCGGCAGGCCCGAAATCAGCATTATGCCTGCGGGAGGAGCTCCCAACCTAACAACCACCGCGGGCATCCTTGCCTGCCATCTGATAGCGCGGCCGCCCGTGTCGGATAGGAGCATCATGGACAATAAATGTGAAGCTGGTGCTACCCCCCAAATGAAATAGTTCGCCATGTCGAGCTATACTTTGAAACGGCCCTCTTGCATGAGGGAGGGATAGATCATGGGGGTTTCACACGCTGGCGTTGCAGTCGGCGCGGCGGCAGATGGCAGTCGAGACTTCGTACTTGTTCCTGTCCAGTACGACGGACGACTATGTCTGACTCGGCCTCCGGATGAGCAGCTCCACAGCCAACAAAGCATTTCGCAGGGACCTCAATGTCACGCACTCTATGAGAGACACCATGTGCACAGTATAAGTATTAGGGCGTATTCTGCAGTGTACCACGGGATAAACTGCCGGACCTGTATAAGTTTTTCCTGTCCTCCCTCGTGCGACATGATGTGCATATGGTTAAGCTTTGGGACGCCTGCGAGCTGTACATAAATGCTCTACCATGGTACACAGCTCAGTGTTTGATGAAGGGTCAAACACTATTCAACCCTGTCGACTACGACTTCGCCATAGGGCGCCCAACCCAGACAACTTGACCTTGACCTTGACTTCAACCTCGACCCCTGACCCGGCTGGCTATCCACGGATCATTAATGTGGGCTCCTCGACAATCGTGCCGCCCGCCCCATCTCCGAGATGTTGCGCCGAACACGGCACCGGCCGCGCACTCAGTCTCGCCCAAGTGGGGGGAGAAAGCCCAGGGAATCTGTGGCCCCTGCTCAGATACTACGTCATCTCACAGCAGCACCCGGCAGTCGACAGACAACAGCCTTGCCTGCTGTCGCATTGGGTTGCGCGATGGATGGGTGAGCTCCTTATTAGCCGGGTGAAGCTGGGCGTCGAGACAGCCACACGTCATCCCTCAGACTGAGGCGCAGACTAGAATGCATGCTTGATTTTGAGCTCGAGCTTGGTGTTGCTATGCGAGTATACTAAGCCGGTGCCTCGCCTGTCTGGCCGAGGTTGCTGTGGCACAGTGCCTCTCTCGCGACATTACAGCCGCAGCAGTATATCCATCCCAATCTCAATCATCGCAAATAACCATAGATAGACTGGTGACATCCAACCCCTTCCACGGTCCAGGTTTTCCAGCCGCAAAGATGATGGACATCCTCCTTTCCCTCCCCATCCTATCCGTCTTCCTCGGGGGCAGCTTGACCTCGTGGTCCACCTCGCTCAACCTCCTCTTCTTCTATATGACCTGGTCCACTCTCGTCCTCTCTCACAACCCACTCTACGTCGAGCTGTTCGGCACCCTAGCCATCCGGCTGGTCTTCTTCCTTCTGCCCTCCCTCGTCTTCCTCCTGTTCGACACGCTCCTGCCCTCCCTGGCTGAGAGTATCAAGCACGGTGGCGCAACCGCCCTCCCCCCTCGCAACGCCCGCGCCATCGGCACGATTATCCTTCTGGCACTGCTCAACCTGCTCCTCGAGACAGCCCTCGAGGCAGGCTCGAGCCTTGGCCTGACCCTCCTCTTCGGTCAGGTGCCGTTCAAAACCACCACCACCCTCCCGCTGCCCTGGGCGATCTTCAAACAGCTGGGTTGGCTGTACTTCTCCCGCGAGGCCCTGACCTATTACATCCACAAGACGGTCCTACACTCGAACACCCACGCCTGGACCCGCAGGGCGCCGCTGAAGTCCTCCCGCGGCTGGCTCGCGAAGCAGCACTCACGCTTCGCCCACTCGCGGTCCGCTGCGCCCTACAGCCTCGTCCTCGCAGCCGACCACCCAGCGCCCTTTCTGCTGCACCGCTTTGCTCCCGTGTACCTGCCGGCGCTGGCCGTGCGGCCTCACCTTTTGGTATACTTCCTATTCGTGGGGCTTATAACGCTGGAAGAGACCCTGACCATGTCGGGCTACAACATTGTACCCGGGATTGTCATGGGCGGCATCGCGAAGCGGAACGCGACCCACTACGGCGCTGGCCACCGCGGGCCGTCGAGCGGAAACTATGGTGCCTGGGGCGTTCTGGACTGGGGCTGCGGGACGGGGCTGGGAGGACGGGACATCGAGGATGATGTGCGCGACGAGGCTGAGAAGCATCAGGTCCGGGAGAGGGGCGAGAAGAAGGCGAGTGATGCCGCTGGACTGATTCAGAACGGGATCGATGGCATCAGGAAAGGGGGAAAGAAGGGCAAGAGAGGTGGCGGGGGTGATTGAATAAGGAGATTGCCCAACGACCCGGGGGGCGCCATGTGACGGAACAAGCTAGGGAGGAAGGAGTAGGCGTCCATCTGCTTTTGGTTTGCTCAGGCCTTCGTTTACATTGCTCATCTGCTTCTCTATCATGCCTCAAACGCCTGCTGGCGGATTGTTTCCTCTATAGTTTCGAGATACCCCCCCCCCCCCCCAAGCAAATAACTACACAATTCTTAATCAGGTTTGCCTTGCCCTAAAAGATCGCCCATGCTCCTGTGCATAGATGCCAAACAAATGCGTCGTCTATGGGAACACCCCAAATGGCTCTAACCCGTCATATCTCATGAAAAAGCCATACCAGATCACGCCCAGTTCTTCTTCCTCTTCAACCACGCAATGCTGTCCGCACCAGTCTGGACCCTCATTCCGATTCTAGCATCGAGCACAAAGCTCTCCCAGGTCTTAACGTGGTCCAAGTACTCTTGGCTCTCTGCCACCTTCTTCCGCCTAAACTCGTCAGCCTCCTCGGCTGCCGCTGGCCAGCTCTTCGGGTCGCACGCCTCCTTCCACGCCACTGCAGCCATCTCGTAGTGCGCGCACGGAAGGGTGTAGTCGTCTCGCGTAGTGCCTTTGAATAGCGTCCTTGAAGAACAGTCAGTATAGAGTCTCATAAATAGTTCTGCAGCATCGCATCTCACCTATCCTGATCCAGGTACGGTTTTACCTTCCCCCTGGCGTCCTCGTATTTGCCCATGTTGCTGAGGATTACGGCCTCTGCGACCGCCTTGATTGCCGCCTCGTCCGGGATAGCCTTCATCTTCTCCACATGCTCCTTGCTCGCCGTGCACCTGTCCCAGCTCAGGTACGCCAACGCCTTGTCAAACATGTCGCCCGCCATACGTTTTGAGCCAGACCAGAGATACGTCATCTCCTCAGCGGGGGAGACGCCCACTGCGTCGGCAAGATCGATGCCGTATTCCTTGGCGCGGTCCTCCCACTTCTGGACCTTGCGAAGCGCAAACACCTCGAACGGCATCTGTCGGGCGAGGAATTTCTTTCGTCCTGCTACGGCGGGGCATTTGCGGAAGTACTCCTCGGCCGCCTTCTTGTGCTTCTTGGCCTCTGTGGCGTCGCCTGCCTGCACTGCGTCCCGGTATATCTCAAGCTCCGCCGACGCAATGAAGAAATAGTAAAGACTGTGGCTCCAGTCGTTGAGCTCAATGCATCTCAGGAAACTATCGCGCATAGTCACCCAGTCCATCATGAACAGGGCGTTGGTAGACAGCTCGAAGCTACTGAGCGCCGTGACCTGGCGCATCTTGGAGTCGCCGTTCGACTTGAGCATCGCTACTGCCTCTGGGACGCGCTGGGCGTTGGCCAGGTTCCTGGCCTCTTCGACTTTCCACATTCCGCTTTGTGGATATTGCGAGCGCATGCTCTGCAACAGCGCGGAGCACTGCTCCTTGGGATAACCAATGATCTCGCCCTCGTCCGCGAGCTCCTCAACGTCCTTTTCTGAAGGAAGGATGTCTGCGAATGCGAGGATGCCGTTATAATATCCTAGAAGCATGAGGCCAGCCACCCCACCGTTAACATTATCGAACTTTGTACTTTGCCATAGCATTTGTACCCCACGTTCGCGGTCTCCCTTGAACCCGATAATATATAGCAGCTTTGAAAAGGCTGGGGGGACCATAGAAATAATCAGCAGCAATATTCCGAAACACATATTCGCCCCGCTGTGTACGAAAATATCGACTGGGTTTGTAAAAGTCGACGAGTCTGGGCCAGCCTGATCGAGGAGGGTTTGTCGTACTGGACGGCGCTGTGGTGACCCGTTCCGTTCCTGAGAATCTAGCGAACTTTGCCTTGATGCAGGTAGTGACGCCGCGCCGTTCTCCAAAGCCAAGTCGCTCATATCCTTCTCAAGCACGGAGTTTGGGGCGGATTTGCTGTTCACTCTTTTCAGGTGGCCAGCATACGCTGCAGGTGCCTGCGACTTCTCGACATCTTCCGGGGCGTCCACAAACTCGAGGTCACTGTCGGACTCGAGGTTCTTCGGATCCTCAACGATTGTGTCCTTTTTCGAAGCAGTCGCGATACTGGAGGGTCCTTGCGCCGCAGCATTGACCTTGCGGTCAGCCAAGACTCTCGACTCAGCCTCCATGATAGCATCGAGGGCAACAAAGGCCTTACGCAGCTTATAGAATCCCTTGATGCCCTCCGTGAGACTTTCATGCATGACGGATATAATCGCGCCCATGAGCTGTGCTTCTGCATTGACCAGCTGATACTCGCTTCCTGGAGGGTAGATCTGGCTATTTTTCGCAGGCCCTTGGCCATTCGGAGTCCCGGCGCCCCTGAACCAACCACCGCCACCGCCGTCGGCCTGCTTCTGTGCTTTCTTCATGTCGGCCCATGCCCGAGTTTCGCACTCGGCCAGCCGGTTGCTCGCCTCAGCCATGATCTCCTTTTCGAAGCCCAGAATCGACCTCATGAACACCGCGATGCCGAGTCCGAGCTGGTGGAAGCTGGACGAATCCTTGCGCGCCTTGAGCTGTGCTTCCGCGCCGTCGATATCGTCATTGACGATGCGGGCGGCTGCCTCCATGGCATCTTGCAGATCCGAGGCCTCGACATCCCGAGGATCTGCGACCTGAGTGGAGCTAGCATTCTTGCTAGATGAGACACTCAGTTTCGAGGAATTGGCCGCGACAGAGCCTTTGAACCACGACCTCATGACGCCGGAAATGTGGTGAGCGACTTTTGATGCGATTGAGTCCTTCTCCGGGCCTGCAGCGGCGAAATTGTCGTGAACTGGGCCACAGATTCTCAGACCGTTACACAGCGAGCCTCGAAAGCACGGTTGCAGTGCAAGTGTCAACGAGCTGTTTTAGAACCCGGATGTAACAGCCAGAGTGCGGAACTGGACTCCGGGAGCGCTAGCTTCAAGATAAACTTTCGTAATCGCTTCGGGGCTGCTAAGGGACCTGAGCGAGATTATGGAATTCGGGTAAAATGTGCTCAGCCGTGTTCTATAATAAAGAACGCCGGAATTTAGATTCTGAAAGAATCTTGAGCAGTGCGGTAAGTCACCGATGCTGTCGGACTCGCGAAAAGAACGAGTCTCGCCTCGTCACAGCTCAAGATGACGTACCAGGTCCCGGTAAACGGCCAGGGTGAGTTGGATTGGACTGCGCCGTCTGGCCGTATGCCCAGGAGGGTCGCGTGCGGGTTTCTGTACGGTTATCTGGGTGACTTGGTGACTGGATCGCCGCAGTTGGATGGACGCTGACCTTCAGCCGCTTCGACTGCCTTATGATTGTTTCTGGGGCTGACTCGCCTGGTACAACAGCGAAACAGGAACCAACCCAGCCGGAGGGTGAAGGAGTAGAAACATCGAGTTCGTCAGCCAGCATAAGAGAAGAGACGAGCCATTATGTATGCGCAACCCATGCTCGGTCTCGGACCCTTTATCCATGCCAGCCCTTGACCTTTCCCAGAAGCGTGTGTTAGCTTCGGTTATTCTCCAGGGCGAGAGGCAGATTTCCGAATTCCTTCCTGGGGCCCGCCGGTAACTCCGGCCGCCGTCAGCCTGATAGAGACGGTTGCTGACAAGCCGTAGCTTTGTTGTCTGTCAGTGGCTTTGGAAACGGTCCGAAGTCCTGAGGTATCCCCCAGCGTTACATCCTACTGTAGGTACCTATCCGCAGCACTTTAGCGTAGCGGGACAGGCCAAGTACCCAGGTACCGTTCCCAGCCACAGGGCGCGCCACATTTTGATGGCATCAGCAGCTTGGGAGCCTGCCGACAGTCAGTCAACTATTGAGCTTCGCTTCTGATCGCAGCTCCCCTCCAATCCATCCACCCAACTTCAACATCCCGACACCAACACAACTCCGCCCTCCATACACCACCTTGCACACACGCCTAATATCTGTCTGAACCAAGCTCCCGGGCACCAGGCATCTCACACATTCAGCATCAGCAGCAATGGCATCATCACAACCCAAGAAGGACGACAAGGCGACGCCCTCCAACGAGGCCAAGCCCGAGGAGACCCAGCAAAAGTCGGCCGCCGCACTTGAGGAGGATGACGAGTTCGAGGACTTCCCCGTCGAGGGTGCGCGCCACATACTGTGCCCACGACCGCGAATACATGGCTGACCAACTAGCAGATTGGTCCGTAGAGGAGACCGAGGCGGCCAACAGCGGCGAGACCAAGCACCTGTGGGAGGAGTCCTGGGACGACGACGATACGAGCGACGACTTCTCCCAGCAGCTCAAGTATGTCACGCCACTTCTGCCAACCGACAAATAGACATATACATACACCTATACGTACACATGCACATGCACCATTCCCCCTCCCTTCCGATCCAAGGCATTCTTTCGCCCCAGCTTTGTTTGTACAGGATAGCTCGCTAACCCGCCTGCCCACGTCGCAGGGAAGAGCTCAAGAAGGTCGAGGAGTCAAAGCGCCGGAGATAGGAGACGCGCACGACGAGCCCGGTGACTGCGGGGGAGAAGCCTACCGGCGCACAAATGCCTCCTGCGGAAAAGCACGGCGACGACGGTCCAGGAGACAGTGGCAGCGAAGCTGGCATGAGCCAGTCTTAGGAGATGGTCAGCCCAGATCATGGCAGTGGCTCGATGGAGAGCGGTGATGGCGCTGCTGATGAGGAGTACGTCAAAGTGGACCGGCAGCATTAAGGTGCGCAGGCAGGAGAACCGTAGAAGACGAACGAGCCACGTCCGAATTAACAGACCTTGGACACATGAGTTATTTCCGACAGTGAGGGTAGGGGTAACATCATAGACTACATTCGATGGCAAGCAGATGAACACAACTATGGCACGGTTGGTTTGTTCACACTCATATAACAAGCTCAGCATTAGAGGATGAGCAAGATGGGACGCATTTTACATTCTATTATGGTTTTTACCCCGTGAGTCGTGAAACTAAAGACTAGCCTTGTCCATCATCCGGCCTACCGTTTTGCCGTCGTGGATCCGAGGAGCCTGAGTAAACCCTCATTTGCTCGACAGGGCGGTCACACCGGGCAGCTCCTTGCCCTCGAGCAGCTCCAAGCTGGCACCGCCGCCTGTTGAGACGTGGCTGAGCTTGTCCTCGACGCCGTACTTGGCCGCCACGGTCGCTGTGTCACCACCGCCGATGATGACGATCTTTCCAGACTGGGCACCCTCCACCGCGGCGTCCAGGGTGGCCTTTGTGCCGCTGGCGAACTTCTCGAACTCGAACACACCGGCGGGGCCGTTCCAGAGGATGGTCTTGGCCTCGGCAATGGCATCCTTGTACAGCTTGACGGACTCGGCGCCGCAGTCCAGGCCCATCCAGCCCTCTGGGATGCCCTCCTTGTCCGTGGCGGTGCCAGTGTTGGCGTCCTTGTCGAACTTGTCGGCCGTGATAAAGTCCACGGGCAGGACGACCTTGACGTTGTTCTTCTTGGCCTTCTCGACCAGCTGGGGCACGGTCTTCGCGCCGGCCTCGTCGAACAGTGAGTTGCCAATGGACATGTTGTCCAGGGTCTTCTTGAAGGTGAAGGCCATTCCGCCCGCAATCACGAGCGTGTTGACCTTGTCCAGCAGGTTGTCGATCAGCTGGATCTTGTCGGACACCTTGGCGCCACCCAGGATAGCCAGGAAGGGCCTCTGGGGAGACTCGAGGGCCTTTGCGAAGTAGTCCAGCTCCTTCTTCATCAGGAAACCGGCAGCCTTCTGGGGCAGGTCGACACCGACCATGGAGGAGTGTGCACGGTGGGCAGTACCGAAAGCGTCGTCTGAAGTTATTCGTTAGTGCTCAGGCTTGACACAGGTGGGTGGGCTCCTCAAACTGACTGATGTAGACGTCTCCCAGTGCCGTGAGGCCCTTGCGGAACTCAGCAACCTTCTCCTTATCCGCCTTGGTCTTGTTGCCATCCTTGTCCTTGGCAGATCCCTCCTCCTCAAGGTGGAACCGCAGATTCTCCAGCAGCACAACGCCGCCGCCCTCGGTCTTGTTCACGATAGCCTCGACCTCAGGGCCGACGGAGTCGGGAGCGAAGGTCACAGACTTGCCCAACAGCTTCTCGAGCTCGGGAACGACTGGCTTCAGGCTGTACTTGGGGTTGGGGCTTCCGTTGGGCCGGCCGAGGTGGGACATGAGCACCACGGCCTTGGCGCCGTTGTCGACGGCATACTTGATGGTGGGGATCGCGCCGGCAATACGCTGGTTGTTGGTCACCTTCTTGTCGGCGTCGAGGGGGACGTTGAAGTCGACCTGGATGAGCAAACCTGTCAGCATACGGTGGTTGCACTAGATAGGCAGGTCTCCAGAAGGACCGAGCTAGCCCGGGGCATTCTGGATCTCTAGAGCAAGCTCTCATCTCCTGAGATAGCCAACGTTGACCGGTGATTGCTGAAAGCCAAGTTGAAAGTATTTCTCCCAGTGAGATGATGCAGGAGAGTCAGAGAGCCAGGTGCTATGGTCCAGAGGAAAGTCATAGCTTACCCGGATCAGGACTCGCTTGCCCTTCAGGTCAACATCAGTGATGGACAGCTTGCTGGACAGAGACATGTTTGCGTTTGCGTTTAGGGGTATCAATTGGACAAAGCAGAAATCCTCTGATGCCGGATGTGAATAGAAGGAGGTAAGTGTCAGTAGAATGAAGGTCCGTAGGTATTTGTGTATGCTTGAGTGGTCTCTTGGTGAGAGGGGAGGGAGGGAAAGGTTGGGTTTTGAAGGGCTGTTGGGTGGGGTGAGGGGTGCTTTGGAGGGGCAGTCTCTGAGCTTCCGGTGACGTGAGCTCTCCTGATCTTTCCATGCGCGATATTTCTCGCCGTTGAGTTGTCAGACTCAGGAGGTCCGATACCGTTTGACTTGGCAAATTTTTAGCCTTCTTATCTCGTGTTTTGAACATGCAATTCATCTAAGACAGGATCTTGAGAGTGGATAAACAGTCGACAACCAAGGCCAGGTTCTCGGCCTCTGAGCGAGCCCCCGACAGCCTGGTCTAGACGAGTCTTGAACATTCAATGTCAATACAAGGTCTGCAACCAGGCCATGGAGGTGTTAATTATACACCTCGATCATGCATGTTTCCTACGTCTCGAGGGCAATGTTCGACATTCTGAAAATAACATAAATTGTCTTTCGAGTACACAAGACAGTCCCACCAACGCCGTCGAAATGATCCCGGGGACCGAATTCCACGACTCAGCTCGTGTTTGGAACCACCGACAAACCAACGCCGCACACAATGCCCGAGAAGCCTGCCTACCAGACTCTATGTACGATACACCGTTTAAGAGCACCAAAAAACAAGGGAATATTCGTCCTTTGTCAGGTGGAACTGTTCCTGTTTTACTCCAACCGGATGTTGTTGGGGCTGAGGGCGGCTGGGTTTGGCTGAGTTGCCTCCTCAGAAGCGTTGGTGAGGGACAGGTAAGCAGTCCAGGCGATACCAACGGTAGACACAAAGGGCTAGACATACAGCTCAGCAATCTGCAAGTCTGGGCGAAGAATGCTTCTGGGCAGAATGGTACTCACGAGCTGGAACTGGACAGGCATCAAACGGAAGTTGATGACTTGCACCGCAGGCCAAACCGCATAGTTGGCCTTCAGGGTTGGCACGTACATGTCACGAAGCTTGGACATGACGGCGCGTCGGCCACCACCCTCGGCAACAGTCATGACGCTGAAGAAGCAGGCAACACCTATCGAAGTGTTAGGACCGTATGCAAAGCCAGGAGCGCGCCCATCATAAGGACTGCAGAACTGCCACACTGCCGGAGACGGTGTGGGCGACGATGACACGTACCAAACGGCGCGAAGATAATTTGGTCCATCGCAACCCTCTTCATAGCAGGCCCAAAAGCACTAGTCTTGGTGATAGGGAAGGTCCTCGACAGGAATCCAAACCACTTGAACTGTAAGGGTGCCATGGCAAAACCGTATGCCATGAACCTCGTCAGGCGCTCGAAGTCAAACGGCGGCGGCAGAATCTTGGACTCGGGGATCAGCTCTCGCTCGGTGAACGGGTCCTTGACGTCGAGTTCGTAGGCTGTATCCCTTGCGGCCGGAGATGCGGGAGCCTTCCTAAGGGCGCGCTGTCGGACAGCAGTGATTGTCTGTGCGGTGGTGTCGGCGATGCCTCCCAGGATGGCGTTGGTCACCATCATGGTGAGCACTGGACATTGTCAGTGTGAAAGCTCGGGTTGAAATTGGCATTATGGTTGGGTAGCGCGTAGGTTCGGGGTTGATGAAAGGGGCTCGAAGTGATGATTGGCATGGTCGGCACGTACCAGGTCGTTCAGCGTAGAAGGCATTGTACCTGGCGACAAGGCGGGCGACGAGTGTCATCTCGATTAGAAAGATGATGGCATGTAGGAGAGGCTGCAGATGAGTGCGGATACTATTAGTCTTGAATGTCGAATTTCAAGGATACTTTTGAGGTTTGTGGTGGTGAAGAAATGGGAAGCTGAAGCAGGACGGTTGGAAAGCAGCATAGTGAGCGCAAGGCAATTGTGGTCAAGATGACGCCAGCGAGTCAGAAAGGACAGTGCACCGAGGAAGGAGAGACATACGACACGGTCAAAGAGGTATTTGCTGTTGATGGCGCGGGTGAAGCGTCGGCGTGTGAGTTCCCAAGTCATCTTGAAAGGAGAACGAGATGGCCGGCTAGAAAGAATTAAAAAACGAAAGCGGTCCAAGAAACCGAGTATGACGACGGCGTTGTGTTTGCCGGTGGATCTCTCGGGGGCGGGTTGGGCTTTGGCAAGTTGGAACAAGTGCGCGCTGGAGGACCACAGTAAGCCGCAACAAATGACGTCCCTACTGCCTGGATAGTCCACTGCGTGCTGGGTTTCCGCCTAGCAAGCCACCGTTACCCCTTCTGTCGCAGTCGCGGGCGCAACCGGCGGTCGCTCAATTTCCCGAGTGTGAGACGGCGTCGGCGTGAGCGTTGAGATCAAGAGAGGATCCTGCCTCGTTTTCCCTGATGGCGACGCAAGGCTGCACAGATTCGATGATGGTTATGTTATGGAGATGTTGATGGTTTGAGAGAAATCTAGGTGCGGAGTTGATGGTTTCTGTCGCCTTTGTCGGGGCAGGTCACAGGTCGTGTGGCCCGCAGCTTGCGCATCGGATGTGCCACCCTCTCCGTAACCGCCAACGCAGACCCCGTTTCGAAATCCGCCTCGTGCCTGGCGCCGCTATCTTTCATGCTGCGACTGCACACTCTAAAGTGGTAAGCAGCGAGTTTGGGGTCAACCCTGGTGCTCACAGGGTTTGGGGGGCGGGAGGCGCCTCCCGAGGTCTGCCCCCACTCGAGCACGCTGTGATATTAATATAACACAGACAACATGGCGAACATGGGACTGCTGCTTCTAGACCACCACTGCACGTGTATATTCTCCTTGACTTCCGGCGACGTGGGATCGGATGGCACCTCCTCCTCTATTTAACTTGCCTCCCCTAAGCAGCCAAGATGAACTCCGTGGCTGCGTCGCAATGCACCAATGCGCCCGTTAGCTCTAAACCTTGCAATATACAGCCGTGAAACCGTGCACTCCACTCGCGACCCGAATTCTCGGCACTCACATTATCCCATATTTTTTGGCACCCTACCTACTGCGGTGTCGTGCACACTGCCGCGCTGCAGCTCGCCTGTATCTTTCGCACACAACACCTGCCGGGATGGACTAGCATTCTTTTATCCTCGTGGAACCAACTGGAGACCTTCCAGCTTGTGGGGACCATCAAGATTCCAAGGGGATGGACAATGGGTTTCAGGGCAGGCCCAAGATGCACCCAATGAACATAGGAATGCCGAGGGGCTTCACATCGGGGGCTGTGCAAGTCGAGGAGGGGTACCGTGGAACTAGGACGGCGAGGGAGGAGGAGAGACCTCCCAGACCAAGGCTGACAGTGTGCACGCATTTTGATCTGGTCACGAGGTGAATACGCAATACGGATTGGCAGGATCACTGGACTGTCTTGGGCCATTTCCAACTACTCGGTTACTTCGGCGTACGCCCAGCACCGGAGAACAATGACAACGGCCCGGATAGAGTCGACAGAGATCCCCGGACGGAGCCGCTGTCAGGTGCACGATCCTTCAGGGCCCTCCCTATGGGGCGTTGCGCCGTGACAGGCAGGGCTTGTTCGACCAACAGCCTCGGTCCCTACCCTGACTGTGGAACTCACACCCTAGTCTCATCTCCCTCTGTGTATGCCCTCTTCTATCGCCCATCAACTATCGTGCCATGTGCTTCCGCATCGGTTCAAGCTCTCGGGCGCTCGTGGCAATCTCCGCCCAGGGCGGAGAATTAAGCAGCGCCGGTGGATGCCAACTTTTTCACCCCTGGACCCTGGTTGGCGAGGGACAGCGGGAGATCATCTGTCGGCTACATGGGCCCGCTCTGGCACACTACCCGGACCAGAATCCTAATACGGATGTATAAGACCGCGACACTCCTAGATCGTACAGGAGGCGATGTCACTAGTAGGGAGATTAACGACGCTTTTGCTCCTCGCCCGCGGCTCACGGCCCCAGTCTGGACGTCCGAATCCTCGCCGTTGCCACCGGGGTTTTCGTATCATAGCTGCTGGCCCGCGATATAAAGACATGCACTATGGCCTCTCATGTTCCCGAGCTGCGAAGAGTAGTTGTCTCTGCAGCCAAGCCAAGCCCTCTTTTCCCTGCCCCTACCATAAGGCTCACACATTCTTTTAAGTCGACAATATGAAGTCCGCAACCTTCGCCGCGGCGGCGGCAGCCATGGCTGCCACGCCTTTCGCTGCTGCCGGGCTTATCTCAAGTCGTGCTGCTGCCGCCACTTGTCGTTGTCTCCCCGGCGATGCCTGCTGGCCTGTCACATCTTCATGGGACAGCCTCAACAGCACCGTTGGCGGCAAGCTCATCGCCACCGTTCCCATCGGCTCTGTATGTCACGACCCAACATACGACGAGGCCGCTTGCACGGCGTTGCGCGACTCCTGGGTCCTTCCGCAGACACAGTGAGTTTTGGACTATACCCTCATAAATACAAGAGTCCACATCTAATCTCTGTCCAGCTTCCCGTCATCGTCTTCGGTAATGCAGGCCTACTTTGCAAACCAATCGTGCGATCCCTTCACAGACCGTACTACGCCGTGTCAGCTGGGCAACTATGTCAGCTACGCCGTCGAGGTTACCTCAGCTCAGGACGTCGCAAACACGATCAAGTTTGCGAAGGCCAACAATATTCGTTTCCTTGTCCGAAACACTGGTCATGAGTGAGCTAGACCCTCTCCCTCCCACTGCGGCATTCCTCAGCTGACTGAGGTGAACCTAGCCATCTTGGCCGATCAACCGGAAAGGGAGCGCTGGCTGCCTGGACCCACAAGCTCAAGGAGATCACCGTGAAACAGTGGTCGGACGACCTCTGGAAAGGCGCGGCGATCAAAATGGGCGGAGGCGTGCTGGGCTACGAAGTCACGGAAGCCGGCAAGACTGCAGGTCTTGTCGTTGTTGGTGGCGAGTGTCCCACCGTCGGCCCTGCTGGCGGATATATCCAAGGTGGCGGCCACTCTGCCCTGACGACCAACTTCGGTATGGCCGCTGATCAGGCACTTGAGTATGAGGTCGTCACTGCCAACGGGTCGATTGTTGCTGCCTCTCGTACTAAGAATGCCGACCTCTTCTGGGCTCTTAGTGGCGGCGGCCCTGGAACATTTGGCGTGGTCACATCGGTTACCGTTCGAGCTTATCCTGAGGCACCCATTATTGGAGGCGTTGGCCTGCAGACCGCAGCCTCTTACACTACCCAGGACAAGTGGTGGCAAATGCTGGACGCCTTCCACGGACTCCTCCCAGGCATGACTGACAAGGGAGCTATGGTAGTTTTCGTATACGGAAGCTCCGTCTTTGCTATCAACCCTCTGACAGCATACAACAAGACTGCCGAGGAGGCACAGGCTATCCTGAGCCCATTCCTCGACGTTCTTGCCAACCTATCCATCCCATACTCGCTGTCTGCCACCAACTTCACCAGCTACCGCGACCACTACAACCAGTGGATGGGCCCTCTCCCCTATGGTCACATTGAGGTCGAGTCTTACAACTTCGGCTCCCGCATTGTACCGCGAAACATCCTCGCAAACGCAGACACCCGCGCTAAATACATCTCTGCTATCCGCTACGGCGCAGACAACGCCAGCGTCCTGGCCGCGGGAGTGGCCCTCAACGCCAGCGCCCCTGCCGGTGTCTCCAACGCCGTGAACCCGGTATTCCGCAACGCCGCGATCCACGTACAGTACTCTACAGCTTGGAGCAACGACCCCGCGGACTGGCCAAAGATGCTCGCGGACCAGAAGCGCATGACGGACGAGATTATCCCGCCCATCGAGGCGGCCACCCCGGGCGGCGGCAACTACGTCAATGAGGTCGACTTCAACATTGCCGGCTGGAAGGAGAAGTTCTTTGGCGGTAACTATGGCCGCCTCCTCCAGATCAAGCGCAGGTGGGACCCCGAGGGCGTGTTCTACGCGCTCAAGACGGTCGGCAGTGATGTCTGGAATGTTGCGGCTGACGGCAGGATGTGTCGCGCATAATGATATCATATAAGAACAATATAGCTTTGCCTGGCATTTAATGTAAATATTAATTTAAGCGTTAACTCGACCACCGCCGAGGTTCTGTGAATTGAAAAGGCAGTCAGCGACGGTGTCTCTCCGGGTACTACAATGGCAGTAAATGGCCAACGAGCCATGCCTCGGTGGAGTCAGCGTCGTTCTGGACGACTCTAGGGCCATGTGCTTCAGGGCGTGTCATTGCCTGCATGGAAGTTCTAGATTGTCACTATAGGTGTGTGCTTCGACTCATCCGACTGGCCATCATCCGCAGAGTGGCGAATCCCTCACCATCCTGTCTAAATCTGGCAGGTAGTACAGGTCCTAACTTCAAGCTGGACCAACCTCCGTCTGCAGCTCCACTGTGTCCCCTGCTTGCTGCGGTGCTTCTCGACCCCGGATGTCAGCATTGCCCTATTAGCCTGGCTCGAAGTAACTCTTATATGGGAGGGCTGGGGGCCTTCGAGATTTCACTAATAAAGATGCTTACATCCTCACTGTTCTAATGTGAACGTGAGAACGACGTCCACGGATACACAACTCAACCAGGTGATGGGAAAACGAAAGCCACCGGAGTTTTCACCTCAACTGGCCACATTCCGAAGTACACCAGGCCCTGGTCATGACCGTTAGACCGGATGGACCGATGATCCCCTGTTGATATGACAGCGGACTAAAGTTTCCACCCACCCTTGATGCGCATTGCCTAACGCTCACTCAAGTTAATTCCGCCGTCAATGCCTCTTCAGCAAAGGCCTTGACCATGTCGTCTCTGATCGGGCTGGCCCTCTTAAGCCTTCCTCAATTGTCAATGGCCTGTCCATCGTTCCGATGGAACGGTCAGGAGAGAAAGCCGGTTCAAAATCGCCCTCGCCCTGTCCAAATACCACCTTTGACGGTGCGGATGTCTCAGGGCTCGTGTTATGTGGAAGCAAAGGCGGGCACCCCGGGGCAAGTACTCAATCTCCAACTGCGGAACGACGCAGGGGCGACTATACTAGTTCCATACCGCAATGCCTCTTGTGATGCGTTATGCAACTGTACACGGAGCGCCTGTGAGTCCGCTGTGCTTCTGTCTGCGGGGCGCCTGCGAGGTGCTTACAAGATGCTGACCTCTCGGTAGTCAGTCCAAGTCTGTCATCAACCTTTGATCAGACGAAAGGACGAGCGCAATTGCACGCTAGCAGCAAAGCCGGCTCTGAAGGTCCCAATTACGTGTTCCACGAACGAGTTGAGCTGGGGGGTCTCGCTATCGCCAACTTGTCAATGTCACTAGCTTCGGAGTGCAACACTCAATCAGGCTTTCTTAGCCTAGGGCAAGCCAAAGCTGACGAGTCTTCGGATTTCAATCTGTTCGCTATTCTTGTGGAGCAAGGTCTCATCGCGACTGAGGCATTCAGCATATGGCTGACTGGATGGAGAGGACATACAGGTCGGTCGAAATCCTCGTCTCTTGATAATTGTAAGTTAACACCAGGTAGACAGTGGAAGCCTTGTCTTTGGCGCTCTCGACAGAAATAAATATTCCGGTAGCCTCAAAACCCTCGATCTAGTCGAAACGGAATTGTCAGCCCGAGAGCCTATAGTGTCACTATCTCATGTCAAGGCATCCAGTCAGACTGGTGATAAGACACTGATGTGTTACGATGACAAGCCTTATCCTATCGTTCTTACTTTGGGTGTGGAGTTTTCGACGTTTCCCCAGCATATCGCGGAAGCGATTTGGAAGGAAGCTGGAGCTGAGTATTTGGGGCGACACGGCTGCGCCGCTGTTCCATGCGCGTTGACCGAGACCGATAATACATTCACCTATGGTTTTGATGGTGCAAATGGACCACAGATCAAAATGAGTCTTTGGACAATGATCATAGCTCAGGAAATCCACGACCTGCAGCTCAACAACACGGGTGGCGAGCCTCTATGTGTCTTCTCAGTATTAAACTCAACCAACTCGTCAAGCCACACTCTTGGACAGAATTTCTTGCGCAACGCATATGTGGTATTCGACATTCATAACGGAAAAATAGCTTTTGCGCAGGGAAGAAATGACTCTGATGCACTGAAAAATTCGGATTTGGTTTTATTCGAGGAGTACGGAGCGCCAATCCCATCAACACAACCCGTCCCTCAACTGACAAAGGTTGTTCCGGCAAAACAAGTCACAAGTACTCTGACATCAACCACTACAATTTCATACTCAGCTTCATCACAATTGGGTGTGATGACTTACACAGACACCATAATAGGAAGAGACGATGGTAGAGATGCTGACGCGCGTGGAAAAGACGATGCCTTCAACTTGAGTGGAGATTTAGGAACCTGGTTGAGCATCGTCCTGGTCACGCTGGTTGGGCTAGCCGTGGCATACACGGTGCATTATCAATGTAAGAATGGGAAGCCACATACAGGAATCAAACCTTCAGGTGCCCCTGAGCTCACGTTGCAAGGGCCCGACATCGACCTCGGGTTAGCTAGACCAGCTTCTCCTATGGGTGAGTTACAGGCCCAACCATGCCACCAGGATCCTAGGGACGCTGCCCAGGAACATGAGATCATGCCGACCGCAGCATGCAAGAGCCCTGCTCTGCCGGTGGTGAACCAGAAGGTTGAAGAGGAACCCAAATCACCAACGTTCCCATCAGAAGCCAAACTCAAAAGTCAAACGCCGGAGGAAAAGGTATTGGGTACATGGTCAGATATGAGGAAGACTTACTTGTAATACATACGGATGTCGGCAACAGCATCCTCCGTGGGTATTAGCTTGCCTAGTAGAGTAGCCCTCGCTGAACCGGTCGTCTTGGTTCACCAGGGGTCTGTCATGTTCCTTAGCCGCGCTACTTGCTCGAAGAGCAGAGGCACCGGACTGGAAGAAAAGGGCTTGTCGGAAAACTGAACCTGTCCCTGCTCACCAAGCCATAGATAGATGTCACGAGCCCGGGGAACCCCAAACATGTGCGCGCCCATCCTGCCCGTGCGAGTAGTTCATATTCAACATGCAGGCCAAGGCCCTACGCGAACGGTCCGTAATTTAGATAACACTACAAATTCAGAATCTCTCTCTAGCGCGGAGGTGTTCACCAAGCAAATCAACTGGGCTACTAATTCTACACCTCCTTCAGAAAAATAATGCTCTCTTGCTTCTGCATAGACACAGCTCGACATCGACGTCTCCTACTCAAAATTTGATTGCAACATGGGTTGCTTGTTCCTTTTTTCGAGCCGCACAGGCATGTCTTAGTAGATCACCTCGCATTTTCACATCCTATGATCCCGCCTTGATACCACAAAGTTGAGAGCCAGCGTTACACCGCAGACACCGTGCATCACAGCCGCATCTCGGCACGCCGAAGAAGTAAGCCCTGATTGGGCCCCGTCAGCCTTTTCTGGACGATCAGGACCGGCTCGGAAGTCGGCTTACTACCGTAACCGGTTCTTGTATAGCCTCAAAAGCGGGTCTCGGTGTCCATCGGCATCACCCTCAGCCCCTAAGAAAGAGTTTACGGGTCTGACGAGGTGTTCACACCAGCGGGAGATTCTTCAAGCCATGAATGGCCTCGGTCTTATTCCATGACACACTTTCTGTGACTTTTGTCGGATGTCCCCGCGCTGTTATCGTCCAAGAGGGACGGCGGTGCTCCTGACCTGTCCTGGCCTATGGGCTTCCTCCCCGTACATGGGCCTCTACATCCAATTACGGCCCCAGGGTATTAGCAGCCTGTGAGCTTTAGACCAGGTACATATTTGTAAGACCGGTTCGTCCGATCCTTGTGGTATTATCGTTCCTGCGGCGCCAGTTCTAGCGACAGTAGGACAGTACCGACCTACCAGTCTACACGAGCGAATCTTGTGACTCCCTGTCTCCCTAACATGACTGTGCTTGGGCGCGAGTGTCGATTCTCCATCTTATTTCACATCCAATAAGCTTACGGCGAGTCTGAGTGGTCATTGCTAAAGTCAGCTACCGATTTGCCCCCAACATCCTTCGGACTTCATGTTCTGGGCGCCCTAGGGCATTACTCTAAGTCTTGGTAGCCGAGAGCCGTGCAGCAGAAGAAGCAGTTTCTGCCACTCCTCCCCGAAGAAGTCGACGATCAGTCAGAGTTGGGCGTATGGATCACCGAAGGGGGAAGTCCGGACTGAAAGAAGAGAATAGAAGATTGTTAGATTATAATACTGACGGCCTATGGCTGTCTTTCTCAAACATCAGCAAGGTGGTGAACTGCATCACATGGGCTGTCTGTCAAAGACAACGGCATCACGGTAGACGCTACAAAATTCTCGAGCTTTATGCAATATTGGGAAGATTGCTTCCAAGTTCTAGCCAACTCGCCATCATGGTTCGTTTCGTCCACGAGACAGTCTCCGCTCAGGGGCTGAATGGTTCCTCTACCCATCCCCAAGTGCTGGCCTTGGGACTCCCCCGCTGCGCGACATCCTCCCTGCAAGCTGCACTCGAGACCCTAGGCTTCGTACCCTGCATGCATATGGCGCACGTACAGCCCAGCGCCGAGCGGCAGCGCCTCGTCACAGCTGCTGTCCAGGAGAAGGACACACTCAAGCGGCGCAAGATCCTCGCCCAGCTGTTCGCAGGCTTCGCCGCCACGGCCGATTTCCCTTCGATAGTCTTCGCTGACGACCTCATGGACATGTATCCTGACGCGCCGGTCATTCTCAACGCGCGCTCCGGCGGCGCTGCATCGTGGCATACCAGCTTCTCGGAAGGACTGCGCTTCTTCGACTCCTGGCTCTTCTGGGTCGCGACCTTCCTCGTCAAGTCTGACAGGGCTATGATGAGGATGATGAAAGCTACAGATGAGCTGTACATGGAGAGATGGGGGATGACTTTCCGGGATCGGCCAATCTATGACAAACACAACGGGTGGGTGAGGGATGAGGCGAGGAAACGGGGCCGGAAGGTGCTGGAATTTCAGGCTGAGGATGGTTGGGAGCCCATCTGTCAGTTGCTGGGCAAGAACACGCCGCCGACAGCGTACCCAAGGATCAATGACCAGAAGACCATGAAAATCGTCAAACGTTTCATCATATGCAGAGGCTTGCTTCACTGGGCGGGACTAATAGTCATTCTCTGGGTGGCGACGCAGGTCGGGGTGATGCTTCCACAATCTGGAGTCTCGTTTGTCAAAGCAGAGGGAGTCTAGCCCATGGAGACACATCAAAATGAGTGGTTGATAGCAATAAAGTTCACTTTCTATGAGTCCCGGCCTTGAATACCAGACAACCATTGGATGTTTCTCCTCTATCAATGTATCATCCTGTACAGTTTACACGGCTAAGCGATCTTGTAGACAAGCTTCTCAGCGCTGACTCTTCCCTCCTGCTGCTCCTTAAATCCAGTGATGATGTCTTTCAAGCCACCCATCTCACGAATTCGATTGGGCTTGATCTTGCCGCTGCTGA
Organism: Diaporthe velutina; assembly: GCA_038088505.1. NCBI lineage: Eukaryota > Fungi > Ascomycota > Sordariomycetes > Diaporthales > Diaporthaceae > Diaporthe > Diaporthe velutina. The sequence goes on along the minus strand of JBBWSJ010000037.1, from coordinate 107,773 downwards.
GCAGATCGGGCAGCAGGCTGAGGTACTTCTCCCAGACAGCCTTGTCTCCCGGGGTTGGCTCTTCTCCACAGTTGTCAAAGGCGCCATACTTCAGAGGCCGCTCAAAGACCGTATAAACAATAGTGCTCTCATATCTAACCTTCAGGTGCTCCAGCTTATGCGAAAGGAGGCCAACGATGTGGCCGCCCTTGGTGGGAGACATCGCCTTAGCAATAGCCTCCTGTGTTCCTTTCTCAGCGATGCAGTCGAACGCGTGCTCGAGCCCGTCGTGGGTCACCTTGCGCACTTGCTCAGGCCAGTCTGCATCGTTGTAATCGACCACGGCGTCCGCGCCGAGCGACTTCAGCAGCTCGTGGTTCTTCTTGGAGCCCGTGGCCACGACGAAAAGACCAGCAAGCTTGCCGAGCTGGACAGCATACTTGCCAACAGATGTGGCACCGCCGTTCACAAGGAAGGGAAAGGCGTTTTTGGCGGGCTTCGAGGGCTCAGGTAGCTGCAGACGCTGGATCATGGCCTGCACAGCCGTTGAGAAGGCCAGGGGTATGACGGCAGCCTGTTGATCCGTGACGTTGTCTGGGATTGGGAAAACAAGACTCTTCTCGACGACACAATACTCGGCAAAGACGCCGCGAACCGGGTTTGGTGGGATGCCGTTGGTTGAGGTGCCGTGGACGAAGCCGGCGACGCGCTGGCCCTCCCGCCATGAGGAACCGTTGGCATTGGCGATGGTGCCGGCAAAGTCGCATCCCACAGTACGGCCTGGAGGCGCACCGCTGGCCGCCTTCCAGTCCGTAGGGTTCTGTGCAACATACGATGTTTTGATTAGAATTTCTCCCTCGGCCGGCATCGGGATGTCAATCTCCTGTATAGCGACCTGGTGGTTCTCTTGTGTGACGAGAGCCTGCATTTTCGTCATTTTTTGGTTGTGTTTTGGCTGCGAGTACTTGAGAGATAATTTGAGTTTTTGTTGGGATGGATGGATAAGATTGGAATACGTTGGTGGTCATGCTTGCATATTTAGTACTTCTTTGTTTTGTTCTGTAGGCAGTGCCCAGATGGCTCTGATGATGATATCACCAGCCGGTAACTAGGCAGGTCTGTGGGGACACGGACAAGAATTTGTCAAGCCCAGTGTCATGACTGACGGGCTGCGGGTGGACGTTGTTACAGCCACTGTTTGCTTTGTCATCGACCTGACCAAGCTGCATGTATTTCCAATCGCCTAGAAACAACGTCTCACATTTTGAAATTCCCAACTACAAATCAATATAGATCACCATCTATCTCAGGAGCTGAGTACAAGTTGCGGCCCCAAAGGCGCGATTCATATGATGGCTAGGTGTCTCAACTCGCAAACAGAGCTTGTCCACTGAGGCTAAACCGGCTCCATTCCCCGAAACCCTGAACCCAGGGCCCATCAAGCCGTAGTTGTATTAGTAGTATGAAGGTAGTAGAAACTCACTGCTCCAATTGAAGCCACAGATAGCAGCCATGAGTTGTAAGGAATTCCCACAATGACATTACATGTTGCTGACCAGACTGTGGACCACCAAGCAGACTGTAAGTCACCCGGCCGAATGTGGGCCGGGCGACTTAAAGACAAGTAAAACGATACCCTGGAGTTGCAGTGCTGAACAAATGTGCGACCGCTTTCGCACAGTCGTCGACTGTGCAAACAGGGTCCTGTAATAATTGGGTTTTCCGGCCGAAGGACTTGGCGGTGTATTGTTCCCCCAACTTTCGTCACTTGCCCTTACACGATCAATATGCGTATAGTAATCACTAGTGGATAGGATTCATCAACTTAGAAGCTTGTCAGCATTGCAGGTGGTTTCCACGAATGTTACACCCACCCAAGTATCCAGCATTGTCAGCATTAATCTAAGAATATGGATATTCCAAGCATATTGCTTACTTTGAGGATCACAAAGAGTACTGGGTTGAGCCTTAAGTGATGCTCAGCGTTGACCACCAGCACCACCTGCCCTACACCCACCCAGCCCATTCTTAGCTCAATTGCTAGCCTGGGAAAAAATAGAACAAGGCTGGTAATTGAGTTAAGGAAGGGCTAGTGGGAAGGTACCTGGGCGTTGTTTGTCACTAGGGCTAATATATATGGATGTACCATCCATATTTGTGGATGCAAATATCTGGTGAAGCAATCAGTAGGGGTAAACCGTGTGTATTGCGCAGTTAGCTGAAGAGAGGTTGGCTGGCCCATGGGCTGCTGCACCAGAGGCCTATGGGGCTCTTATCTCTTGTTCAATCTACCTAGGTACTATCTGATCAGGATCTAGACAAGACACCTCCGAAAGTATGCATGCACCCCGTGTGCCGCAGCAATCACTTCACCCAGCCGAGAGCACCTAGGCCTTCCCAGACAGTATCCTCGCCTTCCAGGCAATTACCACGCGCAGAACGAGGAGGCGTATTGTGACTTTGCTCTCTCCAGAGCTCATACATCTTGGTTTTTGGGTTTCTTAATATCTCAAGCCAGATAGGGCCCCAAATCCATACTGGTCGTTCCCAGTTGGATTGGGGGACAGGTCCCCAGTTGCGTGAGGGGATAGTAGCCTCAGCCTGTAAGAGAGAAGCCATGATGCTTGCGTTGGTTGTTTGGTTGTTTGGTTGTGTGTGTGTGTGTGTGTGTGTGGTGGAAGAAGGGAAAGAAGAGAAGAGGGGGGAAAGAGGGCAGGTAGAGGGGAAGGGTTACTTACATATTGGAAAAAAGAGCAATAAATTGCACAGATGATTCTGTCCGGCCGGCTGAAATACAAGTTGAACATATTATCTGAGTTCCTCTATTGAAACGGAACGACAGTGGTAGTCCCAGTGGGGCAAGAGACAATGTATGTTTGTAGATCATTTTGGTGATTTTCGCCATGTGAGGCTCCAAGAAATGACTACTCAATCTACTTCTGCAAATCAGGGTTGTGCCAGTAGCCGCTATTTTGCGTCAAAAGTCTTCGTGTCTGGTCGTGCAGATTTGCCCTGGCGCTGTTGACAAGCCGTCAAAACTTGACATCAAGCCAGCCATCAAGGTTGAAGATATCTGTAGCCGCAGGCCAACTAGTGTGACACCGTCAAACACTATGTTGAGCTTGAAGTGCCTTCACCTTGTGACTCCGATGCGAACACAAATTGCCCAAAATGGACAGTACGAAGCTGCATCTCCCAGATTGATATGACAGGATATATGAAGAGATTGGAGATTCGCACCTGCAAGACAGGAGGATACACCGATACGTTGCAATTGCAAACAAACCCAGAACAATCACGCCCAACAGCCATTCCCATATCACCCACACCACATTACCCACGTACACTCACCATCACCCAAACCACTCCCACACCCAACACTTACTACCTAACACTTACTACCTACTACCTAACACCTACTACCTAACACCTACTGCCTAAACCTACTACCTAGCCCATTACCTACACCGATCACCTATACCTACACCTATACCTACTACTTATACCTATACCTACTACTTATACCTATACCTACTACATATACCTATTAGTGAAGGGTTTGAATGGGGCCTGGGTGATGCTCTCTGAATACCTAGGTAGCTACAGCTATTACATGAGTGATGGACCAGTGTTGTGACGGTATGGTCGCCATATCGAGCTTATATACTGCTAGAGATAACCAATAGAGATTGGTTATTATGGTCTTTTGGCCGAGCGGTCTATTTGCTAGCAGTAATAGAGACAGCCGTCTCAAGTGTACCCTGCGTTTTTACAGGTGCGAATAATCGATTTCTACATGAAAGGCTGTTCCCAGGTTCCTCTAGAGGCCCACCGTATTACTATTGTCGCAATATCCTGGTGCGCACCGGCAATTCTTCGGTGGGCGGACCAAGGCCGACAGCACGTTGGAAAATCTTGTCACCGAACAGAGTCGGTCTCTTTTCACTATTCGTGCCCCTGGATGTAGAAAATTAGCTCCGGAAAGTCAGTGGGGAGGGAGGATGACTTACTGCAGTCTATCCCAATCCTCCAACGCGGTCACCACCTCCACCTCCCTAAGGGTGAGCACTAGAGCCATCTTCAATTCTACCATGGCGAGTTCCATGCCCACACAGCTCATTGGTCCCAATTCAAAGGGACCTTCGTTAACCTATGGTGTAAGTACATGCATTGGAAAGTGGTGGTGGTGGGAGACTCACGCCAGGCATACTTCGCCTCGTCTTGGATATGCAGCGGGTCGCCCGCGGGAGCTGTCCATCGCTCGGGGAGGAACTCTGTCGGTCTCGCAAACATTTCAGGACTAAACTGCAGGCAGGCCACACCAGTGACGACTATAAAACCGCCCAGAGGGTACTCAACGCCGTCGTTGCTTCGGAGCGAATATCCTGGGTGTCCCTGTCGAATGCTAGCAGCGACGGGGCACAGACGTAGGGTTTCTTTCACCACAGCGGTGGTGAAGGGCAAGGAATTCAGGAGGTGTGGTGACTGCCGCAGTGCTTCTGACGCTTTAGCTGGATCTGGCCCGAAGATATGGTTGTGCTCATCTCTCAGCCGGGTGAGTGCATCAGAGTTTTTGTGGAGAAAGTGATAAGCGAAAGACATGTTGATAGCCGTGGTCTAGTACCCGTTAATCATCTGTTACGGATCCTAGAATGATACGTTCTGGAGTATCAGGGAACTGTAGCAGGAGAAGAGTGGTACTCACGTCGTGACCCGCAAAGATGAACTGCTTCGTTAGTCCTACCACGTCCTCGATGAACTGGCCACTGGGCTCTGCTCCAGGATTCTCCAATTCAACCTCTTTGAGGGCCAGATCGAGGACAGTCTTCTGCGATGCTGAATTTTTCACCATGGCGTGTCCTCCCAGATGCTTCTTGATATGTGGCAACATCACTCGTCGGAGTGTCCGATGGCACTTCCATAAATCAAGCTGCCAGAAAGGGTTTAGGCGCTTGTGAAGGCTTGCCCAACTCTTGAATACGAGGTGTGAGCTGATTACGCGGAAGGCCTTCTGCATCTCGGTCGGCCCATTGAGTTGCTCACCCGGACTGAAGTCTCTGTGGGCGTGTGTTAACTCACGTTCAGGTGCTTTTCTAATCATCAAAAATAGCAAACTCACAGAACGATTCTGCAGATGATGTCAAACGTCAAATCAACGGCCATAGGAAACAGTTGAAACACGTCACCCAATTGTCCATCCGCACCAGCATTTTTCTTCATCCGCTCTGCAAAAATTAATACTTCATCCACAATTTTACCCCCAGCAATATGGGACTGAAGGTTGCGGGCGCTGAATCCCGGGTTGAGTCTCGCGCGCCATCTTTTATGCTCATCTCCGTCGAAAGCAAAAAGGTTTCGAGGCCCAGACATTGTCCTTGCGAGATATTTGCCTTGGTCATGGCGAATTGGGAAACGGTCTGCCGTGACAGTCTGACACATTGCCGGGTCGTTGATGATTGCGACCGGCTCGCTGCTAAAGGGCCAGAAATCCAGGTAGATGACTGATGGACAAGTGGTTAACTCGGGGAAGTATTCGCGCCAGTTCATAACGATGTGCCGAGTAGCATATGTGCTCGCGGAATCCTTGGGATAGACATCGCGGATGCGTTTCAGAAGCATCAGGTGGCCGAAGGCGAGCGAGTGCTCGGGAGTGATTACCTGCCGCAGGTCAGTCTTCTCACCATCCGTCGAGTACTTTTATCATGAGTTTGGGGCCTCACAATTCCTTCATTCTGGAGCTGTCGAAATCTCATCCGCACGCGATACCCATTGCACAGAAAGAGACCAAAGCGGACAAGCAGCACGAGTATAAGAATGTTCAGGAGGCGTCTGGGCATGTCGGACCACGCAAGGGCAAGAAGCTCGTTCGCTGGCGCCATGATGGATGGTTGAAAGCGGATGAAGCGGCCAAGAAGTACTGGCTATGTCCAGACCAGACTGTCGTGGAATTTAGACTTTGGACGAACGAGTCTATAATTTTCCCTTCGATGTGTTCTCCTCATTCTTCCCCGCTCCACACATTGAGTTTTCGAATCTGCTTGGCCCGGGCGTCCTGGCGTCGTACTGTAGCAACCAACAATACGAAGAAAGTGGGCAGGCGCTCCACATATGCACCTGGCTAATGCACGTACGACCGCTCCCTGTAGGCCATCATTTACCTCTTTAATCAGTAGATAATGGTCTATTACAAATACACATGGTAAGTGGTGAGATAACGGAGAATTGGTAGTGCACAGAATTCCGCCTCTCTCCAGCATGTGCACCCTGCATGATATAGTGTTGTGACTAAATCTGGTGCGAGCAACGCATTTGTACCAATGATCTCACATGTGACTTGCAAATCGGCAGTGACACATGTGTATGGTCAAAATTAACCCCCGTATCTGGGTAACGTACAATAGTGGTCACTCTGCTTTCTTTCTCGGCAAAGTCCAAGCCAGCGAATTTGGGAAGGACCTTGGCAAGGGAAGCACTCGAAAAGAAAAGAAAAGGCGAGTCACTACCCTATAACGCACTGCATTTCTATGCAGATGGAAAACTAGGCGATCTTCCCATATATCTCCAGCTGCCAAATCTAAACCTTCATTGCTGTCTTGAAAATGTCTTCCAACGCGGTTAATCAGCGTGGCTCGCATTCCAAGATATGGCTCGTTCACCTGGAATGAACCTGCATGTCTTTTGGATCTGTTTTCCCTTACGAGCATGGGGAGCTCCAACGAGACTAGAGCAGGGGAAGGGAGTACGACACGCATTGAGCCTTGTCCTGTGGCGGGGAATGTGCTGCGTACAATGGGTGAAGTCGGAGAACGAGCTGCTGAAAAGGCAGGCGCGTCCTAGATGTTGAGTTATATGGTAGTCAATATCCATCCTGAGGGATCGATTTCTCGCCTTCCCCATCACAAGAAAAGCACAATCATTACTGTCGCATAAATACACTGATTTCCCATCTCATGGTTCAACATCTCACTCGACATCAGCCTTGGACCAGAACCCATCGGATAAGGCATACCAGCAACACACATACAAGATGAACTCGTTCAAAAGATTGAACAGCTCCGCCTTTAGGGCCATCAGACACGCACGACAGCCAATACGCTCCTTCATCGTCTCCAAAGTAGTGCCTGTGGCGACGGGTGCCGTCGTGTTCGGGATGGGTTGCATGAGTAAGTCTTGTACCTGAGTTCGTTCGTCTTGCAACCCGAAAACCGTGCCGACGCCAGATATGGGCTTTACTTTGCATTTTGACGTCTCTGCTGCTTCGTATAGTCGGACATCATGTGGAAACAGACTCAATCAGTATCTATTGGGAGACAGGTTTGCACTCCACTGACTAGATTATGGAAGTGGGGGGGGGGGGGGGGGTCCACCAGTTTCTAATTGCAGAATGCTCCCAGATGGCAGTCCTCCTATTTCCGTTCCTCTCAGTCTCAACTCGGGTGCTTCAGACCAGGGAAGTCGTACGGCCGCGATCAGCACCAACATCCACGAGACAGATCCAAAGCCTACTGCATATGGGGCTCAGCTCATGAAACGCACCACCCAAGAGATGATAGAAGTCGGTCTCCTAATCGCTGAGGACCAGAAGAACCCGTCCGAAGAAGGACACGCCGAAATCCAGCGCAGGCTGGTGCGACTGAAAAGCCTCCACGATGCAGTCTGGGCTCTCCATATGATTGACATCGCTCATGATCCCAAGGTTTGGAAGATGCTCGATCACCATGCAAACAAACTCAACACACCGGGCGCGGATATCATGATTAGTATGGAGAAGGCCGTGGAAGCGACTATTTCCGGAGACACCAGAAATTTAGAAGCGCACATCAAGGAGTTCATTGAGGAAAGTCTCCGGCTTGGTCGCTACCCACCACCTGCGACCTCGCAACTGGAGAGGGTCTTGGAGCAGGTGCCTGCAGGCAGTGCCGTCCTGTCCAAGCTGAGATTGCTGGCAAAAGTTGCTATGCAGAATACGGAGGAGAGTAGGGTTGTAGTAGAAGAAACTATGTACGGCTTATGGTGGATACTTGAGAGAAAGGCCAGAGACCTTGACAAGGTCGTCAGGAAGTAAATCCTTCTCCAGGTGCCGGCAATAGCGAACGGGGCGCACAGCAGCGACACATTCAGTAATAACAAACGGGTTTCGGTCTTCTTTGTGGAAATTTATACTTCCTTGAGAAAATCATATGTGCCAAACCCAATTTTCACCCACTATGAATAGTTACGACCTGCCTTACATACTGAATAGCCCCGATTGAGCGGGACTTGTTTATCGGCTGCTACTGAAAAGTACGCAAACCAGTTCAGTCCAGGTCGACCACGCCTTGTATTACTCGCTGGAAAGGGGAAATAGGTAGTCAGTGGTCGTAAGAAGTGATTTCAGTTATGGAACGCGTCCCACACAGGGAGGGCTGTTGGCAGTGCGAACTTTCATGCAGCGCTCGCACGGTTGCCGTTGTGGCAATCAGCTCGGAGGTCGCCGTTAGAAAAGCCATTGAAAAAACGCAGACCTGTCTGCAAAGAAAATCAAAACAGCTCCTTTGGTCTGACGTAACTGTGGAATGCGACTTCTCTCTGACGATCTGGGGCATTCGAACATCACTACGTCATCAGCTATCTTACCATCTCGGTGGCGTTGTTCGACTTTCTTTTTTGACTTGAGCTACCACTCTCTGTGCGCCGAACCCAATCCGTCACATTGTCAGTTAAGAAAGAGCAAGAAAAAGATTCTGGAGCATCTTCAAATCTACTCCTTCCTCAATTTTTCATCCTCGTCCCCCCAGCCAAACCCTTTTACAAGACCACCGGTAGCAAACAGCAAACATGGCCGAGACTCACCACTTCGACATTTCGAAACTGTTCTCAGTCAAGGGCTGGGTGTGCGTGGTGACGGGAGGAGGCACGGGCATTGGTCTCATGGCAACACAAGCCCTCGCGGCGAATGGCGCAAAGGTGTACATCACGGGCAGGCGGACCGAGGCGCTCGAGAACGCTGCCAAGGAGCACAACCCAAGCTTCTCGACCGGAGGCAAGATCATCCCTGTGGGTCCATGCGACGTGCGCAAGAAGGAGGACCTCGAGAAGATCATCGAGGATCTGCAGACCACCCACGGTGAGAAGTACATCAACCTGCTTGTCTGCAACGCCGGCGTCGCGGGGCCCAAGGCCGAGCCCGAGGAGGCGGACGCGTCCGACCTCAAGAAGAAGCTGTGGGAAAACGAGAGCGTTGAGGCGTGGCAGAGCACCTTCGAGACCGACGTGACGAGCGTCTATTTCACCACTGTAGCGTTCCTGCCCCTCCTGCAGGCGAGCCTCCAGCCGAACGGGCCTCTGGAGCGGTACCAGCCCAGTGTGATCACCATCTCGAGCATGTCTGGCCTGATGAGGCACGCGCAAGGTCACTTCTCATACAATGCCGCCAAGGGCGCTACGGTGCATTTGTCAAAACTCATGTCTGCTGAGTTCCAGCAGACTGGAATCCGGGTCAACTCGATCGCCCCAGGTAAGTGAACATGAAGATCGTTGAGCGTTAAACTTTTCTGACATTCTGCTTGCGACAGGTTACTTCCCCTCGGAGATGACGGCCAAGAGCTCAGATGACAGGCAAAAGAGTGAGCTGCCTGCGGAGAAGGTCCAGGAGAAGGGGCATGTACCAGCAGAAAGGGGCGGCCGCGATGAAGAAATGGGCATGACGGTGCTCTATCTGGCAAGGAACGACTACGTTAACGGAGAGATCATCGCAGTGGACGGCGGAGTTTTGAATGTTGTGTCTGGCCGCTAATAATCCAAGGTATGGACTTGAAGAGAACCTTTGTTTCGTTGGGATTACAAGGTAGAACAGCACTGGCGTCGGAAAACGCAGAAAATAGCCTTTTAAAATTAGAGGTCAATCCATGGATGGGTATGACTACTCAAGTAGTCTTACTACTCTACCATCGTATTCTTCCTTCGGCCAGACTCGCTTCAACCAATTTTCCTTTTCCTGCAATTGTGTGGCACCTCGCTCACAGGTGGTACTTTGAGGGGAGCAAATCCCAACTGCAAGTCCCGGCCATTCCAAGCAGTATAGTACTGCTTCAAGAGCGGCGACCCGATGACCCAAACGCCTCTTCCGTCGCCGTTCACCTGTCCATATTTCGAGTGGGTGATCGCAGCCTGACAGATCCCATCCTTTCCAGGATACGGGCCCAGGTTGAGGGATTTGCCTGGGATAGTGACGTTGGCCTGAGTTGCCCCGTCGTAGCCGAAAAGGAAGGTGATTTCTGAGGCGATAGCTTCCATGTCTGAACATGGAGCTCCCCAGGTGCCGACAGGGTCGATCTGGTAGATCTTGGGCGAGATCATGGCGTAGATGTCTCGGGCGACCTCATACGTGGGAGCCTGCACATGCGCAGTGCCCGTGTCCAGAATACTGAGGGCTTGGGGGTATCCGATCTTGGTCGTGCTCGCGTCGGTGGCGATCCGCAGCTGCTCATCGTTGATGTAGACGGTCTGAATGTCCATTACCCAGCTTTGTTTGTAGAGCGACAGTTCAACATCCAGGTCGACGTAGGTCAGGGTCCCGTCGTATTTGGTATCATCGAGACCTCCGAGGGTCAGCTGGCCACCGGTGATCTGTCCGGGAGGAGTGTAGATTCCGAAGAGAGGACTGGCAAGTAGTCCTGCCTCGTATAGCGCCCACTCGAGTCCCTTGTCTTCACTGGCCTCAACGGGGAGGCCCAGGATTCCGTCAATCTCTCCTTGGGCACTGAAAGAAGGGTCTTGCCGATCACACAGGAGGAACTGATATTGGGATGCCGTCAAGCCCTGTATTCCCACGGTGTCGCTCACATTGGCGCAGCTGGCCCGGACGGGTCCCGAAACGGGAACGGTGTCTCCGTTTGTTCCGAACGTGATTTCCTGAAACGGTGCTGGCTTCCATGAGAAAGTTGAGGACTTTGAAAAGTCGAACAGCGTCTGCTGGCCGCAGGTGGTGCAGTTGCTCGCGGGGAGTAGGAGTGTCGGTGAGCCGGTGTCAATCAATACGTTGCTGACAGTTGCATATCAGTCAACGCCACAAGAGCCCGAGTGTAATCCATTAGCCAGCAGTGATATGGTTTGAAGAACTTACAACTCCTGAGGAGGCGTGCCAACTGAAACCTTCGCATACCATTGCAAGTCGGTCTTCCCACCGTTTCTTGTATGGTCCGTCAGGGGCATGTTGATAACACCGTTCTCCCGATCCTTGCGGAATAGTTGGTTGCTGCTGGGTGTCACCACTTTCTCGGCCAATGCCGGCGCCGTAATGAGGACAGCAATGGCCAGAATCCTCTTGATCATCATTTTGAGTCTGTTTTGAGGTAGATTCGGAGGTAGAGTTGAGTCGACTGGCGTGGTCCTGTTGCCCTAAGACAGCAATCTGCAGCCCAATGAAAGAGGGAAACAGACGACGACTTGACCAATATTTCTGTCTTTGAGACCCTCCTACTAATCCTCCTGAACGCGGATGTTTAAGTGGTAAGGTCGGGGGAGAACATTGGTAAGAGGCATTTTATATGGAGTGTCGGCCACGAGCGCCTCATTTCCACTTCTCATAGCATTAATGTAAGTCGCTCCGCGTTCCAAGCATCCTTCTAGAACAATATCAGGTGTTACACGAATAATATAACCAAGTTGAACATTGTATCGGGGTGCACAAAGACATTACATTGCTGACGACACAGCCACAAGCTGCAGGCCAATCAACGTAGCCCTAGACAAGGAACAATGCTAAGGGACAATATCACCAAGCCTTATGACATGTCCCACCTTAATCGGTGCCCTCTCTCTTTCCACCTCTCTCTGTGAGGGATGATCTATCGTTATTCGCTTACCGTGCGCTTTTCATTTCCATCATCAATTTGGTCGACCTTACAGGTCACCAACATGAATAAGCTGCGGCCGTGATGTAGAGTTGTTGCAGAGAGTACCACTTACCGACCACAGCCCATGACTCTCTGAACTTCGAGGCATCAGATCCTGCAATACTTTTGTGGAAACTAAACCGATTCAAATTTCCTATTTTGCAAACACGTATGTGTTCTCAAGTAGAGGCGCCGCATCGTATGATTTGGGGGCTCACACCTGTAATTACCCACGCGGAGCTGTGGTGATGCCATGTGACTCTGTAACAGTAGTCACAGTCTCAGCTTGCCATAATCGCATCCCCTTTTCCATGCGTTGTCATCAATACCAGCTCATACTGGGCAAGGACTCGGCTGATATCTCAATAACAGTATATCACAAGCAATGTCTTTCATCAACCCATTTCCAAGAGGAGTAATGCAGCCAACGAGTGTGACGTCGACGTTGCGCTGTCCGATTCTGCGTCTTAATATCTCGGAAACTGCCACAAGAACGCCTGCCTCCCTTTAAGATCACAGGACCTCTTGGAAAACCCTGTCCACCCTTTACCAAGTTGACGTTCTGAGCAGGACCTTAAATATCGCACCTTGTCGAGTCAATTATAGCATTTGCCCCTGGTTTTGGCACGTTCCAGGGACACGGAGCCACCTAAAGGTTTGAATACGTCAATGAAGCCTCCTTGCGCCTGCTCCTTTCCATCCTCGTCACTGGCAGACTTGGGATGCTGCTGAGGCAGGAGACAATTGCCTGCACCGTCGTCGTCGGTCTATATGCTTAGGAAGTAATTGCATTTTGTGTGTCGGGACGAATGTCCAAGACCTCGCTCTCGACATCGTCCGCAACCAGCACTGGTTCTCGCATCAGCTGCGCGCGTGTGTCCTTGGAACCCAGCACTTGCCCGTGGCAGAGGAGGCTGCTGCGAAGTACTTTGACCAGTGCCGCAAATTGGAGAGCTGAATCCGCAAAATTACAGACATCATGACTGCGCGCGGTAAAACAGGCCAGCCGATGTCTGTGGCCGTCCCATGAACGCTGGGGCACACGAAACCCAGAGAAGTGAGTTGTAAGTCGACTGACTTTCGGAAGTTGAATACATTCAGTAATACGTGCATTCTGGTTGACATCCTCTTCGCTGGAAGTCACCAAGGATTCAGCGTTTGCGTCGCCGTCACGAAGGTCGGCCAAACGCCCATGAAAGTGAAGACTCAGGTGATGCAGCTTCGTATTTGACTTCATGATGCTCATTAGTCCCTGCCAAACTTGACGATCCAAGACCTGAAATCCGTCGTACTCGTCCCAGCCGTAGATGCACAAATCAATGTGCCTGATTCGTGACAGCATTGCTCTGGGCCTATTACCCAGTGATGACCGCGCTGCGTTTGCAGACGTCATGCTGCAGCCCGACGCACCAAAATTGATCAAGTGGAAAATGAATTTGTTCTCTGCATATTACATCTTCATGGTCTCCGCTGAGACTTAACGGCAGGTGAGGAAGATGCTTAGATCGGGGTGTTCGTTTTCATCGTTGCGTACGTTTAGAGTCGGGTACTCAAGAGCAAGCTTGCCGTAGTCCACTTGAAATCCAAAGCTGCCATCTCCTTCATTACTATTCTTGTCCCAAAAGTCTTCAAATGTGCGGGGCCAAAAATAATTGCCTGATTGGTACAAGTCTTGTCCATGATCCGCGTCTTCGTTCTTCCATTGCAATCAAGTACGGAGTGGGAGATTCGGGCATAGCCCTCTCCGTTGAAGGTCATCTAGGCGGCCAAAGGACACGGTGGCTTTCGGCCGGACGACTGCGTAGCGCCAGACTTCGTTGCACAACTCGCGTGGCAGTTGGAGTCTGGGGGTAGGCCCGTCGTTATCGGTATCCATGGAGCGTGTTCTGCTGCTAGTCGAATGTATATTAGAAAAAGGTCTCGTTTAAATAGCTATCAGACTGTTGGTGTCTCTGAAGATAAAAGGCACTCAAGTCCTAGGAGCGATGAAGTTCGAGATTTAGGGTAATTCAGTGCATGTTGAGATGCACCTGTTGGCAGCCTGCGTCAATGTTGTGACACAATGTTGGAAGGCAGATGGAGATAGAAGATCGACTGGGGGGGTTTCCTAGAACAATTTTTTTTTTCTTTTGCTTTTCCGCAGAGTTGAATTGTGGGCTATGCAAGACATGGTGAGTTGCAATTTGCAATTCAAACAAGCTTACCTGAACCTCAAGGCAAGTGCTTTTGGCAGCTTGAGTGGATGATGCCCAGTGGAGACAGACGGGGGAGGGTACGTTGGTGAGGGAAGGGTTCGGGTATGAGGCGACTTGCCAATTTTTGATCAGCTGAGGCTATGATGGGTCAACACACTTACCTTGCTTCTCCATTCTAACATGCTTTGTCCCCAAGATTCCCAAGAGAACTCCCAGGGGAAAACTCAAGAGACAAGAGATCTGAGTTCAAGGATAGACGGAGCACTTACCAAAATGGAGGAGCAACCCATTGAGCCACACGGCATCTTCTGGGAGCAGGACTTTATCACTCCAGAGCACGAGCAGAATCTCGTTCACATCTTCCGCCACCAACTCGAGTGGCCTGACCGCACCGGCCGCATCTCTCTCCACTTTGGCTATACCTTTGACTACAAGACTTTCGGAGTGGACTTAGAGACCCCCTTCAAGGAGTTTCCAGATTGGCTTCAGCCACTCATCCCCACCCACGAAGGCCGGCCACCCGAGCAAGTCTGTCTGCAACACTACCCTCCGGGAGCCGGCATCCCACCTCACGTCGACACCCACTCAACTTATGACCAGCTTTATGCCTTGTCCATAGGTGCACCGGTCTTCATGCAGTTCAGGCAGGGAGATCGTCGGGTCGACGTGGACCTGGCCCCTCGCAGTCTGATGAAAATGTCCGGAGACTCCCGCCTACACTGGACCCATTCCATAAAGAAGCGCAAGACTGATCTTCTCGACGACGGGACTGTGCGGAAACGCGGTGACCGTTGGAGCATTACCTATCGCTGGCTGAGGCCTGGCGCCGAGTGTCAGTGCGGCAACTTGGAGCTCTGCGACTCTGCCCAGAAGCGGACAGGTGTCGAGCGTGAATATCGCTGGAAACAGTACGAGGCGAACCAAGACGCTACCACCCCAGCCGCAACCACAGACGCAAATCAGGGACTTGCGCTATGAGCCTGGGCAAACGACCCAATTGTCTTCCCTCACCCGCAGCTAGGGACGGACGCCTGGCCGGTGGGGTTATCCGCCGCATCAGAGGTATAGTGCCTTAGCTCGTCGCTTGCTCGCGGGACATGCGACTCGTCAGAAGTCTGAAGCGAGTAAAGCTCGAGCAAAACCCACACATACTTGAGGCCAACCTTCGTCGTGATGGTGTCCTCCAATCGTCGTGGAAGCCCCTGACGGAGACCTTTGAGAAGGTCACTGCACCTTATCAAAACGTCCCTTGACACAGTTCATGACACCACTCAACGAACTTTCAGCGAGGCGCGATAGTCCAGGATGTGTGTCCTGGCATACCCACAAAAGATCTGCCGATCTACGCCACGGTAGTAGTCTAAACAGAGTCGCTTGGTCTGCCCGATCAAGGTTTGGGAAACAGGAGCCCGCCAATCACGTGGTGTGGGTACGATCTGCCAACAGAAATCTACGTTAGAAGGCGTGCTGCTGCTCCCTCTAGCGGACTCACAGGCTCATTGCCTCGAGCAATTGCCCACGTCAGGCCTAGCCGTTGCCCTCTAGTCCGGGTCAGGCGCACAGAACTACTGCCTGGGACGTAACTGGAAGCTTGGGTCCCGGGTCTGCGCTGACGCTGCCAATTTCCTGGGCTGCGAAGCTCTTCGGTATAGCCAGGCAGAGGATGAAACGTATGTCCTACAGCGGCTTAGTCGAGGCCCATAAGGCAGTGCCAAGTGAGCTTGTCCGCAGAGGTGGGGCCGGCATATAGAGTTCAAAACACTTTCAGCCCCAGATAGCCCTTGAGCACAGACACAACTATAAGACGACTTCACTCCTTATGCCGCTGAATGCGAACTTCAGACCACCACCCAGCTTTCGCATGACACACACTGGTGTTCTTGTCATATAGGGTTTCGGATGACTCGCTCCCTTCCACGAACTCACCGGGAGCGGCACTGGCAAATGACGAACCGCTGCGCTGGGGAGGCCTAAGCCCGGGACACCTTGGGCTGTCTATCCTTGAGACGATCGGGCAAGGAGGCGCGCGGAGGAACATAAGCTTCTTGTTTGGTTTCGTCAGTCGAACCTATCGCGAAGCAGGCTGGTGTGGACTTCACTACCTGCCATCCGTCCTGACTGTTCGCCTGTCCGCGCTGTCGCCCGGAATGATCTCGGCCGCAACCCAAATGAGCAGACGAGATCAGACGCGCAGGCGCAAGCGCGGATCGTCGGAATTCGGGGTGCAACCAGTACATATGTCCCCCCTCGTCCTTCTTCTGCTTCTTAATAAATTCCCCGCGCCAATCTTTAGTTACACTTTCTTGCTGTCGCTCCCGCGTCACTTACTTACGAGCAAGGCTCGTCTGGAAAGCTTCTTAATATCATTCGTGTCATTCACTCGATTAATACCAGGCCGGTCCTGTGCTTTACGAACCTGTTTAAGTGGCCAGCCCATTCCTTATTCTCAAGATGCGTGCCTCAACGTCAACTATCCTTAATGTCTTCCTATGCCTGGGGCTGGGCGCCGCCCAGATCATCCCTCACCAGCCCAGGAGTGAAATGATGGAGCCCCCAGTGGCGAGGAACGCCCCTGCGCCTGCCACGCCGGTAATGGCCGACCCGGCCGCCGCAGCTGCGGCGGAGGCATCAGGCGCGCCGGCAGCAGGAGGTGGCGCCGCGCCGAACGCCGCCGGCGGCACTATGAATGCCCTCTGTGCGCAGGGTACGATCCTCGCCCAGGGCATCGCGCTCAACATCGCCGACCAGCAGCAGGAGCTCACCACGGCCAACACGATGGCGACGCTCCTGGCGGCCAACCCGGTGGACACGGCGGCGTACGGGGCCGCGAGGACGGACCTTCTCAGGTTCATCAACAACGGCATCGCCATCCGCGAGATGAACCAGCTCATCACCCCGCAGGAGAACCAGGCCACCCCCGGCATCGCCACCGTCGCCAATGCCCAGCTCACGGAGCTGGGTCTGGCAAACCAGCTTACGGTCCAGGGCGGCGACAACGTCGCTGGCAACATGCAGATCGTGCAGACCCTGCAGATGGACTTCTCGGGTGGCATCATGCAGAACATGAAGAACATGGCTGCTGTGAGTGGAACCCGACCCGGGCGTGCACCATGAATCCCCTCGGAGCATTAGTACTGATGCACACTCCTTTTTAGGCCATGTCTGCATGCGGCGGTATGGCAGCGGCTCCGGCCGCACAGCCCGCGCCAGCAGCACCCCAGGCGCAACCTGCCCCGGCAGCCGGGGCAGCCGGCGGGGAGACGGGTAACCCAAGGCAGAACGCGACCGCCTCCTCGTCGTCGTCGTCATCGGGCACGGGTTCAAGCTCTGGGGCGAAGGGCTCCGGGGCGGCCAAAGCCGGCAAGTTTGTCACCACCAAGGTGAACCTTCAGAATGAACGCCCTAACCTCGTTTCGAGGTCTGCCAAGTTCGTCGTGTAACGGCGGCGCCGGGCTCGTGGTGACGTCGGGGATAGCGTACTGGGTGGTGTTTAGGCTCTTCACGGGCGGGACCTTGTTGTAAATACGGTCATTCTTCACACACAAACACACACGCACACACACAAATGTTATCCTTCTTTGGTCTCGGTAGCGGGCTCAAATACTTGGACCCCGTGACCGACCGCCTTGGGGTGTCTTGTATTCCCTTCAGATTGCACATGACTTGGGGATAGTACTTATACATTAATGTTTCTCCTTTGCGAGGAACAGACCCTTCATTTGAAAACGTCGCAGTCATTTCGTCGTTTCATGCCTCACTCATTTCACATCATCCTTTGTCCAGCAATCTGGTAGTAACATCTTCAAATCCACCTCGGAGGCCATCCAGATCAAGCACCAAAGACCTGTCTCACCCCCTCAGCCTCGTCTGGCGTGATAGCCAGATCCAGCAGCTCATTCGCCCGGTCGAGCGTGCCCTGATCGATCCCAGCCTCCAGCACCAGATCCTCTTCGGCATAGTTGAGTCGAGACAATGTAAGCAGGTATTTCTGCGGCGCGCCATGAGACGTCGAAAGCTTAGCGCGCATGTCTGTATGTGCTGACGTCGCCGGGTCCGTGACGAGCGTGTGGAGGAGTAGTATCACCGACGACGCGATGGTGTACAAGAGAGGGGTCGGGCTGGGATCCAGCCGCGCCTTTGATGGCAGAGTCGGCGTTGACGGTGGCAACAGCTCAGCATCTTCTTCATCTAGGGCAATGGGTCGGTCGGCAGTGCCGTCATCCACCCCTTCCATGTTCTCGGAGTCAGCTGGTGGCTTTTCCTGTTGCACCTTCTGGTCCTCTTTTTCATCCTCCTGTTCCTCGAAAGCAGAGTGGAGCAACTCCACTGGGACATCCATGTCATATAGCGCATCTATCGCTCCGCATAGGACGTTAACGAGCCTTGGTATGGCTACATCACTGAGCGCCAGTTGCCTTGCCCCTAAACTGGACTGTGCAAAGGCCATGAGGGTTCTCAAAGCCGCGAGCCTCACGACGCACTGCCGCTGCCCAAAGGAGCCCGACGAATCGCCCGGAGCAGCCCAGCTCCGCGGGTCGTGCATGATCTTGGAAACACGTTCTATGAGTGCCTGAGCCACGAACGCCGGACCACGGTCCGGTTCGCTGGTGATCGGCCCTATAGACTCGGCGAGACAGGAAGTGCACAGCAGGCTGAGCATACCGAGGAAATCGTCGTGCGGCTGCTTGGGTGAAAGCAGCACCAAGACAAAGTCGATTTGCATGAGCTTCCAGTAGAGCCTCTGTGGCGAGTCACGCTCAGGGCCAAGGTCCAGAGGATGTTGTGGGTCTATAAGGTACGAGTCGGCGCAGCCGAGAGCGGCGAGATACATCAGCTGTAATGTGCCTTCGGTGTCGATATTCAGAACGAGGTGCTGTACTGTCTCGTCTGCACGGGACGCCAAATCACCATCTTGGCTTTCGAACCGTGGAACAGCGAGCAGAAATATCGTAGTCTGTGCAACGGGAACCAGGGTTGAGGTAATATAAGGTGCGACTGAAATGGTGTTTAGCTGCAGGATGAACGTTATCAGCGCCACCAGGTCATATATCGGCTCATAGTATTTCTCTCGCAGACATTGATCCCACAAGTCTATGACCATGTCGCAGAAATCGATCAGCAAACGCACGGGATCATGTGGATCGCCGAGCGAAGGAAGCTTTTGAAAAATGATACCGGCAAATGACTGCTCATGGTCCGACGGGAAGCTGTATCGAGCAAGTAGATCGAATGTCAAAGGCTGGCCGTGGATGGCGCCATGATCTAGGACGAGTCGCAGCAAGTCGTACGGAAGAGCACTTGGACGTAGGCTCGAGCCTGGCGTTTCATACTGGCTAGCAGGAGCAGCATCAACCATTACAGCATCATCTTCGACCTCCAAAGCGGTCACTGGACTGTCGATGGCAGGCCTTTTCCTCTTGGCCCTGGTTGGGGTCCTTTCGCCGGGCGCAAGTGCAGCGCTCTTTCCCTTGCCCTTCAACCCTCCCTGGGCCTTGGAGGGACTGGGTAGTATTTCCACATCGTCGAAGCCATCTGCGATATTCTTGAAACTGTTCGATTTATTCTTTCTGGGGGTCGAAAATGTTGATTCTGCGGGTTCCTTACGGCCCTTCTTGGATTTCTGCAGCTCTTCCCTCAAGTCCTGCCGCGTGAATTGTAACTCCGTGGCAGCAGCCTTCTCCGCGTGCACAGCGGCCTCGACAAGTCGTTCCTGTTTCGCCAGAGCTTCGGCATTCTGCTTCTTGAGCTTGGACACTTCGGCCTCGTGGGCTGTGACAGACTTTTCGTATTTGGAGCGCACAATAGACGCCTCCCCACGGGCCGAGTTCAAGTCATTCTCAAGGGCTCTGACACGGGCCTGGAGTGCAGCAAATTGTCCGTCCCGATTCTGCTGTGTGGCCGTGGGCTGTTGTTGCGAGGCCTGGCTTTGTTGGTAGGTCGGACGGGGCTGTGGTTGTTGGGGGCGATTGTACTGGGGGTCGGACTGTCGAGGTGCAAAGCGGTTCGTTGGAGGAGGAGGAGGTCCCATATGATGTGGTATGGTTGGGCGAGGAGCAACCAATCGACCGGATGAGGAGGCCGACTGTCGTGCAGGCTGATATTGAGAGAGCCCAGGGCCCGTCGCAGACTGCTGCCATCGTGGCTGTTGAACCGCGCGGGCAGGTTGCAAGCCACTGTCCTGCACAAGGGACGGGGCTTGAGCAGGAGACTGTCTCTCGACCGAGTGTCGGACGGGCAGCTGGGCGGCCTCGTCTATGACCACGGTGTCGTCCAGATCATCATCCTCGAGCCCGTAGTCGTCATCATTCACAGGCTGAGTGGGGTCGAGCTGCTGGGCCTGCGTGAACTGGATGGCATTGTTCTCCAGCTCCTGGAGAGTCGTGACGTTGAGATCGTCGAAGCCGTCGTCGGAGAAGTCGTCCATCTCTCCATCGACTGACTCCTCGCCTGGTGGAGGCAGCGGAGCTTGGGTGTGTGCATGCGATGGAGAAGTGTGGTGAGTCGCGATCGTTAATTCGACTCCCAACGTTCACGCGACACCCCTGTCCCTCACTGCAGCTGCAGGGTCCCACCACCCTCCCGTCAGGCCCGTTGCCATGGGTTAGGGGTCTTGTATTAGTGCCTGATGGAGTATCCAGCACTTTGACTGGGGATCTGCGAGTCAAATGGACCTCGGGAAGCAAAGCATTGGACAGAGTGTAACAAGAAAGGACAGTACATGAGGAGAAGGTCATGCGCAAACACAAATGCGAACCTGCGATGGAACACTGTCCCTGCCACTCAGTCCTCATTTGCTATACTTGAGCACTGAGCCAAAAAGTACCTAAGTAGCCTTCGTCTTACAACATATACTGGTCCTATCGAATACGCTTACATCGTGGGCATCTCTCCGCCAGGTACCGACCTCCCACGCTGGCATATTTTCGCTACTGAGGTCTCGTAAGGGGGCCCTAGACCAACCGCATCAAAGATGACCAAGTACTCACAACCGTTAGAGCTGACCGCAAGTATACTGTGTAGCTTGCCAGACCCAAGCATGTGGGCGTGCCGTTAGCCTTGCGAGTTTGGCGCGACGGCCGGCCGACAAAAGTACCTTAATTTATGCCGGGCCCGCCGCGCATGAGATGAACCCTCTTGGGTGGGACCCCAACAACGGTACCTTTGTAAGTGTGCCAGAGCCGCGGGATCCTCAACCATGATCAGGTTTGTCAAAGATGCAGAGCCATGATAGATAGCAGTGCCGATGCGCCTCAATAAAATGTGCTGCAGAGGCACGCGGCTGACAATGTGTGCCTGTTGGCTTCCTCGGAATCTTCTTTTGCAATTTGTTTTGGTTGTCAGACGCTACTTATAGCACTAGATCACTCCATGGACAGTTCGGCAAGGAGATTTGCCCACATCGAAGAACTGTTCGAGCATCTGGCTTGTTTTATAGACGACCACACTGTTCTCTGGGCACTCTGTCTTACCAGCCGTGCATGCCTCCGAATCTTCAGGAAACATCTTTGGGCGGACATAGTCTGGGACCATCGCAGCGATGGCTTTTTCCAGAACAATGACAGTCTGCAGGAGTTCCTCAATATGCATGCGATAGACCTGGCTAAGGCCCGTTCACTGCGAGGCATCAAAAGAGTCAACACCGGCACCCAATCTGGCCGGGATGACTCTTCATACTTGGCTGGTATGGAGAGGCTGCAACAGTATATGCCTAACCTGAAAAACTACGAGTAAGAATCTCCAATTGTTCTCCATAACCCGGACTTCCAACTGACCGTTGTCATCAACAGGTGGATGGGATCATGGAGCCGTGATACCATCTTGACGCTTGCAAGAAACTGCCCATCACTCGAGAGCCTCAGCATCGGGATTGACTGTGACGAGGCGCCATACGACTCCAAGAAACGAGGAAGCTGGGATCCTTCCCAGAGAGCTCTGACATGCCTGAAATCGGTGTCAATATATCCATCGCCGACCTGCAAGACCGTCGAGGGCCGAGCCACCGTCTCTGGGTATATATCGAGGTTGATACTGCGACAAGCCCCAGTGCTGGAGACTATGAAGTTTCAATGGCCCAAAATCAAACACATCGACGAGGAAACACTGGTCATGGAGGACTTTCTCTTCTACTTCATCGGCTTCCTTGCACTCGAAGAGGTCTCGTTAGACCGGGGCTCGCTGTCACAGGCCGAATCTGCCAGTAGCTGGCCACCGATGTTGCGAAGGGTGGAAATCTGCGTTTGTCCATGCAATCCGCACGGGATGCGCACATGTCCTCGATGCATCGGTCTCCAACAGAGGGGAACCGCATGGCGACTGGACGACAACGATGAGAGATTACAGTCTCTCTCCAGGCGAGTAGGAGACGCGTTTGAGTGGGCATGTCAAGAATGTCTGGATCGAGTATCCTGTACAGTATGGAGCGATGAAGATAGCTTCTGGCACGTCTCTGTGGTCACAGTTGGAATCCCTGGCTAGTAGGCATATAACCTCCCAGACCACTCCCAGAGGTGGGTGTGGGTGCATCCATTTTCCTCTGGCCTATTGTCACCACGGTGAGGTCATAATAGAAGGTGCGCTGCCAGTTATGAGCATGTGGCTGTGACAAGCATGTGAAGTCGAAAGTTACAAAATCCTTGTGGCTGTTAAGGACAGCGAGGGTGCCAAGCTTTGGCCGACAGCGGGCGCCAACCACTGAAGCCACTTCCGTGCGCCCAGTTTGGGCGTTTCCAGGATTGACAGCGCAGGCTGGGGGCAGGCTAGGGGTCCTCTCTTCTTCCGCAATCAGGGGGCCTAGAATATTTGTCCACTTCCCCAGATTTGCCGCCTCCACGACGACGTTCGCTGGTTCCCACGTGGCGATTATGTCCTCCAGGTGGAAAATCTAAGCAACTGGCATCATCGCGACCAAAATGGCCTCCGCCGTTTGCCCCCGGCACCCCTTCGCCCTGCTGCTGGTGGTCCTCCTCGCCGCCACCCAGCGTGTGAGTGCGTCGGACGCCGCCCAGCTGTCGCTACCCTCCTACCACTTTGGCGCAGCCATCTCCGTCGAGTGCATGAACCGAAGCTCGTAAGTGCCCATTGACTAGCTCCAGTACATAATTCGGGATGGGCCAGGCTGTCCTGCGCATCCATCCCGAGGCTGGGAGCTGTATATCGCGACCGGCTCTGGCTTCAGTTTCAGGTCGCATTGCGATAGCTCGGAGCAAAGACAGGAAAGACTGACACCGTCACTGTGCAGGGAAACGGGCGAGCACATCGAGAACCCAGAGAACCATGAGCTCCAGTGGATTCCCTTCCCAGTCTGCGAGGAGACCAACAAGCCGCTCGAGTTCCACTACGGCATCGAGGGCGAAGTGAATTGCACTATCCCCATGATCAGCGACCCCTTCTTCCACCTCCTCGAGTTCTACGTCCACTCCGACGCGCCCCTCTCTTGCCGGCTTCCATCCCGCCCTCCACCTCACGTCGAGATCGTCGACGAGAAGCCTGTCGCCCAGGAGTATATCCCGCTAGTCTTCGCGCTCGCGGGAACTCTGCAGTTCAGCCACATGCACATCTCGACGCACATGAACGTACTGCTGCACAGCACGCCGAAACACCACATACATCCCCACGATAGCGGCGTCCTGGACTCGGGCATAGCCTACAGCACCAGCCCGCTGAGCCATATGGCCGGGACGTCAACCAAGAAGCTCATCATCGGAGACCCACTCCCGCTGAGCTTCAGCGTGCGGTGGTTCCCCACGCCCGCGCTGCCCAAGACGGAGGGCAGGGTCGAGTGGCAGGGCATGGGAGGTCATATCTACGCGAGCACCGTCTTCTACAGTCTGGTGTCGTTTCTAGCGGGCATTTGTGTCACAGCGGTGTACTTTTTTGGAATGGTATTGCCCAAGAGGCTTAAAGGGAGAGCGCTGGGAGGCGCCACCCCCCTGGGTTATGGATTGAACGGCGTTGGCAATGGTTGGGGAATCCCAATGGCGAAAAGGGCTATCGATTAGACTTGTTGGCGCATGGCCGTTATGTTCAGCGTTCTGTTGTAGATACTAGGGTCTCTTTTGGGACCGTGGCGACACGTTGATGCCACGACCAATGCCAGAGCTTTGCAAGGCCATTGAAGAAAGAATTTTGAGCCCCTTTTGGGATAAGCACCTCTCGGGCTCTACTGCGTCTTCTTCACAGCGTCCGTCACCGAGAGCCTACTGTATAGCCTCCAGTACATGTCCACAAACATTACCGTGGCTGCCAAACATGTCAGCCGGGTTTTCTGGCACCCAATCCGCTTACGGATGACACTTACGAATGAAAAACCACGCGCCATACAGCTGGAACAGGAAGACGTTCTTCTGCTCCTGCGAGTATACGGCCGGGTCCCAGTAGAAGACATCGTTGATGCACAGCAGGGTGCTAAACGCCGTCTCAAAGGCATACACCAGCAGCAACAGCTCGGACGGGCCCGAGGTCCCCTTGCTACCGCTCAGCCGCCAGGCGGCGTACAGGGCGACGGGGAGCTGGAAGGAGATCTCAACGACTGAGACCAGGTGCATCCAGTTCGGTTCTGTCTCAGGCTGGACCAGCGGGTCGTTGTAGGTCGCGATGTAAAAGTCCTTGATCTGCTGCAGAAAGTACAGCGGGCTGCCTGGAGTCTTGTACAGCTGCGGTGGATAGAACTGCACGGCGTCGATGACTAGACCGCGGGGTTAGCAATGTGTGCGAGCCATGTTTGTATGTACGTATGAGGTAAGGAAGGAAGCTGTGAGGCGTACCGAAAATGACAATGATCTGGATGACGAACCAGCCGAGCCAGGCCTTGTCGCGCTTGTTCTTGGGTGAAGCCGCCATGGTGGCTCTGAGGTTCTCGTGCGAGCAATCAACAAATTGACTTGTCGTGCTCAACATGCGATCCGGGATGAGCGGACCTGACCTCTGTTGGTTTGGGACACAGGAGATTTGAGAAGGGAAGTAGGGTTTAAGACCCTGGCCACGACGTTGGGTGGGGGTAAGCAGGGGGCCACCAGACTTTATGCCCCTGGCCATTTCGACAATTTCTCACCTCGTGCTGACAATTCGTTGCCGTATTCTTATTACTTCTCACTGCATATAAATACACATGATATGACTGGCTTCTTCATATCAACCACTTTGACTTGGGTATAAGAATCTCCGAATATATCTTGAGATCCTTACGATAGGAATTCTCCATGAATGCTGATAACTCAGAAATGGTATCATCTTGGTCTGCCTTCCTGCGATTGGGACGAATGTTTCCTCAACTTAAGGCCACCTGCATTGCTGTTCATTTTGGACTATACACAACCATGTAGGTCAAAGAATTCAGGAGCATACTTTATCAGGTGCAATCCTGGGGGATTACAGCAAAATTTAGCATCGGCATCTTCAAGTGTGAGGAGCAAGCCATGATTCTGTGCAAGTGCCAACTGCTAAATTACCCTACATACAGCAACTTTACCTGAAACTTATTTTTAATACTTTGGGATCATTCTACATCAGACCCAGCTCTGTCTTGATGCTGTTAGTATGAGCTGGATAAAGTAGAAATTCTTGAGAATGTGATGGGCGAGGCTGTAGATTGACGAGCATATTTCAGATGTATTAGAATCTGATTACAATACATTTGGGATTCTTGGATTCAAGTATAAACTGGCCCTCAGAGGATCGCTAAAAGGCCGTTCTCTTGCATAGTTGCCGTCATCTTGATTGCTTAGACCAGTATTATGTATAATTGACCTGAGTCTTTAACCGATTTGTCTCTATGCCCGAGTTCTTTCAAGCACAATTGCTCGTTACCAGCTCAAGGCACCCACACTTTGGGATTTGCTTATATGAGATTGCTCAGAAAGACCCAGCGAGGACCAGTGAGCATATGGCGCCACTTCTTCTCGAAACGATCTCTCAATTGAAGCTCTCCGACGAAACTTTGGGAGACCAGTCCGTGATGGCACAGCATCCTAGATGTTGGATTTTACAACACCTCCAGACAGGAGAACTGGCTTGGTGTTGGTGAAGTTGGGGACATCAGCAAAGACAGCGGCCGAGTCCTCAGCGGCGGCCGCCTTCTGGAAGCCCTCGAGCGACTCCCACAGCATTGTGCACTGGATGGCATAAGGGCCGCCAGACGGCCGCAGGTCCGCGACCCAGTACTGCTGCAAACCGAACTTCGTCCACTTCTCGGTGACCAGGCCGATGTGCTTGGTGTTATCTGTTACGTGTCAGTCACCTGCTGCGGAGCCTAAAGTAATGCATTCTGGGACATTCCAGAACACAACAGAATCAGGGGGGTCATGATAGGATAAGACCTCGGGAGTTGTACTGACAGTAGTCCAGGTCGAACGTGGCGTCCGGTTGGGCGGGGTAGACGACGGAGACGAGGGCGGAAGGCATTTCGTATTGTGTGTGTTGTCGTTGTGGTTATTGCGGGTGTGTTGCAAAGGTATGCGGGTATATAGTATATAGTTTTCTCGGATTGACGTTGAAAGAAAACGTTTCCTAATCTAGGAGGACCAGTGCGTTATATTTATACTAGGGGTTTAAGGTTCGACACGTTCTTCTAATACCCCACCTGCCTAGGTAGTGTCATGATCCCACAGCTCGGCATGATCGGGCGTGGTGTACGGGCTCCACTTCTTCGGGTCCTCTCCCAGTGGCTTGCAGCATCAACCTCGGCATGTATGCAGCACACCGTGAAGACAACGGAGCTCCGCTAGTTGGATCTGTCTGGCTTTCGGCGTGGGAAAAAAGCGGCTTGGAAATCTCCTGGATATGAATTCTAAGTGGACCCATGGTCGTCGAGCGGACACAGGATCCATGGGCCCAGGATTGAAGCAAACAGCCCCAACATTAGTAATTCTGGGCAGAGAAAGGATCCAGCACCGATTCTCCACTGGCTGATAAATGCAGCAGCCATGCATACTGCCGATGCTAAACACCGATCGACGGCGCCGAGAGACCTGAACAGACAGCACAACCCCCAGTCTTTAAACGCAGTTTTATCCCTGGGCGCCCAGGGAAAAGAGTTGGTGCTAGAGATGGGGGACTCCCGAATCCACATGCAGATGAGCTGCATTGCATAGATGACCTGCATGATGAGACGCTAGGAATTTTGGGGAACAGAACAGGGCAGGGTTGCCGATATGTCACTTCTGTAAATCTATTGACTCTATCTTCATGATTTGACACGCTCTGAAGCCCCGGGGGTCCTTTTCGGCGACCTCAAAGCTTCTCGAAGGGTTGTGGGGTACGGCTCGCGGCTTCCCATTGTGAAGATGTTCGACGCGAATAATGCCATGCCAAATAATATAGAACAGAAGATAATGTGGGATGGATTGGCCGACTGTGCTTTTTGCGTGGCAAACACCACTCGACGAACCAGAGCTGGGAGCTGGGAGCTGGGAGATGGCTCGTCTCATGCGATTCACCTCGGTCTGCGTCATTGGTATTTGGCAGACCTGGCCTGCAATTTTCAAGCATTTCCCACGAAGAAAAGATTATTCGCCGTGGCCATGCCCAAAAGGGCTTGTGTGGAAGAGTGACATTCTCTCGGCAAAGGTGGACTGGGGCTTGATAAGTGGCTTTTCCTGACCATGAACCTCAATCCGGTCCAGATTCTGGAGCCTCCTTGCCCTTGATTGCTGCCTCCCGACCGCACCATCCAACTTTCTTGGAGTATTGCCCCGGATTCGCTCGCAGTCGAGGCTCACATGCGTAGATGGTCGTGGTTGAGTTGATCCAGTCGACACACAAACGTGGCCGGAATTCCTGTATTCCCCGTTGCTGACTCCATAGATGCAGAGTCTGTCGACTAGGACACCACCTCCCCAGAATCACCGCCCATCAGGATAGCCTCAGCATCCTCGTCACCGCCCGAGTCCGAGTCTGACTCGTCGTCCTCCTCGCGCATCAAGTCGACAACCATAACAGCGCCGCGACTCAGCCCATCAAGCTGAAAGCCCGCCTTCACCACCTCCGCCGCATCGAAGACGCACCCGGAGATGCTGAGGCTGATGTCGGCGTCTTTGAGCGCCAGACAGACGGCCCTGACGTGCTCGTGGTGACCGTCCTTGAGGTCCACGCCGGGCTGCTCTGCGTCGAAGACCAGGACCGCGCCGCCGTGAGTGAGACAGAAGGCCTCGCTGACTCCGGGGCTGGCCTTGAGGGCTGAGGCGAGCCGTGACGGCTCGGTTTGCGAGCTGGTCGTCAGGCGTGAGAAGATGTGGCTGTTCAGCACGGCGTTGGACGCGCTGGGATCTTTCGGAGAGAATATCGAGACGTTGGGTGGCAACGCTGGCTTGCTGGGAGCCGCCGGGGGATTTGCCTCTTTACCACTCTGAGAGACATTTTGGTTGTGTTCCGCAGACATCTTCCTTGGGCCGGACGCAGTTGTTGGCCGGTGCAGCTTGGTCAGATGGCAGAATCTTCAGTCGCATGCGACAGCCTTGTGAGCCGAGATTCGCAGTGTCGCCCGGAATTGGAATCACACTACTGGTGAATCCCGATATCTTGTACTTTACGATATTGTGCCGTAATCCAAAAAAAAAAAAAAAAAAAAAAAAAAAAAAAAGGTTGGCGGAATTCTAGGCAATTTCCAGCCGTCAAGAGATATTATCGACGTTAGCTGTCAACTCGGACGAGTAGTTTTGTAAGACTCGAGAGTTTGGAGTTAGGGGTGTTGGAGTGCAGCTGGAGGGGCTGACCTCCCCGAGGCCGCCACCCAGTTGCAGCGCTTCGAGCCTCAAACCACCGTGACCCAAGATACATAGCAATTACACAGGTAACCTATCAGAGCCGGACCCGAGGACAGCCTCCCCAACTCAACATCACTGCAAGCTTTCACTGCATTAAGTCTTGACTTGTGTGAAAATTCTTGGTATCGTATTTCTCATTCAATTACCATATTACATGCGCTATTAAAAAAAACCCTTGCCGCATTATTTACTGCCCAAGACGGTAGACCACGTCCTGCTTGAAGTAATGGCTGATGTCGTTGTCCTGGCCGCAATGTTGGCATTGGTGCATGACCTTTGCACCAGGATGGCCTGGGCCATAGTGGCTACTCCCAGGGCCACTGCTCGACGGTGAAGACTGGCCTACATGCGTTCCATGCGTTCCGATCCCTGAGCCCACATTCGTGGGCGAGCCTGCTCCTATGCCATGACTGCCGTGGTGAGGGGGCGAGCCGGTGACGCCTCGTTGAGAGCCGAGCGGGTCGTTGTGAGGAATACCAGAGGACTGAGTGGTGTGCCCGGGGTGCGAGCCGGTGACGCCTCCAGACGGCTCAACGTCGAGCATGCTGCTACGAGGCACACCAGGAGCGTGATGGCCGGTTGTCGAGTCGTAAGCACCACCATGGCCGGGGCTACCTTGGCCCCGATGACCAAGCTCGTGCGCGCCATACCCTGCGGCGGCGGCAACACCTGCTCCAGCCAGACCGGCCCCAGCATGAGAGCTGCCGTGGGTGGCGGACTGCTCATGATGTGGGAGGCCGCTCTCACCATATCCCTGGGACCTGCCAACGCCAGACCCGGACAGTCCGTTGCCACCAAGACCGCTTCCACCAAGACCGCTTCCAGTCAGGCCGCCCTGGGACAGACCACCCTGACCCAGCCCACGCTCGGACGCGCCGGTGCCTCGGACATCACTGTGCTGGTTGTAGGTGTTACCGCTGCCGTAACCTGCTCCAACGTCACCAGCACCCGCCAGACCTGGGCCAGTAGTGCGGTCATCGCGGGAAGTCGGCGCCCCGGCGCCCGAAAGGCTTGTCTTGTGGTCGTATACATTTTGGCCGGATGGAACACTTGTGCCCCTGGTGCCGGAGGTGAGGGGATCGTGGACGGCACCACCTGCCACATGGGGCTTAGCACTGCCGTGTGAGCGGTCGTGATCTGGGCTGCCGGCGCCGGCAACAGTGTTGTATACGCCACCACCTACGGCTTGGTCGCCATGCAGGGGGTTGTGGTGGCCACCACTGGTCGTTTGGTCGTGGCCGAGACCGTGACCGTGACCGTGAGTCGTCCGATCGGGCAGCGACGAGACGTTCTGCCCTGTACCAACGGGTGAATAGCCACGGTCGTGGTGACCGCGAGCGGGCAAGTCCTTGTTCAGACCGTGGTTGCCCGTGCCTGCATGCCCACCCGGGGAGAGGTCGCCCCAGTAGGCGCCTTCCTTCGTGTGGTCTCTGTCCGAGGTCTGACCGAGATTAACACCAGAATCGATGGGCTGGTGACCTCGAGTGCCGTGTGTTGATGTGGTCTGGCCCGTCTCTGAGGGAAGATAACCTTCTCCTTCCTTGTGCAGCTTGTTGCGCTGAGCGCCAGCAGACAGCGAATCTGCGCCCCCAACGGGAACCGAGCCTAGCCCTGATTCTTCTAGTCAGCGCCTCGAACTCCACGGTCATCATGTTTGTTGTTGTGGTGACCTACCTGAGCCAGTCGTCCCCGTGGTCCCGGTGGTTGCACCGGCATGGCCTGTGGTGTTCCTGTTTTTGTCGACGAGACTGCCGTGTGGTGCAATGTAGTTCTTCCCATCACCATGCTTCTGGGAGATGTCATCCTGAGGGAATGCCCCTGGCGGCCTCGCGTCAGTGGTGGTCTTGTCGTGATGGTCACCATGGAGCGCGTCCTTGATCTTTGATCCTAGTCCCATGATGAATATATTTGACTTCCGATGCTGGTTATGAGAAAGAAGTTATTTTGCTAGATGGAAACTGTGTTTTGCATATAGGATATAGCAGATAGGTGGTATCGCGCTGCCCAGAGCCGGACATGTGCCCCTTCTTTATAAACGCTCCTGGAGGTCCTCCAACAAGCCCACCCGCCCAGTGAATCCTGCTGAGGCCCCTCCGAAGCTCTGTGCCACCAACATCACGGCACTGACATCACAAGCGACATTATCCCAGGACGATCTTGTAAAACAGGGTCCTGCCAGGGTACGGGACAGGGAACCATGATCTCATGAGCTGCATTTCTGAGAATGCAATTCACGCTGCCAGGCTGGTGCGAGCGATGGCAATTGCATCCAAGATTTCATGACGTTGTATGACGCACCCTCGCAGGCCAATCGACTGTTGGAGAGTGCCGTTACATGCGGTCGGTCCTCTGGGCCACCACGTTCCTGATCTGAACCGAACTAGCTGCCAAGAACTTTTGAGTATCACGATTGCGGGGAAAGGAAAAGATTGGTCAATTGGAAAAACAGAATCAATAAACTAATATCGAGCTGCGGCACAAATTGGTGAGAAGAGGAACGCCGATGCTTCTCCTCACGCACCAAGGGAGTTCAGGCAGTGAGATGGTATGTGACACTCGAGGGTCTAACCCTGGGGTGCGAGGAAGTCACCTCCGGTGTAGGTACTTTTCACTAACAAAGCGCTCCTGCTAAGCATGACATCACACCAAGCCACCGGAGACGTGTGCACATCGACATGTCTCATTGGGAAAAGGTGACGCGTGTTCTGTTCGGAGGAGTGCACGATAACGGTACAACTTCGAGTTGCACCTACTGATGCGACGCTGCATCATCGCGACCTCAAAACAGGAGTGAGCATGTTTTCCAAGCTTAAGAACCTCACCGAAAAGGGGCAGGCGTCGAGCCCCAAATCCGGCGATGACCAGGGGGAGTCGCTCACCACCATCCTCCCCACACGAGAGGACAGGGCGAACCTCCTGCTCCTGATTGCAGACCTCATCGAGGTGATGCGAGTCCAGCTTGTCGACGCGTTCGACCCCAACAAATCCGAGACTGCCACACCGCTCAAGATTGGCCGCTCACCAGGTCAGGTTGGCGACGATGCTGCCCTAGAAATCAGGCCCGAGGCCGCAGAACAGAGTGGCCTCGATGAGGCTGCGGAAGAGGCACCCGAGACTGAGGCTGCAGGCCAGACAGAGAAGGGCAAGACAGATGAAGAAAAGCGCAAGGACGCGGCCGACAAGGCAAGAAAAGCCCTCGAAAGACGGACCAAGGAGCTTGCCAGGCCGGAGACTGAGGCCTTCAAGAAGGCCGCACTGACTCATTTCGACGACTGGCGTGACAAAGTCATGCAGCGTATCGGCGAAGCCGTCAACCAGCGCGAAGATGGGGAGGAGCCAGCTCATCAGGGCCACGAGTCCCGCCCCTCGAGTCAACAGACGCCAGACGCAGCGGGAGAGACCCTACAGAGCATCTTCCCGCCACTCGAGACTCCACTGATTTCACTGAGTGACGCCCGACGCATTCTCATCATGCACTCGATCCTGCTTATCCTGCTCGGATTGGAGTCTTACCCGGCAGAGTCCAGGGTGCTCATGCTTCGGCTCGCAAGCTCACTAGGCTTGTCTGCAGAGCTACTGTCTCAAGATGAGATATCAGTGGCCAAAGGGTTGCTTGAGGCCGCGAAACAGCAGATGAACGCAGACGAGGAGACCAAGAAGAAGGCGGAGGAGGGCTCAACCGCAAGAAAGTGGAAGGTAGGTATCGGTGCAGTTGCGGGAGCTGTTCTCATTGGGGTGACAGGTGGGCTTGCTG
The DNA here is from genome assembly GCA_038088505.1 of Diaporthe velutina. NCBI lineage: Eukaryota > Fungi > Ascomycota > Sordariomycetes > Diaporthales > Diaporthaceae > Diaporthe > Diaporthe velutina. Next base: position 75,210 of record JBBWSJ010000037.1, on the reverse strand, counting down.
CACCACTGCTGGCTGCTGGAGTAGGCACAGTCATGGGTGGTCTAGGACTCGGCGCAACAGCCACCGCAGGGTATCTGGGTGCATTAGCCGGCAGCGCACCACTGGTCGGCATTCTATTTGGTGCCTATGGTGGCAGGATGACTGGAAAGATGGTTGATGAGTATGCTAAAGAAGTTGAGGACTTCGCCTTTTTGCCGATCAACAAGCCATCACTGTTTCAGCGAGGCAAGCAGGACGAAAAGAATGCGAGGCATCTCCGTGTCGCCGTCGGTATCTCAGGCTGGCTCGTCGAAGAGAATGAGATTGTCCTCCCATGGCAGGCGATCAGTGGGCGCAGTACCGAAGCGTTCGCTCTCAGATGGGAGCTGGACGCATTGCTCCGACTGGGCTGCGCTCTGAACACATACATCAAGAGCTACGCCTGGTAAGCAGCTTCAGGATACAATCTTAACCCCTTCGAGAACAAACAACCACTATCTGTAGCCTGTGACTCAAAAGGCCTCTCAGGCTGCAGATTGTGAAACGGGCTTTGGGCACGCTTTGCCCTGGTCCTGCCCTATTTCGAATGATATTTCTTCCTTGGTGCTTTGTTCGCTAACTCATATTGCTTGAAGGGGCTTCGCCAAGAAGGAGATCCTCAGCCGCACCATATTCGCTACTCTTGCGTCAGCTCTCACCTTACCCTATGCCCTCGCCAAAGCCTCGCGTGTCATCGACAACCCCTTCAGCGTTGCGGTGTCTCGGAGTGAGAAGGCAGGCAAGGTTCTCGCCGACGCGCTCATCAACAAGGTTCAGGGCGAGCGACCAGTGACACTTATAGGGTACTCGCTAGGCGCAAGGGTTATCTACACTTGTCTCGCTGAACTTGCGGATCGCAAAGCCTTCGGCTTGGTGGAATCGGTCTGTCTGATTGGCGCAGCCGCGCCGTCCGACCCCATTGCGTGGCGGAAAATACGCTCCGTCGTTGCAGGTCGCGTGATCAACGTCTTTTCTACCAAGGACTACCTGCTAGCCTTCCTTTACCGCGCAAACAGCTTCCAGTACGGTATTGCCGGCCTGCAAGCGATTCAGGAGGTCCAGGGAATCGAGAATGTCGATGTCTCCGATCTTGTGGATGGGCACACGCAGTACCGCTTCCTGGTCGGATCGATCTTGCAGAAGCTTGATCTCGAGGACATCGATGGCGAGGTCGTTGAGAATCAAATCAAGAAGTTGAAACGTCAGGAGAAAGAAGACAAGGAAGAGCGCGAGAGGAAGGCGGCGGAGGGCAAGTCTGCTGAAGAGGAAGCTGACGACATGGAGAAGGAGGTTGAGCAAAAGAGCAAGGCGGCCAAGGCGATGGACTGGATGGGCAGCAAGGTGTCTGGTATCAACAAGAAGAAATCCACGCCTACTGAGAGCGTGATGACCGAGGACGACATGGTTCGCGAGGCCGAAAAGCGGTAGGCGGCCCAGGTGCTAGGGTCAAGTCGCCCCTGGTAGACGTGCTTATGGCTCTGGGGGGAAGCAAAGATCGGTTCGGAGGCAGCTACCTGTAATACATTGAGTAAAATTACACATGAAATAGCCAGACTCAGTTGAACGTGGCCAGCTCAATTACCCCGCCCGGTCAAAGGCCGTGTGTACCAAGACGTCCCTTCAAGCGAACTCCTGGGAAGGTTTTACATCATAAATTGGTGGTATGGGGGATGCGAGAGCATACCCAATGCATTGTTGCAGTGGTGAGTTTTGAAAATGTGCTACTTTCATGTCTAGAACCTGTAGGCTATCGCATACACGGCAATTTCAAGGTGTTTCATGGGCAGATACATGTTAGTTGGAGAGACCTGATGGCGAGATTTTCAAATATCTCAGTCTGGGGAGTGGTGCCTTCAAGCTGGTGCCAACAAATTATTGTTGTCTTGTACTCGGTATAACGTCAAGATCAAGCCCAATGGGCAGAGTGAAAAGTCTACAGGCCTATCCCTGCGGTGACAAAAGGGCCGTCCGGCGGGGGTGTGACTTTGTTGTCTGGCCTATTTTGTCAAGCCTTTTTCTATTCAGGCCTCTGTAAGATTCTACACCGTACCACTATGCTCAGCCCATTTCTCGGACATTTGCTCGATAGGGAGTCGCATAAAAGATGGCCACGTGGGCCACAAACGCTAGGCCAGATACAGCGATGAACCTGGTGTAAGTCAAGCACCTCGTACTATGACATGTGAAGGTTGACTAAATAGATCTGCAATTTCGTCTCCATATCTTCGCAGACAGGTCTGGGATGAGGGGCACCGTGGCTTGGTGCTCAGACGGCAATCCGTTTGCTTGTTTACACGACACTTAGTCCTACCCATCTCATTCAGCCCAAGGCAAGGAGATGGGGGGTCAGAGATGTAAGAGGATATTTTGCCCACAGTAAAGCCTTATGATGGTAGTAGCAGAGGCGTCTTATATAGATAGTAGCTAAATAAGGGACACTCCCCTGTAGGGCACTCTTCTTCGAGGTACTCTCCTATGAGATATCCTCCTACGGGACACTATCCTATGGAATGCTCTATTATGGGACACTATCCTATGGGATGCATATGGCATGCTCTCCTATGTTACAGATATCTCTGTAATTGTACATCGCCCAGTGAGAGAAGAAGTCGTAACATGACTGCTTTGGAGAGGAATTGTCTTAGCACTCGAGCCTCGCGATGCAGAAATACATTGATTCGCGGCATTCAGTTTCTGGAACATCTCCTCAAGGCAGGTTGCAATTCTCACTGTCGTCTGGGACATCCTTCTCCGAGACAATTGTCCAGGAAAAGACCAAAGTTGAAGAAGCAGCGCAGGAACCCGGTCTCGCCTGTCCGGGTGTGTAGTACATGATGACGGCGCCCGAGCCTGAGTAAAGTCACACGTGTAATGCTTCAAGACTGGCATCTCAATGGCGGCCGATGTCATTTGTAATTACAAAGGGGCCGAATACCTCGGGGTCGGGGTGGCGGCGGAAGTTTGACCTCAGGCACCTGATCATCTAAGTTGGCCTACTGGAACTCGGGAAGCGAATCGCTCATGTCTGAATCGTAAAAGTTCGACATCGCTTCAGGAGGGTTCGGATTTCTCTCATAATCGTCATGCTCATCTTGCTCTGGCAATTTCACAGCTCCTTTGAATTATCAAGATCCATCGGGTGCAATGGCGGAGACTTGAAGTTCCAGGTATTCAATAGATCGCCAAGCGTTCTTACCGTCCAAGTCGGAGACAACAGGTGACAAGGCGTGAAGCTCGTCAATCATTAAACCCATGGTCTAGGTCACTTTGAACAATGATTCAGTGGGACACTCGGTGGGTCGTTTCCTGAAGAATGAACGATAGTCGTAGGCGCTCAGTCCTGGTTCGCTCGATCTGAGCCCTCAGAGTGGAGGTGCAGGTCCTCCAGGGCCAACAGCGTGGCGAGACCCAACACGGCACAAGACATTTACCCCCCCCCCCCCTCTTCAACCAATGGCATTATGAATTTGACATAGGAAACGCAACTGGGTTATAGGCTAAGGTGAGATAACCTTCTACCGAATGTAACCACTCTATATCTAGTTACTTAATTTTGAGGCTATTTTTGTAACACGACTTGCTGATTGATGATGTAGTACACCGCGCACCCTAGTTATTCTCGGACCAGCTGGTATCCTGAAGTCGCTAAGCAGTATCTGATGGTCAGACGTAGACGAATGATTATAACTGCCCTCATTAGAAAGACTTGACAGGTGTTGCCTGGGGCGAATTCACAGTCTTTTGGCACAAGGACAATGTGATGATAGCGAGTAGTGACATTCTGTTCTGGGCGTGCAGAAAACCTCAGTCAACCAGAAGCAATACAGCCTCGAAGTGGAAGACGACACCCGTACACTACTCCTCCGGATCTCTGCCATCCCGCGCGTCCATGTTAGCGCGCCACTCCTCCTCGGACTCAAGATCAAATTCCAGCGGCTTCGTGATAGGGGTAATAGACAGGCCCTTCTCCTCAAGCATCTTGAGCCTCGCCGCGGTCGCGGGCCGCGACCGGTTGATACTGTAAACCTTGATGCGGTGGCAAGACGATGTCACATGAAGGTCCCAGTTCCTGTGCGAGTTGTTAGCATAATTATGACCAGGGAAGTGTAGCGATGGGATGGGACCCAAGCCGTATTTGGACAACTCACCATGCTGATCTGGTAAAGGTAGGTTGCGTGTTCAGCGCGTTGTCCCAGGTCCGAACGCAGAATTCTAGCCATCCCTCAGCATCCACCGGCATTTCTATCTCCCAGATCCTCCCTACTACCTGTTAATCACCTGCTGCGGGTCCTGAAGTGATGTATTCTGGAACATTCCAAAGAACAAAGATCGGGGTACTGTAGCAGGACAAGGGTGATACTAACACGCATGGAAGTACTTCTTGCTCATCCTGTCATATGGCGCCTCATACCATATACTACCGCCGTCACCGCTGACTTCGACGCGGATGGGCCATCGGCCGCCCCCGCTGTACGCCCAGCCCCTGAGCTTGATCTTGCCGTCGTGAATGATCTGGGCCTTGTCCACGGGCGACATAATGGCGCTGCTGACCGGCATGTCCTGGATGCTGAAGCCGTTCGAGTACTTGGAGTTCTGCTTGCCCACCTGGGTGGTATAGTACAGGTACTCCTTCCTCTGTACGGGTGCGAGCGAGGGCTCCGAGATAGCGTCGATGCGGTACAGCCACTTGCAGCTCCGGGCGCCGATGTAGCCACACACGACGGTGCGCAGCGGGTAGCCGTGGATCCGGGGCAGCGGCTGGCCGTTCATCTCCCAGGCGAGAAGCACCTCGTTCACCTTGACCTTGCGCCAGGGCACGCTCACACGGTAGTTCATGACTTTGCCCTTCTTGAAATAAGTGTCCGCACCGAAGAACTCGAGGTGGCCGGCCTTGGCCTCGGGGGTCAACCCGCCGCAGTACTTGATCACCTTCTTGAGAGAGACGCCGGTCCAGGTGGCTGTCCCGATGGCACCCTCGCCCCAGGGAGCGTTGATCAGCTCATCGCCGTCACCGGGGTACTCGTGGATCTGCTCAATACGACGGGTACCCGAGCACTGCAGGGACACAGTCATGGTCTTGCGCGGGAAGAGGTCCTCATTCTGCAGGTCGGCCAGGGAGAGGCGCTTAGGCTCCTTGACGTAACCGCCGACATCGAGGTAGTACTTCTCGGCGTCAACCTCGGGCACGCCGCCGTGGTTGCGGACGAAGAAATCTGCGTTGGAGGTGATGGGGTTCTCAACCAGACGGTCCCGAGGCGGCTCTCCGTTGTAAGGGAACTGAAGCACGTGGATCATATCTTTGGATTTCTCCTCGAGCACATATCTCCAGCTGATCTCAGGGATCGACGCCACCGTTGGCCCGAGTGCGTAGTGATATTGCTTGAACCTCTCGCCTGTCAACAGGGGATTCTTAGGAGGTACATATTGCATCTGGAATTCTGGGGGCTAAGGTGATGTCGAAGTCAGTTCCAACATTTTGTTTTAGTTGTGAAATGAGACCGGCGATATGGCTGCTGCTCACGTCGGGAAAGTCATATTTTGCGAGAATGGCCTCTGCTTCCTTTTTCTTTTCAGGATATTTCTCCCACTCGATATAGCCCTTCCAACCATCGATCTCCTCAGGAAAGTGGGGCTCCTGCCCCTTGGTCTGAAAGGGCAGGGCGTTGGGCTCAGCTGGTGCCATGCTCGTCGTGAGTAAATCTAAAACTTTGTCACAGCAGGCGTGGTAGAAGGAGGAAGAGCAACAGGCTGGAGAGAAATCGAGGACGGCCACCGGTCTAGGCCCTCTCTTATAAAGGTTACTAGACTTATCGCCGTTACGGTATCCATGGCTACAGTTGGACTATGGCGGACTGGAATGTAACTCATGCGTGTACGTGCACCTGTCACAGCACAGACAGATCGTGGTAGGCCGGATGGTTGGATCTTTGGATCCGTGGATTTGGGCTGTGCGGTTCCTGGCGTGCAGCAAGATAGGAGCAAGGGTCCCCTGCCCCGTACCTGCACATTTCTCAAGTCGTGTCGTCAGTGTGAGGGTGGTAGCAGCCTATCATTGCTTGTACTGCCGGGCCCAGGCCCTGTTGAAACCGCAACGACCCAAGATCGGGGCAAGAAAGGGCTGGCACAGCACCTCTTGCGGCCGAAGGCACAACTCCAAGCTTGTCTCGACGGCGCCACCTTGGAGCTTAGCAGCAGTGGGTAGACCACAGTAAGCCGCTGCTTCTACAAGAAACGCCTACTGCACAAGTATTACTCCAGCACCTGCAGTGCCAACCCAAAACCCGATGCGACGCGATCAGAATATACTTTCGGGTCACCCGCTGGCCCTCGTTCTCTCCCTGTGTCCCTCTGGATAAATCTGGCTTGTCTGGCGACTTGAGTTAGCGCGACATCGCGCCTGGACACCTGGAACAAAGCTTCGGGAGCCCCACCAGGACGATGTCACTCTCACGACAAGATGATGACCGCTACACCGCACAGCATTCTTCTCTCCAGCAATTGGTCCGTAGCAGGGGGACGATAGGACTTGTTGGTGTGTGGTGCGGAATCTGGCGCATTGTCAATGCTTGCGAGCTAGCGCCCTCAGAACCGCGGATCTGCGTGCGCTGCGGGAACATGTACGTCCGTACATGTGCAATCATCCATGAAGGCTTCAGCGCAACATCAACGATCCTGGCACGTGCCTGGCTCTGAAGATCAAGACCGGGGGTTGTTTACAATGGTAGTCTGCTGGCTTGGCAAATCCCATCCCGAACTGACCCATGGCAATTCCATCGCAGGGCAACGACCGTTGGAGGACACAGGCCTGCTGGGATGACGTCTCCGTCCCTTCGGCCCGCTCTCGGCCACTGTTGACAGACGAGATAGCCTTGCCTGCATGACAACAAGACGCGGCCATGTTACCAGGATAACGATCGACGCAACGCCTTTGGTGGGTGGAGGATTCGCCCACCCGTCCAGACAGAGTTTTTTTTTTTTTTTTTTTTTTTTTAAGGTGTTGCACCAACGATGGAATGACACCCATAACGAGGCCCAGCCATTGAGACCCGCCGCTTTTTATCATCCGCCCCAGCGAGGCTTGGCCCGCGTGAGAAGCGTTTGCGGGGATTGTCTGGGGTCTCGTGTGTGGGGGCACCGGGCGATTGGCCAAGCCGGCACTCAACCACCACGTCCCCCTGACATAGCAGCTATTGCCCTGACAAATCGAATCCCGCCATTCTCCTTCGTTGACACTGCGTGCCAGCCAGCCTCACAGCGCGAACAAACAGACCTTGAAACTTGGGTATGGCGTGGAATACCGAGGCGTTACCGGCTGTGCCTGAAGCAGGCAGCCGCCATAATTGTTTCGATCAGGACAGCCTGCCAACAGTGATCTCCAGCATGGAAGCCCAGGTGAGGACGGCCGGCGAGAACTCCCACCCGTGCTCGGAAACTCGCTTCTGCCAGAGCCGCTGGAGACTGAACCGTAAGCCAGGACAGGATCGGTCAGAGAAACTCCAAGTGCGTCTGTCAAAGCCCAGACGTGGACATAGGGGACCAAAAACTTCCATGCAAACGATGGGACAGGTCCTCCTGATTCTCCAGTGAGTTCGATCAGTCCCGTATGCCGTACCGCCCACAACAGTATGAAGGAAGATGACTCGAAACCCCTGCAAGCTTTCCGCTTCTACGCCTCAACGTCATTCGCTTCGCTTAGCCGAAACCAACTAAGTCGTCGCCGATGCGGCACACGATTAGTCCTTCGCGCCGGGACTGCACCATTAGACCAGTTCGGCTTTTGCCCCAGTCTATAATGTGCAACCCCGCACGCCATCCCATCTCAGTCAGCCGTACATGGAAGTGAATCCCAATGTGTCGGGTTTATATATCAGGCACTGTTGTCCTGTTACCTCGTGTTGAGAACGACCACCCCGAGTCCTCCCTCCTCACTTCCTGGCCTTCTTAGGAGACCGATACGAACGCCCCTCTGCCGAGGAAAATAGTCCGTCATCAGTCAGTCCGTTCTAGCCAGCATGTCAGACAACGAGAAGCCTACCACCGATCATGGATCGGCCACTGCCCGGCCAGGTCCGGCCGAGGAACAACTGGGCGACGAGCCTCCTCACCACGGCATGTCGGCTGGACAATATATCGCAACACGCTTCAGCAGCCTGAGGCCGCCCATGTCTAAGCTGCCCAACCCCATTTCGCTGCTCCGAATGCTTAACGGCCATCACTGGGCATTCTTCCTGGTCGCCTTCTCCGCTTGGGTACGAATTTACCTGGACAGGTTCACTCTCTGATTCGCCGTTGCGCGCAGTTAGACATAAACGCTGACTAGCATTGTGCAGACCTGGGACGCTTTCGATTTCTTCACGGTCTCGCTTACGGTCAGTGACCTCGCCGAGACGTTCGAGTAAGTCCCTTTCCGAGACTCGGACAATTCACCATCTCCATCACCGATATTCCATCCCTGCTTGTCTCTCACCGCGTCTGGCATCCCTTTCTTCACTTTGTGAGATTGCACTATTCAGAAGCCTCCCAGTCTTAGTGAATCGTGTATGCGACCAGTTGTCGCGCTGACTCATTCCAAACCTTCCCGCAAGGCTGTCGAGGTGCGAGACGACTAACTTCGAGCAGCAAGACTAATACCGAGATAACCTGGGGCATCACCCTGGTGCTGATGTTTCGGTCAGTCGGTTCAATCCTCTTTGGTGTCGCGGCAGATCGCTATGGTCGGAAGTGGCCTTTCATCATCAACAACGTCTTGTTCATAATTCTTGAACTGGTGAGCCTTTCCGCGTGTTCTCCTCTCCTGAAAATAAGCTTTCCGGGGAAGCTCCAGCACATTTCTTGGGGGTGTGGATCGATAAACTTGGCGAAGCTTAATCTGCCATTGCCAAGATACCCCCCCAGCCTTGGCTGCGCGCATTCCCGGATGACCCAGCCGAGTGGTCCACCACTCTATTAGTATCCTTCAGAACACAACAGTCGGCTGCACGGCCATTGGGCCTATACTCCATCAAGGAGAATGACGTGCTAACATCGAGACTCAGGGCACCGGATTCTGCAACACCTACAACCAGTTCCTCGCTTGTAGGGCCTTGTTTGGTATAGCCATGGGCGGTCTGTACGGCAATGCTGCAGCTACCGCACTGGAAGACCTCCCCGAGGAGACTCGTGGCTTGATGTCCGGTATCTTGCAGCAAGGCTACGCGTTCGGCTACCTGCTCGCCACCGCTTTTGCACGGGGTCTAGTCAACACCACCCCACATTCCTGGAGACCTCTGTACTGGTTTGGCGCATGCCCGCCAGTCCTGATCATCATCTTCCGCCTGATGCTGCCCGAGACGAACGTGCACCAGCAGCGAGAGTCTGTGCGCCGCACTGCACAGGCCAGCGGGAGTAGTGTCTCGAAGACCTTCATCCAGGAGGGCAAAGTCGCCCTCCGGAGACATTGGTTGCTCCTCACTTATCTCGTCCTTTTGATGGCTGGGTTCAACTTTATGAGCCACGGAAGCCAGGACCTGTATCCCACTATGCTCAAGAATCAGTTCGAGTTCAACGAGAACGAGGTCACGGTAACGCAAGTGGTTGCTAACCTCGGAGCTATGACTGGCGGCACTGTTGTTGGCTTTTTGTCGCAGTCGTTTGGCCGCCGACTCAGCATCATTGTCATCTGCGTCGTTGGCGGCGCTCTTCTGTATCCGTACAGCTTCGTCGAGAACCAGCGGGTCATTGCAGCGGCGTTCTTCGAGCAGTTCTGCGTGCAAGGTGCCTGGGGTGTCATTCCCATCCACCTTATGGAGCTCTCTCCGGGTGCGTTCAGGACTTTCGTGGTGGGAACCTCGTACCAGCTCGGAAACCTCGTCAGCTCTGCAAGCTCCACCATCGAGGCCACGATCGGCGAGCGGTTTCCCCTCCCACCCAAGGGCGACGTCAAGCGCTACGGTTACGGCAAGGTCATCTGTATCTTCATGGGCTGCGTCTACGCCTACGTGATCCTGCTGACGTTCCTCGGACCCGAGCACCTGCGCCGAAAGTTTGAGGTCGAGCATGACGCGGACGTGCGCGAGATCGCGGGCGAGGAGACGATCGAGCAGGCCATTCACCGCAGGGAGAGGATGGGTATGGGCCTCAGTGATGAGGACCTGGCTGACGCGGCTGAGGTGAAGCGCATTGGGGAGGCTGAGAGGAATAGGGGTAACAAAGCGAACCAGATAGTATGAGTTATGCTGGCTAGGCCCGGGCGCACTTTTCCGAGGTAGTTAGGCCGCATCTACCCCCGAGCACACCATTTCATCAGCATGATTGGTTGAGGTTGAAGGATGACAGAGGAACTGTCTTGACAGGTTCCATTGCATTCACCATGTGCAATCGATAATGAAACTCTACCTAGCCCCTACACGTCGTTAGCTTTGTGATGGCTGCTGGTGATATAGATGTGCGGACGTTTGCTGATCGTTCAAAATGATGTTGATCAATGTATATAATTGCTACCATTGCTCTCTACGGAACAAGCGTTACAAGCTCCGCTTGGAAGGCGCAGCCGCGTCCATCGTTGACCTACCATTTCCTACGATTACTGCTCTTGAAAAAGATTCAAAGATCGAACGGCTTAAGCCCAGGAAGAGAGAGTTGGTTCCTTTACCAGAACTCAAGGTATGTGCCCACCGCTCACCTACCACTGGCCTACAGCTTATGAGCTTCATCTGAACCCAGCACAACAATAATTTAGCGAGGGTGTCCAAGGCGGGCCGTAGACCTTCCCAACCATGACGTTGCTACTCAAAAGTCGGTCATGGGAGTGCAGCTTCCGCGTCATTGTTTCTAGCTCGGGGTCGTCCTTGCCCAGGACCATTTGATCCGTCCCAGCTGGAATTACTCGCACAAGTGAACTGACAAACAACATTGAGGCCCTTTCTTCACCTCCCTTGAACTGAGGAGACATAGACGCCCAAATCATTCGATATATTGCATGAAGTTTCAAGAATCTCAGGGAAGGAAGAAGATGAATCCGAACGACAATCCGAAGGACCAAGACCACGCCTTGCTCTCGAAATTCATCAAAGCAAATCTCTCCATACGAACCCGGAACGCGGACTCTCATCCCGACGGACCGCCCCCGAACAGCCCTGGCATCCCGGTTTCTCCCTCTGACCATGGAACGACTACCGGCACGCCTCCGAACAGCACTGTTACCCCATATTTGCCCTCTAGCCAAAGTGGCTCCGGGCTATTTCGGTTGCCCGCAGAGATTCGCTGTATGATTTGGCGCGAATTACTAGTCACGACCAAAGTCTACATCTCCTTCACAAATTGTCGGCTTCTAATGGCCCAGCGCGGGGCCAAAAGAAAGCACAGGACAACAAAGAGAGTATCATGGTTCGACGGGAAGCATATTGAGTACTACGGCGTCATGGGTGATAACACCAACGGCGAGGAGGCAGACGTGGGCACGTACTTCAGTCCCCGTCGGTGCCACGACGACTGGGCCCAGTACGTTATGCGCAATACGGGGCTACGGCGACCGATGAAATTCCGAGATTCTTACCACCCGAGGCCTCATCTCGACATCTTACTCGCCTGTCGCCTTGCCCGCAAAGAAGCCGAGCCCATGTTCTATTCTCAGAACTGCTTCACCTTTTGCACGTGCAACCAGTTGCACGACTACAACGCGGCGCGGGACATCAGTGCGGCCCATGCGGCATATTGCTTTTTCCAAGATCGCTCCCCGGCCGTCCTCAGGGAGATCAAGTATATTGAGCTTCATGTCCTGCGCTGGGAATTTATGCCTCCTGGCTTGGCAGCTTTCTAGCAGAAGGCGTGGTTCGCTGTCCCGAATATTCGAATGTGGCGCGAAATGGCGGTGTACATCAAATCGCATATGAGGATTCAGCGCCTGAGTCTAAAGGTTGGAGGGTGGGCTCCAGAGGATTTGGATTATGGTGGACCTGGCAACTACGTTATGCGCCGGCCATGGCATCCGAAGATCGAAGAGTTACTTGTGTTACCGCCAGTGCAGCGACTCAGCATTCAGTGGGTCACCCCAAATTTCCCAGTTGCTTATTGCAACAGGCACGGAGCTTGGTGCTTCGACAACAGCAACGTGCGCACGAATTGGCCGCGTTGTCGTTTCGCGTATGATAGTGTGGCCGTCGTTTCCACCATAAAGTCTATTCGTGACCGTCTCCTGGCAAGAAAGGATACGCTAGGGCTCTCCCAGATCCGCGGTGGGTTGGTGTTCAACGCGAGAGGCCAACAATATGAAAGTGCAAATATAGTGATGGAAACGGATGACAGCTGCAATGGCGCCTCTCATCTCGCCACACAGCAAGTCGGCAATCAAACGAATATCAACAATGGGTTGCACGCTATAACGTCCCCTCGATGGCAGACAGACAGAGCATGCATGGAGGTCGTCAGCGATGACTTCTACGAATCGCTGAGAAACTCTCGAGATTTGAGTAAGCCGGTCCGGAAAGAAATCACCTTCCACTTAAAGTGGATGGACTGCCTTACTCCAAATAATGCTCTCCAGGCCTTGGATTGCGAAGAGTTCTAGGGGAACAAGTTCATTCAGAAGTATCTCGGCTTGAAAATTGCGGCGCCCTCTTTCGCGAAGAGCACAGTCAAAATAGGACACGAAGCTGATCCGCGAAATTTCAGCAACTATCACGAGTATGTTGACAGGCTCCGCCATCTGCTTCAGCTTCCAAGGTGGGCCCTTCAATTTGTGGGATTATCGTTACTCCCGCGGATTCTCGACCAAGAGGAGCTTGATCCAGACTTTCATCACCAAGAACGATATTTGGGGAGGCCGAACCGCATTATGGATTTGCGCTCTACACCTCATAACAGCCTAATGAAGGCTGTTGAAGACGGAGAGGCGAATCAGACCATTTGCTTCTCATGCGAACCGGATTGGCGTTGTCTTGCAAGACGCGGCGGCGACGTGTCGCCTCTGTGGCAATCAGATCTGTACAGAGACTCGTTGGTCTGTCTTGATCGGGCGACTGGTCTCATATTGGAGCTTTGAGAGCCGGACTCGATTCCAAAGGTGGACTTTGCGCGATGAGGAACCCCTTATGTTGGCACGAGATGCAGAGGCCAGACTCACAATCGTTCGGAGCATAAGTCTCATCTAAATAGCTCCTTGGTCCAGGAAACTGATTCAGTATCGTCAGGACAGAATGCTAAGCCTGACCAAACCACTAGCGGGCAGGAAGGTTTCAAACTACAACCCAAAGATATCACATACCTCAAGCCACTACCATCAGATTTCTAGTGACAGGATTTCCTGCGTCCGGTACTGTCATCATCATTTCTGAGTAGAATATTCGCATTTAGATTTGCCGCGGATTTAAACTAGACTATGTGAATGTCATCCGCCCGCTGCTCTAAGCCAAGCCGGCCTTGGCCCGGACCGCGCCTACAGAAGGTCCGATTTTGACGTGATATCAACAGTAGCTTGTTCTTATGCAATCACAATATACTGTGTTGGGGAGAGAGACACACCCAATCAGCTGGTAGTCACATACTGTGCCTATACTGTACTAGGGCGAGCTCGCCATTATCTCGACCCTTTGCGTCTTGGGCAACCCGGACCCCGGCCAACCCCCCAACGGCACTGAGGCCTCACTTCGATTGGCCCAGGTGCCGGCAGCCATGTTGCATCGACCGTTCTTCCGCTTCACTGCGCGCGGACAGAGGATGAGGAGGCTGATAAGGGGCGACTGGCACATGCGGGTTCGTGGGCCGGCTTGTCTCGTTCTGGGCAACATACCCGCGATGATCTCCTGCCGCGGACAGCTGATGCCATCGACGGCTGCGGGTACGACTTTCGGATGGACATTATCGCACGGCGTGTGCCGAGGCTTATCGTGGATGAATAAAAGGACACGCAGACTGCACTCTGAGCACGAACGTGTCAGCGTGTAGAGAATAATCAAGAGACCCCGCCCGCAGAATCTTGTCTCACCAGACCACCACAGCGCCCGCTCGAGCTATCGTCGAACGTCGATCCCGCGACAAAGCCATGGCCGACACCGAGCGGCCGCACGAGGAGAAGCCGCCCCGGCGGTCGTTTCGTTCCTTCATCTGGGACACTGACACGCACCTCAAGAGCCCCGAGGAGCGCAGGCTCCTACGCAAGCTGGACTGGTCGATCCTCACCATCGGCTGCCTGGGCTTCTTCATGAAGTACCTCGACCAGGGGAACCTCGCCAATGCGTACGTCTCTGGCATGCAGGAGGACCTCTCGATGTACGGCAACGAGTACACCTACGCCCAGACGGCGTACACCTGCGCGTATGCCGTCATGCAGGTGCCCAGCACGCTTATCGTCCAGAAGATCCGGCCTAGTGTTTGGCTTGTTTTCATGGAGGTTGGATGGGTAGGCTTCTTAATTCCTTACTCCTTACTCCCCTGACCCTGCATTTGAAGGCGCGTCAACGGCTTTTGGATGAGTGAACGCAGCATCTCTAACATCTGTGATGTAAATGTAGGGCGTGTGGACTTTTGCGCAAGCCGGGATGCACAACGTCGGCGAGCTATACGCTTTCAGATTTTTGGTCGGGCTTTTCGAAAGTTCCTTCTTCCCAGTCCTCCTATACGTATTGGGAAGCTGGTACACGAAGACCGAGTTGGCCAAACGGGTGGCAATATTCCACGTTACAGCCCCATTGGGATCTGCCTTTGGTGGTTACTTGCAAGCTGCGGTCTACGAGAGTCTGAATGGGCGGCATGGCCTGGCCGGTTGGCGATGGCTTTACATTATCTGTGGAGTACGAACCCTTAATCCACCTTCCTATGACGACGGTGTCTGCTGACACAAAGACACAGTGCATGACTATTCCCGTCGGGGTTGCAACTTACTTTGTCCTTCCAGACACCCCGTATACGACCAAAGCGAAATTCCTGACACCCGCAGAATGCGAACTGGCGATCTCCCGTGTTCAGAAAGCCGGAAAAGCAGCTCCCAAAGGTTTAGATCTTCAGACTTTCAAGCGGGTTTTGTCTAAATGGAGGTGGTATGCTTTTGTCCCCGCATACGTGGTAAGTGCTGCCTGGTTTGATGTGATTGATATAGACTAATTATCTGGTGCAGCTGTACGGAGAATCCTGTCAGGCTGGAGGTTACTTTGGAATCTGGCTGAAGTCGGAACACTTCTCCGTCGTGGATCGTAATGTCATCCCGACTGGTTCCAAGTTGATCAGCGCGGCATG
Organism: Diaporthe velutina; assembly: GCA_038088505.1. NCBI lineage: Eukaryota > Fungi > Ascomycota > Sordariomycetes > Diaporthales > Diaporthaceae > Diaporthe > Diaporthe velutina. Next base: position 59,985 of record JBBWSJ010000037.1, on the reverse strand, counting down.
TGTCATCCTATGGGGGTTCCTAGCTGATTACACAGGTAGCAGATTCGCCTTGATACTAGGTCCGCTGGTGAGTAGGAATTATCTAAGTTGGGTTTTATTCTACTAATATTGTGGCCAGCTACTCGGTTTAATACCGAATGGAATCCTCGCAGTGTGGCCTTCCAGTGTCCCGTTGAAGGAGTTTGCGTTTCTCACTAGCAGTGTACACCTGATGACGGCAGTATTGTGAGTTCACCAGTGAAAGCAATGCAGCTGTCTGGAATATACTGATAATCTCGATGATAGTTATACATGGGCAAACGAAGTGTGCGCTGGAGACAACGAAGAGCGCGCCCTGGTCATCAGTAGCATGAACGGCGTGCAGTACGCCTTTGATGCGTGGCTGCCTATTGTGATCTACCCGCAGACCATGGCACCCAGCTTCCGTAAGTCCATCCAAAAATAGAATCCTAGGTGATTTGGTGAAGTGCTGGTTGGGGAACGAGAGCTGACCCTGACATCCAGGTTACGGATTTCCGGCAACGTTTGGTTTCGTAATTGCAGCCATCATTGCCGTAATTATTATTCGCCTGTTGGTTCTGCGTGAGAGTAGGAATAAGTTGGATTCTTCAGGTGATTCTGGAGAAGGAGGGGTTGTTGAGCTTGTCAGTCCGGATGACGAGAAGGCCAGTGTCAAGCAGAACAAGGTCGATGAGAAGTGAAGACACGAGCCGAACCAGACGGGCAGGTGAGACACTGCTTCTCAGTTTGGAGCACCTGGGGTGTACCAGTAAAATAAATGGAAGAATGAGATCAGCAATACGGTACACGAATAAAATACGTTTGCAAAGTGCATGTAACTCTTTACATGTCACTGTTAAATAAAAGTGTGGATATCTGCCTCCTGGTCTGTTGTCTGTGTGCGTCTGCGTGCCACACAGGCGTGCGAGGTCAGAGGTCTTTCTTCGCCCCAGCTCAGATCCCTGTTGTGCACGGTCAATGTCACTGCAGCACGGGCCATCCTCAAGCTCGTCAACGGGCCAGCAGCGGGCGGAATGACGTCTGGTTCTCGACAGTTCCGCGCTTATGATAGACAACCAATCAAGTCGTTGCTGGAGGCGATTTGACCCCTCGACGGGGGAGACCGCCCATCTAGCCCGCCTCGGTTGTGACCGTAGTCGTAGTCGGCCTGTATCTTTCCTTCTAACCATCTCACAACCAGATGCTCTAAACACCAAGGCATATCGTCCCACATCATGGCTTCGCGGGGAGTTTCTACTCTCAAGTTTGTAGGCACAGTGTCTCTGGGGCTGTTGACGGTGAGTCCATCCTCTTCTCAATCAATCATCATCCTCACCAGGTGGCCAGGCAGTTCGACATCCCCCCGCACTTGGGCTGTTGAACTGCTGCCCTGTGTTGATGACTTCACCACTCCATTGCGCTGCCCTCAGCCCCATCACATGGTGATTGCCTCCGCTGACCACGCTCTTCCGTCTAGGGTCTGTCCTATACTCTGTCGACCCTCACCGTCCCAACACTCCTCACCCTTCCTTCCGCCAGCACCGCTGCCAAGGCCTTCCGGTCGCTCACCACAACCGCGAGGACGCATCTGCGCGCCCTCGCCGGCATCTCCAGCACCGCCTTCTTCCTCGCCTTCGCTCTATCCCCCCGATCCGCCCGCCACCCCTACCTTTTGTACACCTCTGCGCTGGTTGCCATCTCACGCCTAAGCGTGTCCGACTTTGTTGCCCCGTACCTGTTCGCCCACCCCCACACGCCCGTGTCCTCGTCGCAAAGGCAGTCATCTGCCGCCCGCAAGGACCGGTCAGCCACCCGCCGCATGGAGGCCAGCTACGATGTGATCGGCTCCGACGCACACAGCGAGGCCACGCTCGACTCGGCCAGCGACAGGAGCATCGAGGACGACGGCGCCGCAGCGGCCGATGTCAACGGTGAGGAGGTGCGCGGCGAGGTCGAGGCGTTCCTGAAGAAGCAGGTCGTCTCCGCCACGACTGCGGGCTTGGGCTTCCTCATGGCTGTCGTCGGCATCTGGGGCGATGGCGCGGTGGGCTACGTCAGCGAGACGGTTGTCAATGTCGTCGAGTTTTGAGGGGACACTGTGATGATGCCAGTTGACGAGCTGTGGGATGTTCGGGAGACGTTGACCCAAGCGTTGTATCCTTCAAAAGGGGTTGGCTTTCTTTGGAAAATGGCAGGCACACTAAAAGAACAACTTCTGCTGATGGCCGTCGGGAGCTCGTTTGGGAGGGATGATCAGGTCAGGGTTGAACTTGTCTCTCCTCTTATATTTTCACTCCTCTCTCCACCCAGCCTCAGAAGACATGCTTACAACATCAATGATATCACTTTGGACTAGTCTGTCTCTGCGTTCGCCGTGCTTTTTGTTATTGTTTGACTTCCCATGGGCCTGGGATGCCCTGGCTGCGAGCATTGTTGGGACAAACGGTGGTTGATGCTGATGGACAGTCTACTTATTCCCGAATGGCGATGACGATGGCCAGTTGAACACAAGCCATGCAAAAAGAGTGCGACGGCCGGGGTTTGAACCCGGGTCTTCTCCTAACCTGTTGTAAGTCGAAATGGAATTATCGCAAGTGGGAGGGAGATGAGTTCACCACTACTCTACCGTCACCATTGTGGGTTGCAGGGGTTTCAACGGAATGATGTGGTCTAGTCTGAGGTTGGTCGGCGGTGGGTTGTGGTGGCTGCCTGGGCTCGGCTGGCTGCTTGCTGTAGATGAAACTTGGACCTGGACGTGACAACAAAGGAAGGCCTGCTTGGGATGGAGAAGTGAAGTCTGCAGCTCCAGGCTTCCTACCGAACCACTACAAGTGTCGTAGCATTTCGCGTTTTCGAAGTGACACGATCAAGCCACAAAAAGTAACCAAAGAACTGGTCTCTACTTCTGGCATCTCACTTACAGACCTTGATATCACGAACTTCCCAAGTCTGTCAGTCAGTCTTGTGGAATTGAACCCTCTCCAGCCACTCATGGGACTGAGTAACAGCTACGTATAGTGAATCCCAAGGGAATTCAAGCGCAAGTTTCCTCAGTGACTGGTGCTTCAGGATGAACCGAGCCCTTGTGGCGTTTGTGGTCGCTCTGTTTTTGTACTCGAGTATTTGTAAACGTACACTTTGGACAGGCCACCTTGTATTGGAGAAGTAATCCAATAAGAGATGTCCTCTGGTCACGCAATAACAATACACGGATTTTGATGCTACCATCTTGGTACGCTGAACGGCCATGGGCACTGATCAGAAAGGTGGTCGACTACGTTTGTCACCCAAACTGTCTGAGTGGGAGGTGGAGTTGGAGCAGCTCCACCCAATACCTCCGTCTCAGCGTGTAGTCTTTGCTTCGTAACAGAGTCCTTCTCTCAAGCCATCATCCTAAGCGCAACTATTTTCCCCCACCATCAACACTCGAGACCTCATGCTTCGGGGCTTTAATAATCAATAAATCGGTATCTTGGAAGCGCTGGTAGGCATCCAGCCGTAACGCCACAGATCCAACCACCAGCCACTCCACATCCACCACAATGCTCTCCTTCCTAGCCCGCCGCGTCCCAAGAACCACCATCTCACACCTGGACAAGATCGTCCTCGACGGCGGCCGCTCCACAGCAGAGTTCAAGCCGCCGGCCGACCGCTACCTCGTGACCAACCGCCTCCCGCCCGCAGCCTCGGCCCACGAGGCCGCACGGCTGGGGCTGCCCCATACGGGCGCCAACTCGTCGCTCGCGCCGCCGCCGCACCGCCACTTGTGGCAGGATGAGACGTTCCACGTCGTCAGTGGGACGGCGAGGTTTAGCTTTGGCAGCGGGCCCAGTCCGAGTGAGCAGCTGGCCGGGGCCGGGGAGGTGGTCGTCGTGCCCCGGCGGACGGCTCACACCTTCTGCAACGCGAGCGAGGAGCAGGAGCTTGTCGTGGAGTTTGTGCTGGACCCAGCCTCTCGGGACACGGACGAGGCTTATTTTCGTGAGTAGTGTGCTATCTCGTGCACCTCCTCGTTCTCCCCATGGGTGGGATGCTGGGTGCATGTGTGGCTGACTGGTGCTTTGTGTTGTTTTCGGGCAGGAAACGTATGGGGATACCGAGATGACTGCCGGAGGGCCGGCGTGAAGCGGAGTATCTTCCAGGCCTTGTTATTCATGCACCGTGGCGGTGTCGTGATGGCTCTGCCGGGGCCTGAGAGCATCTCCAGCGCTTTGGGCTTGCTGCTCAACTCCGTCGGCGGAGTAATTATTGGGAAGTGGCTGCTTGGCTACTCAGGCTGCTACCATGAGTACTATCACCCGGGCTCCCGTTGAGCAACAACACCGCTGAGGCGCCAGGCCTTTGGGTTCATGCCATGCCTTAGGAGTCTGGTCTTCCCTGTGGCTGTCACCCGAGGTCAGGACATCCCAGATGCTCACTTGCAGGATAGTCGACCTTGGTTTCTCACTTGAGCCTAAGACATCTTTAATTGGGACACATCACTATGTCGAGTCCATCAGGAGACCAATATGATCAGCGGACTGCACATTCGCTTGCAGATCTATCATGGCAACGTTGCTCTTGGATTCAGAATCACGGGCACGGGTCTGTTGATCTTGGCCGTGTCGACCTCATAGACCTTGACCACATGCTGGGCATTGAAGGAAAGACGATTTCTTCACAAGTTGTGCGAGTAAGTTCGGACTCAGCACAATTGACAGGAGGCACAGGTCTTATTCATATCAAAACTGCCCAAATGCTTTCAAAAAAAAAAAGTGGGGTATACGAAGGGCAAAAAATGCTACCAGATTCCAATGTGTGTGCTCGCTTGGTCAGTCGGTTCAGTGTGCCCGCTTCGTGTCAAGCCCAAATCACGCCCGCGCACCATCCTTGGGTCTGTTCCATCCAAGATCATCATATCCGTCGTATCCATTTCGTTTCCCTTCGTGTCCATCGCGTCGTGTTCTTATTCCAGTCCCATCATAACCTCGTCACTTCAGTTACCCTTCAGCTTCTTCCACCAGCTGCTCGCGCTGCTTCTTGGCGTCTGGGTGGCATACGCGTCCCCAACATAGCTGTGCCTCTTCCTCTCTCCGCTTCCGTCACTTCCACCAGCTCTGTCTTCCCTCCTCTTCCTGCGCCGGCGCTCCCCGTCCTCGTCACCGACTTCTATGTCGACCACCCCATCGCCATACTTCCTCCGCCTCCGCCGCTCGTGGCGCGCGGCGGCGTCGTCCATGTCGTCCATGGCTTCGTTGGGAATCTCTGCGTCTTCTGGCGGTGGACCCGCATCACTGTGGTCCTTGACCCAGCTGGAGGTCCCCGAGTGCGGCCACGGGTTAGGATTCGGTTCAGCCTTCCGGAACAGCTTGTCCAGGCCATCGGTGTGTCGACGTGATATCTTGGACGGGCGGCCCAAGTCATCATCTGCGCGTTCGGGTCGGCGCCGTGACGATTTGCCTTCGACCGTCTCACGAGCAGCACGTCGCTCAGCTCGGCGGCGGCGACGCTCTTCGTCGTCATCGGGGTGCCGCCTTTCGTGCTCGCGGTCGCTCTCGGCGGCACGAGCTTTGCGCCTTTCGCGCCGTGCAGCCCGCTTGGCTTCGTCATCTTCGACAGCGGTCTCGCCGTTGGCCGCGGCATTTTCCCGCTCGAGCCGTTTCTGCCTTCTGCGCTCCTCACGGGCTGCGTCCTTTTCCTCAGCAGCCTTGCGGTCGTCCTCTTGACGCGACTTGGCTGCGCGGCGCTCAGCGCGGCGCGCCTCCCGCTCTTCCTCTTCTTGCTTTCGACGTTTCTCGCGGCGGGCCTCATCCTTGACACGGCGAGAGTCTTCCGCCTCCTTGTCTGCAGCTTCTCTCTCGGCTTTTCGCTGGCGACGAGCAGCTTTCCGTGCTTCAGCGTCGACATCTGTTGCTGCACCCCCGTCCTCGAGGTCCGTGCCGTGGTGTGTGTTCCGTCGACGGGGTTCAGGTCTTGTCTCAGCTTTTTGGTTCGAAAGTATACCGCCAAACAGGCCTCCCAAGCCCTTCTTGGTGGATCCGCTCGTGTTTGACCGTCGAAGGCCCGGCGGCGGAGTCGCGTCTGCTGCGTCAACCATGACAATGTCATCGTCATCGCGCGGGTATTGCTGTAATGACTTGTCAGTATTCTGGGCACAACACATGCATGCTGTCGATTGATGGCTTACCTTGTGCCTCCGGCGCGAGGATTTCTCGGGACTCGACTCCACGGCATCGTTGGCACCAACCATGACGATGTCGTCTTCCTCAGCAGTCCTCGAGCTCTTCTTGCGCTTGCTGCTGGACCTTCCCAGGGCGTCACCGATGCCCACGCCGAGGATCTTGGCCGCCTTGGAACTCATCGTAGGCACCTCATCCTCGGGTGGCGGTGAAACAGGACCACTCGGCACATCGAAGGAACCTCGACGCGACGACTTGCCCTCCTTGTGACGCTTTTCGCGCGTTGACATGGATCGAGAAATCGGAGGTGTGCTGTTGAACACGCTCATAAGCTTGGGCCGCACCGGGGTCTCCTTGGCCATGTCCTTGACGCGCTCGCTGCGCTCTGCCTTGTCGGATGACGAGCCCGGAGCTGACAGCTTGTCCTCCTTCTCGGGCGAGCGCGACTTCTTTTCCCGCTTGGGCTCCTCGGGGGCCCTGGACTTGGAAGACTTCTTTTCCTTGCCGCTTGGTGTCGATGCGGACCACATTCCCCAGCTCGAGCTCCCATCACGGTTGATCTTGGCCCGCTCCTTCTTGCCCTCTCTCTTTGGCTCGACCACGACCTCGGGTGGCGGGGAGAGAGGTGCGTCTGGCACGGCCGGCGGAGGGGGAGGCGGAGGCGGGATGGAGGCGGCGCCCTCAGTCTTGGACTTGGACTTCTTGCTCTTCTTGCTCTTAGGCGACATTTCGATAACCTCCACTATGTCGTCTGGGAGCTGCTCATCGTCCTCGACCGGGAAGCTGCCGGGGATTTCAGCAGCCCTGCTCTTGGATTTCTTCTTCTTTTTGACGTCCTCGGCCACCAGGCCCACTGGTGGGGGTGGAGGTGGCGGCGGGAAAGCGTCAATAACTGGAGCAGGAGGAGGTGGTGGCGGAATGGTAGCCTCAAATGCCTTCAATCTGTCAGCAACCTTGCCACCCACGGACTTCCGGCCCTTCATGAGTATTGGTGATGGAGTAGAGGCTGGCACGCTGCGTCCGGTGTCAAGAACATGTTGTTCGCTCTCGCCCCCAAAGTGTGTCTCAGGCTTGGATCGCGACAATGGGTACGTGTCCTGCCAGGCGGACCAGGCACCAGCTACGACATCCTTGGACGCCGAGTTCTCGACCGCGGCGCTATTGCTCGTGGTAGCTTCGAGAAGCTTGTATGACTCAGCATGTGCAATCTCGGCTGGGGACCGACAGATTTGAACATGAGAAACTGAGATGAACACCAGGGCGCCAACAACGGGCGTTGGTGTTGTGGAAATTGGGAGTGCTGGGGGTGGGTGGTAGGGGGGGCAGGGGGGGTTACAATAGAAAGGCACTTACGGGTTCAGCCCCAGGACTCTTGCCCTTTTTGGGCTTAGGCGACTTCTTGGATGCACCCCAGAAATCGAACGGGTCCACCTCTGCCGCCCTTGCCGTGGATTTTGTGGGGGAGGACAGCAACTGGTCCAGCTCGTCCAGCTGGTTCGCGTCCAAATTGGCCAGGTCCTTGTCGATTTCGTCGTCAGCCTTGAGGCCCTCTGCCGGCGCGGCTTCGTCCTTGGGGGCACTGGCCGCTTCGGCAGCCTTGTCTCGAGCTTTCTTGTTGGCGCGCAGCATGTCGTACTTCTCCTTGTCCTTCTTGAGCAGCTTTCTCCCGGAATCTTTCTTCTTCTGCAGCTCTTGGAGCTCGGCCTCCTCCTTTTCGATTTCCTGTTGGCGCGCGAGCTCCTCAGCCTCGCGTGCAAGCCTGTCTTCCTCGTCACGTGCTGCCTGCTCGGCAGCCTCCCGGGCGGCCTTTTCGTCCGCACGGGCCTGGCAGCTGGCAAAGAGCTTGTCATACTTCTCCTTGTCCTTTTTCAGGAGTTTCTTGCCCGAGTCCTTCTTGGCCTGCAGGACGGCCAAGTCGGCCTCCTCGAGCGCGATAGCATCGATAGCTGCTTGCTTCGCCTCCTCTTCCTGCCTGGCCAGCTCCTCAGCCTCGCGTGCCAGCCTCTCTTCTTCAGCCTTGGCTTCGGCGGCGAGTCGCTCTTCTTCTGCGATCCTCTCTTTCTCGGCCGCTTCCTCGGCCTCGCGCTTCTCGCGCTCCTTCTGCTCCTTCTCGGCCTTTTTCTTCTCCTTCTCCAACTTCTCGAGCTCCTTCTTGCTGAGCTTGGGCTCTTTCGAGGACTTTTTGGAGTCTTTGTCGGACGACTTGGACTTGCTCCTGCTGAGCTCCGTAGAGCCGCCCGGGTCATCCCATGTATCTCCGGCGTCGACTTCTGTTTCTGTCAGATCCATACTTGGAGGTGTAGGTGCTGGTGGTGGGGGCTCCATGGCCAGGGCGTTCTTACGCGAACTCTTGTCCTTTTTGTCAACGCCAAATGTTGACCAGAAGTCGTCTCCGCCCATCTTGTCCTTGGTGTCACCCATGAAATCGGGCTTGATCGGGTCGTCGACCACCTCAGCGGGTGTGTTCTTCGACTTCTTCTTAGATCCGCCACCGAAGCTCCAGAGGTCGTCAGCAGGCGTCTGCACGTCCTTCTTCTTCGGCTTACCCCAGCCGAAGTCGAAGGCGTCCGCCTCAGCGATAGCTGGTGGCGCATCCGGAATAGCTATAGGATCACTAGCGCCACCGAACTCGATCAGGGGGCTCGACTTGTCCTTCTTTTTGGACTTCTTGGAGCTGCTCAGACCCCAGTCCATCCAGTCATCGCCTGCACCATTCTGGTCGGCTGGGTCGTCATCGGCCCAGGAGAAGCCTTTGGAGGCTTTCGGCTCGTCCTTTTTGACCTCATTCTCGGCGTCTTCCTTGAGTAGCTCCGTGGCCAACTTATCAGCTTCGGCCGATGCGCGGTCTTGAGCTCGGAATTCCAACTCGGAGAGGCGGTCTTTCTCAGACTTCTTGAGCTTCTTCTTGGACTTGAGAGTGGCAATCTCGGCCTCCTCGGCTTCGATCTCCTCGCGGCGCTTCTGTTCTTCGAGCTCCCGGGCTTCTTGTTCGGCTTTCTCGCGGGCTAAACGCTCCTCTTCTTCCGCTTTTTCTGCCGCCATTCTGGCCTCCTCGTCGCGTTGGTCCTTGCGGTCCTGGAGCTCTTTGAGCCGTGCCTTTTCTGCCTTCTTGAGCTTCGCCTTTGATAAGAGATCCGTGAGCTCGCTCTCCTCGGCCGCGATCAAGGCGTCTTGTGCCGCGGTCTCGTCCAGAGGCGCCTCGTCCAAGACCGGGCCACTGTCGACGGCGCCGTCAGCAGGGGGCTCGGCGCTGTCGGGGCTCGGTTCAGACGCGGCCTTAGCAGCGGCCTCGTATTCTCGCTGGTCTTTGTTGTCCTGGAGCTCTTTGAGCCGTGTCTTCTCTGACTTTTTGAGTTTGGACTTGGAGAGCAACAGCTCGAGTTCGAGCTCCTCTTCCTCGACCAGCTTTTTAGCCAGCTCATCCTCCTCGCTCGGTTTTGGCTCCACACCGTCGCCACTAGCGGGCGCACCTTCAGCTGGCGGTAGGCTCTCGTCGACTGTAGGCTCGATGGGGTCCGGAACGGCGGAAGCGTCCGCCTTGGCTGCGGCATCTTGCTCGCGTCTTTCCTTATTGTCTTGGAGTTCCTTTAGCCTGGCCTTATCGGCCTTTTTCAGCTTCGATTTGGACAACAACACCTCGATCTCCATCTCTTCTTCCTCGATGAGCCGCGCTGACTCGTCTTTGTCGGCTTGTGCGCCGGCATCGTCAACAGATGTCGGCGCCGTTTCGTCGCTCTTGGATTCGTTGCTGTCCCCGCTCTCTGGGGCGGGTTCTTCCGGCTGAGCGGCTTGAGCTTCGAGGGCGCGTAAGTCCGCATTCTCTTCGAGAATTCGAAGTCGCTCCTTGTCCCCGCTTTTCAACTTCTTCTTCCCTCGAAGCTGGGCCAGCTCCTCCTCCTCCTCTTGGACGATTCTGGCCTTTTCATCTGCTTCAGCTTGTGCGGCTGCAGCCTGAGCGGCGTCAGCTTCTGCCTGCGCCGCGGCGGCTAGTTCCTCTGCCTCATGAGCTCGACTTTCGGCCCGATCCTCGAGTTCTTGGAGCCTGTCTTTGTCTGCTCTTTTCAGCTTCTTCTTAGCTCTGAGTTCGGCCATCTCGTCCTCTTCTTCTTGGGCAATCCTGGCCTTCTCGTCGGCCTCGGCCTGCGCGGCATCGACTTCGGGTACAGGATCTTCTCCTGGGGCGGCGTCACCGGCTGGGGCGTCCTCCGGGGCGGCGTCCTCTTGCCCGTTACTGCCGTCGGCCGCTGCTTTTTCCTCGGCTTCCCGAAGGCGTTCATCGGCGCGGTCTTCCAGGACTCGCAGGCGGTCTTTGTCGGCCTTTTTCAGCTTCTTCTTCCCCCGGAGCTGGGCCATCTCTTCCTCTTCCTCCTGGATGACACGCGCCTTTTCGTCCGCTTCGGCCTGGGCGGCGTCAAAGGGGTCGGAGCCGTCGCCCGGGTCCGCGTCTGCCGGCGGCCCGGCATCATCGAGCAGATCGAGAGTATCGGGCTTAGAAGCCGATGTTTCCGCTGCCTTGGCCGCTTCTTCGACTTTGTCGGTCAGGGCTTTGTACCTATCCGTCTGTTTCTTGGTCAATTTGCTACCAATATCCTTCTTGGTCTGTAACTTTGCGAGCTCGGCCTCCTCGTCTGGAGTGAGGGCAGATTCTGGTGGGTTCTCGCTGGTCTGAGGAGCATCAGGTGCTTCTGGTGGAGTTTCCTCGAGGGCCGCATCTGCTGCTGGTGACTCGTCTATAACAGTCACCTTGCCCTTTTTCTTTTTCTGCGAGATGCTCATATTAGAAAATGTTCGACAACGAATTAAGTTTTACCATAGTTAAAAGATGAACCCCGTAAGACTTACATCCTTCTTCGTCGAGGAGAAACCCCAGATATCGTCAGCTGCCTCCTCAACTGGTTTCTCCGTCTCCTTTGGTGGCTCGTCCTTCTTGTTGCTCAGACCGCCCCAGAAATCGTCATCGCCCGTCTTGACTTGGGGCGCGCCCCAAGAAAATGCGCCTACGTCTTTCGTCCCAGACGACTTACTACCTCCTAAAAAGTCGAAGCTGTTCGCGTCCTTGGACCCGTCGTCCTCGTCAAGAGCACCGAAAGAGAAAGTGGATGTCTCCTTCTTCTTTGGCTTTGGGCGATTGATGCCCCACGGGCTGTCGTCCACGGGGTAATCCGTTTTCTCTTCTTGAGCAGGCTTGCTGGATTCCGTTTGTGAGCCGCTGAGACCTCCCCAGCCCCAGCTGCCGCCACCCCAGCCGGATGTCCACGCGCTGATGCCCGTTTTCGGCTTATCGGTCTTTGGGCTCAGACCAAAGTCCAGGCCACCAGCTCCCCCTGAATCGTCCAATTTGATCTCGTGAAAGTCAGTAGACACCGGTGGTACGTCTGGCAGGCCAAAGGCATCGCTGGTCTTGTCCTTGTTTTTCTTCTTCTTGCTGCCGACAGTGGCAAAATCGCCCCAGATGTCATCAGCATCGGCTTCTGCGCCGGCCTTGTCATCTTCTTTCTTGTCGCCGTCGTCGCCTCCGCCGTCCCCGCCCGCGTTGCCGCCCGCGCCTGCATCGCCGCCGTTTGGATCTTTGTTGCCGTCGCCACCTTCCTCGGTGCCATCGCCGTCCTTCTTGTCGTTCTCATCCTCGAGCCAGTTGAAGGAGGTTGTCTGTTTCTTCTTTTTCTTTCCTGCGGCTTGAACGAATCCCTCATCCGAGTCGAAATCGATCAGATCCATGTTCGGGTCGGCTAGCAGATCAACATCGCGATTACTACGCCGCTGTCGTCCGCTCGTTGAGGAGCTTGGCGAGGGCACGTCACGGTCTGCGGACCCCAGGCGGCGGTATTGTGCGGAAGAATTTGTGCAGGTGAGGTCGTGCAGATCCGCAGGTGAATTCGAATCGTCGATTGATGCGGCTAGCGGTCGTCGGGCGCGCGACCATCTCGGCGAGCAGAAGTCGGGTATGATAAGTGGTTTGGTCGGGCAGTCCCTCAAACTGGCAGACTGTTACAGAGATCGTCAGTCAGTATAAGCTTCGGGAGGAACCAGTCACATAGGTGAACTTTGGGCAGCTGCAAAGCTAGTTCAACGGGGAAGTGCTGACATTGGCACCGGCGTAAGAGGCGTTCTCCAACTCCGGCCCAGCACCACGCAGACACCGCCGCAGCGCGAACCAAGTGATCGGAACGCTGAATGAATGAACAGCCTAGGCCGTGCCCAAGATAAGACAGAAAAAATAGTGCGCGGTGTCCAAGCAAGACCGGCCAAAATAACGGAAACTCACTGTTGCGCTCCGCAATTGAATCCACGCCTCAGAAATGAGGCTCAGCCGCGATTGTAAGCGAATGTCAACCTGTGAGTCCCCTTCACGTCGAATTGTGCCATCCCGGTGAGTGGCCCTACAGAAATGCTGCGCCGGCTGCCAGCCACCGCTTGCGGCGAAAGTGAGGACCTCGGCCGCGGCCATTCTGGATGTCTGAGGAACTGGGCGCGCGATATCCTCGGGTTGTAAAACTCATGAGGGATTGCTGCGCAGTGGCGGATCAATCGTAAAGAGCTTGAATCGCAGCGATGAGGTCGACGGCTTCGGGATGAGAGGAGAGTTCTCGTGTGCAGCGTGTTGCTTTGGTAGCGCTTTCGACCGACACCAGCCCTATGTGAAGTGCGAGTAGGCAGTGGTTTTTTTTTTATTAGGTACGGTTGTGCGAGGTGTTTCTTTGGATCCCGATGGGTCGGTTCATGCAAGGAAGCCGAGAAAGAATGTAAGTAAAGGGGGCCAATGAGTCGTTGCGATCGCGAGGGAGGGGGACTCTCTTGGTCGGGATTGGCGAGCTGGCACAGGTTGTGTAACCTTAGCAGCTGTTATTTCTGCATATCCTCCTGACTTGCAGCTCAGCTTCGCCGTCGAGGAGGTGTCCGTGTATGACGGCGCTGAATGCTGCTCGCTGATAAGGAGCCAGGAGTCGTGGAAAGTTGAAGGATGGCAAAAAGTTCGAGAGTGACGAGTTCATGCGTACAACAAAGGGACGAGAAAATGCGCCAGACCCTAATCCCTGGCCGTAGGGATGGATGGATGGGCAATGGGTGGCAGGTAGGGGTGTCTCAACTTCAGAATGTGTGACCGACAGACCGACAAGGAAGAGGCGCACAATGAGATTCCCGTAGCTGTGTGTCGCGAGGGTTGTGCTGCAATGGCGCTTTTCTTGTCTCCTCTTTCTCTTCTCTCCTCTTGATCATCCCTGCTCTTGTTCTCACGGCGAGTGGAGGGACGCGACGAGGAATAGACTGGCAGAAGTGACCATAGGAGGAGCCATCATATCATATTTTACATAGTCTGTCTAGTCGGTCCCCAAGGGCAGCGCATGACGGGTGAAATAGAGACACCCTCCCAAGAGACTGCAGGGCGCGGGCAGGGCAGGGTGGTTTTTTGATTTGGATGGCTGGGGAGAAGCTTCATTGGCCTCGAGGTGTCGCACCTGCCAGACGAACCCTGGTCCGTCTTCCGCGACGGACCCATCCAGCACCGCAGCTTCACGCAGCCCACCACGGTACTCTGTATTGCGTACCGTGCCTTGCCTACGGTACAGTACCTATCCTGCTGTGCAGGAACGTAGTCTACATCTGACCACACCATCTTTTTCTGTTCCCACCACAATCCACAATATCCATCATTTCGTTCTCTTTTGCCTCCAGGTCAACCCGATGCAGCCAACCAGCGGCCTGCATGCATGCGTGCGTACGGGTACTGGCACACTACGGCGTGCCCAGAGTTGAGAGTTGAGACAATGCGCCTGCCTACCCTCATCTCATTGTTATCATAATCTCGTCAGGCGGGCCCTTTCCTCTTCCTCCGGCATTGCACACTCGGCCTGGTAGCCTGCAGCTTGTGGAGACTGGTAGGGCGGGTGCAGTCTGACCTAGGCGTGTTACTGCGACGATACGCAGAAAACGCCCAACACTAGTCGCACATATTTGCACGGCCAGAAAAGCTGTGAAACACCCAGTCTGTCATCAACGCTTTTCCTTTGGCTCTACCGCACTTCGCGAAACAAAACGCTTCCCCCGTGCGCAACAGACCCAGCCGACTACGGGATGGTAGTCCCGCTGTCTGTGCTCTCACCGGCCCGCGCTTGATCTCGGGCAAGTGGAAACACGATCATCACCATGGCCCGCCAGCATGGCAGTTTCACCGATCTGGGAGGCAAACAAGCAGATAGGGCTGGCAGGCTACCCAAAACAGCAGGAATATACTGCGAAGTCCCGCCACCTCTCTCACGGCCACCTATCCACCTATCCACCTATCCGCTCATCCATCCAACCATCCACGGTGGCCACGAGCCACCGCGCCGTCTCTACCCCTCCAAAGTGGATGCGCGAAGTGGGTTAGACAGGGATTCTAATGGGATACCTACCCCAGGCTAGTTACCGTCTTTGCAATGGCGGGACGGTCCAGTGAGTGCCGTCACGCGCGACGGACGACTGATTGTTGATTGTTGAGTGGCATCTCCGTACTCAGTATGCACAAGCAGGCCTGTCTGGGCGCATTCCCGTTTGCCTGATTGTCTATCACGTTTACCGGCCTGTTCCCTTCCGAAACTCGTCTCGGCTGCCGTTGAACTCGACAGGTGATATCTGGTTGTGATCCCAGGCCAAACGCCAGAGGACCCTGCCTGAACTCAGGGAGCTAATCTTGCGTGGGGACAATGCGACATCGAGGCCTCGAAACCAAACCATTGCCACCTGCTCCTGCAGTGGCCGCCCGGGAGCTAGCATTGACTTGCATTGAATCAGTCGCGCCGGAGCTGCAGCCCAACTGCTGGAATTGGCATCGCTTCACCTTCACCGCCATCTCCTTCCACGCCGCTTGTCGCGCTGGCAGAACAAGACGAGCATTAGGAAGAAATTTCTTCTGGTCTACTCTTGGGCCTACTGCGCGACATCTGTAGCTTTGAGCAGCAGCGGCTGAGTTCGTCCACGAGACACGCTGTTCGCGTCGTGTCGTGTCACGGCTGTCATCGGCGGTGAAGGGTCCTCATGCAACAAGACCATATTTAGGTTCCAAGATGGCCAGATGGCTGTCCCGTGAGGTATCAACGCAGAGCCGGTGCATTGCTCGGCATGTTTGAACCCAAGCGGGTCTCTCGTTGCCGACTGGCATCGTCAGCTTCACCACGCCCTCTTCTGCACATGTACTGGACTGCTTCGTCGGGCCCGCAAGCCCCTTGCACGTCACAGAGGATCCACCCGACAAGTCTTCGGAAGTCCATGTCCAGTTGATCTCCCAGATCATTGAGCGGGCTTTACATACATCCAAGCAAGATTGTGGAAACTGACGTCCGACAGGACCTGCAGCAATTGATCGTTAATCGCTCGGTTAAGCATACCGTATGCGATTTCAAGTCTGGCGGTGGGTGTCCGCTCGTCAAGTGTTTCCGGCTGCATTGTTACCGACGGTGATCCTTCGTGAGAGGGAACCCGAAAACACGGACAAGGTCAAGCAAGGTCAAGGTTTGCGGACTTCCGAGGCACTGGTAGCCGAACTCGGCTCCGGGCATTGTCAGATTTGGCCGCTTGGTTCGTCTGTACGCCAGCATGAGCAGATGCGCACGCATCTTCAGTCGTAGCAGTCCTCCACAAGCGGATTGAAAGGGGTTGGCACTAGAGCGGCCTCGTCCGGCTCTGCACAGCCAGAGCAGCTCAACCGACAGCTCGTTCGCCCAAATCACGGCGCAGCAATGGCGGACATGGCCAAATATAGCCTTCCAGGTCTGTTTCAGGGTCCAAAGCTGACATTACTAGCGCCGTCGCCATAACCATTTTCTCGTGGTCAAAGCGGCCGATTCTACGCAACCGAAATGCTCACAGAAGTGCTCGCTTCTGACAACTCACTGTCCAGGTGACATTCAGAGGAGCGGGCGGGACGGACCCACGAGCAAACTCGCCGACTGCGCCGCCCGACAACTCCGGGGGCATGTTCAGCCGCAGCAAACACAGCCGCCAACTGATTGCTGAGTCCTGAGCTCAAGACTACCTAATTATCATCGCATCGAGCTGCACATGCAACTCTGTACCGTTTTTTTATTCGGACTATTCTCAGTCTTGTGAGAAACTCACATAAGGGTCTGTTTCACCAAAGCCGTCTGCGGTAGAAGGCGTCGCGTCACGTTGAGCCAAGCCATCTGGGCCACTGATCGAAGCCGTCCCCATAAACAAGCTTTTGCCTGCAACTAAACAGTCTTTCGTTACCTACTGCCCAGACATCCAGCCTGGACTAAGGTATAGCAGCTACAAGACCCAGCTCATCCAACGCTTCAGGAAGATAGACATTTGTTTGAATACCCATTTTATCACACAATCGCCCCAAGCGCAGCATCAGCATATTCCATCAATTTATTGCCTCACAGTATCAAGGCCGTGCCACTATCATCATGCCAGCATCTCACACGATAGAGCTGCATTTTCCCTTGCCGGCGTACCTGTCTCCAGATCTGGTCGTGCAGCATCTCCAGGCCTACGAGCCGCTTATAACACCACACCCGTACCTACTGCGATACAATCGCCGGCCAGTTGACGAGGACGTCACCGCAGACCCGTTCTTCACGGAGGATGGCGCCAGGATAGAGTGCTACGAGGTCTTCGAGCGGGTCGCCATCGTGCCACTCCTCGGCCTGTCCAAGGATATCAAGGTTCCGGCCACGTTCCAATCGATCCCGGCCGGCGTGCGATGTCGTGCCGACGCGCAAGGTGGTGTGCGCGTGTGGTCGACCTACGAGGTGCAGCGTCGAGACCTCGGCGCCGAGTTTGAGAGGGCAGGCCGGGCGGACTCAGACGGTGTCGCGAGGGACGACCTGCATGATATCGTTGACGGCGCAGGGCTCAGCTCCCCTGGCGCTGGGGAGTGGGAGCTAGTTGAGTACGCCAGAGTGGAGTGCAATTCGATTTTGATGCCCTTCGTCGTCAAGAGCTTTGAGGCTGCGCACAGGGACCTCTGCCAGAAGGTCATTGATGAGCTGAAGAGGAAGACGAGCAAGGAGCATCTGGCGTATTCCCAGACGCATGCCCGGCATGTGCCTGTTATGGTGCCTGCTTCAGAGGTTGTGGCTTAGGTTGAAATGTACTGCAGGATTAGGAATGAGGGCCTTTGGCGGTCCTGGCTTGGGTATCTTGGGTGTTCAGGCGTTAGCAAGGAGTGAGGTGGGAGTCTGTTGTATATTGGCCAATATCCACATGTGTGGGAGCTTGGTGGTATTCATGTAAATAAATATCTGAGTATGCGACTATGTATTGTATGGGCGCTGAGTCTCATCCATAAAACTGTCCTGTTGCTGCCGCCCCGAGCTCCGAAGCAACGTGCCCATGTATACTACAGGTAACACCAAGAGAGCTTGAGCGCTCACGATTTAGTCCTTCAGGTTGGCTTCTGGACTTTGAAACACTGGGACGCATAAAGCAACACATGTGTACCGGCTTCTTGAGCAACTCACTAGCCCTCGGTACGCCTCGTACGGGAAGTCCCCAGTCTTAGCTGTACTCCAGGGGTTTACACGAGCTGAAAGTATTCTTTCGCGTGTGAATAACAATGACACACTGCTTTTCGAGCACACATAACGCTGTCCTGCCGAAGGGTTTTCCAAGCGATCGTGAGATACTATCCCTACAGAGTATAGACCAGCTTTGTACCACTGACCTTGCCTTCTCTCAGGTCATCCAGCCCCTTCAGTACTCCCTCCAGGCCTTCTCCACCTTGATTGACCGAAGTCCGCGCAACCTTGAACTTGCCCTGCGCCAAAAGGTCTCCGCTGAGCTGCCAGAACGCCTTGCCGAACTCCTTGTCCTCGGGCTTGGCAGGGTACTCCCGCCCGCCACGCGCGAACGCCTCGCCAAACACGGTGTAGCCCATCGTGAACCCTCCGCAGACGTTGGGGTTCACGGCCTTCAGCGCCTCGTCCTTGACTGGTAGTAGGGCGCCGTAGACGCCTGGCTGCGAGTCGCTCAAGGCCAGTGCCGAGAGCCGGGTCGACTCTGGGGTGGGCGAGCAGTCCCATGCGAGCGTGAGGCTGTTGTTGGTTTGGGCCTTGATCTCCTTGGCTAGCTCCTCGGCTGGGGTGTGGTAGTCAAACACGGCGTCTGCGCCCAGGGACTTCAGGTAGTCGAAGTTATGGGGCGAGGCGGTGGTGAAAACAGTTAGCCCGGAGAGCTTGGCGAACTGGATGCCGAGGATGCCAGTCGCAGTGCTTCCTCCA
Organism: Diaporthe velutina; assembly: GCA_038088505.1. Classification (NCBI taxonomy): domain Eukaryota; kingdom Fungi; phylum Ascomycota; class Sordariomycetes; order Diaporthales; family Diaporthaceae; genus Diaporthe; species Diaporthe velutina. Next base: position 41,603 of record JBBWSJ010000037.1, on the reverse strand, counting down.
TTGATTAAGATAGGCTTAGGAGTGGACAATGGGCTTGTTGGCAGGGGCAGCTTCAGGAACTGATACAGCCCCTGGCCGACGGTCGTGATGCCAACCCCGAGAGTGGCAGCCTCCTCGAAGCTGACATTGTCCGGGATCTTCAGCTGTACGTCAGGATCTGCGAGGACGTAGTCTCCGAAGGCACCGCTTTCAGCGTCATTACTATCGCAATGAATGTTAGAGCCCTTCTTCTTGGATAAGCTTGTGCCAATTTCTTCGCAAATCTTCGCTTCTGGTCGTGCCGTGCGTTCCCCATTCACCACAAAGTAAGGACCAACGAGACACCTAGCATCTGGCTAGCTAGGTTACAGCAGAGAGGAATCAACTCACGCTCCGTTGGCCATTCCGCAGACGCGGTCCCCCTTCTTCAACGACTTCGTCACACCGGGGCCAACTTCTTCGACCACGCCTGCGTAGTCGCACTGCCGCGTGTCAGTCGCTTGTGTGCTTACAAGAGCGCGCTGGCCTCATCAGGGCAGGGGGAGGGCTGTCGCGGCACGGCTAAGCTTATACATACGCCAATCTTCTTGCCTCCGGCACCCCCACTATGGATTGACTTCCAGTCAGTGGGATTCAGCCCCAGCGCCTTTGCTTTGACCAAGATGTGTCCCCCGCGAACACTAGGGACGGGCACGTCTTTGACGGCAGCCTCCCCCTTTTCGGTACAAATTATGGCTCTACCGGTTGACATGGTGGGTGGACCAAAGGTTGAAGATAGATGGTGGGCTCAAGGTTGACGATGAGGTGACGGGAGCATCAGTTGAAATATTTCGGACTAGTTGGGGGCATCTCCGCTCGTTGGATGTGACGCAATCTATCATCCCAAGAACCTTTAATGTTTCAACGTCACGTCGATTACAAACCTTTCGTTGTCCATACACTGGGTAGTTCGATTACAAATCCAGTCCTTTTGGTCTGTAAGTATTCCCGCTCCCCACACTAGCACTCGCTCTTTCTCCCTACCCGCGACCCTCCGAAAGACTATAGACGATCACTGCTTTGGACCTTTGTTTTAGAAGGGTTAGGGTAGCACGCTGAGTTTGCATGTGAAAATGATTGAGCCCATCTCTGACCACCATGAGATGATGATTTAAATTGTGAGTGGCAGCTTATGGTATACACAAATCGGGTTATGAAACTCGCTGATGACTTATGAAGGTCTTGTTCTAAGTTGTGATACTTCAAGCCTGCCTTGTAAAACACGCCAAATGTACTTCATCTTACCCTCTGACCTACAATGTCGGGTTGATTTTATGTGTCTTTCTACGATGATAGTCCTGCATCACCCGGGCCATTCCTAATTAATGATGATACCTGACAATCTTGTTGGTTCTGTCTAGTAGGTGGAACGCGATCGCCAGCCTCGTCGTACTGCATCAACCCGCGTGAAAACCTAAAAATGACTGAAGACTTCAGACTAATTCAAAATATCCTCAAGAGCTGTTAAAGGGTGGCTTGTGCCATTAGAGGTCAGGCATATTGAGGCAAGTGCCAATTGAGTACCTGCGCGTTCAAGTTCAACAGCAAATACTACCATGCACATAGGCTTAATCAACCGGGTCGTACAGGACAGTGAATTCTAGCAATGTCCAGGTTATAATTTCAATGCTATCAACTCTGTGTGGCACCAAATCGTACATTTGAGGTCGAGAGCAAACCCGTCTCACTAATATTCTGCAAAATGCCCGGCTGTAGCTTCTCCAGCTTCCCACAGAGCAGATCCCAGATATACGCCGCTCTTTCATCATCCAAGGCAATGGGAGCATAATCTTGTACAGCGCCAGCCCGCATGTACTTTCCATGTGTCCGTCTCCCCGCCGACGCAGTCTGGACCACCAACCGTGAGCCCTGTTCAGCGGTGCGAGCCGAGATCAGTTCGAATATTTTGAACAGAAATTTGGTTACACCTCTGAGATCTGCAGAGAGCTCCGTTTTACAAAAACACGGGTCAACAGAGTTGATGACAATCGGGTTCGAGGAGGTGTTGTCGACGGGATCGACGGCAGCGCACAGCTTTCTGATTATGTACAATTGCAGAAGCTTTGAGAGATTGTACCTTGACGACACGAGTTTGGTCAGAAGTTTTCGGAGTTAAGACAAATGGGAGGCGACCGTCTTACTGATTCATCTTATTTACACGCGATTCGTCCTTGAACCAGGTGAAAATATCTCCGCCGTGTTCCTCCGGATACTTGGCAACGTCGTATAAGGCTGAATTTACGATGGTCAGGTGCGCTATGGTTTCGTAGTCCCGGGCCGTCTTCTTGAGCTTCGGGATTAGCTGCAACGCAAGCAAGAAAGTGCCGATGTCGTTGACGGCGAGGGTGCGCTCGGTGTCATAGACGACCTTAAATCCGACGGAGCCGATGCCAGCATTGCTGATAAAGGTGTCTAATCGCGGCAGTGTATTGGCCCGAAGAACAAAGTCCTTGATTGATGAGGGTGACTCGAGATCGACTTCCCACACCTGAATGATTTCAGGGGAGCATTTTAAGAGCGTCTCAATCTCTGATTTGGCCTCGGCGCCCCGTGCCGAGCTACGGCAGCCAAATATGACTTTGTCGGCTCCAAGGCGAATGACATGTTTGGCGATCTCCTTGCCTAGACCTCTATTCGCGCCGGTGATGATGACGGTCTTGGAGGCGAAAGAGGCGGAGGGCTTTGGGATGTCAAGGACGAATTGGGTGTGGAGAAAATCGCCCAGTGAAGGCATTTTGATAGTGAAAGTGGTTCTGGTTCTTTCCGACAAGCTTCACTCCATAATTGAGCCCTCTGCTCCATTTTTATTTTGTCTTTCAAGTCGGCTGTACCTGGATGATGAAATGGGCTATCGGCGATATACGTGTGTAAGTCCACGGACTTAGATGATACTCGCGAGGGCGGGACAGGCCGTCAGCTCCGCGGACTTAACATAAATACACCTAACCCATGTTCCGAACTTCCTGCCGCGTCTCGTCTCCTCCTGATTATACTGCAGTCAAGCATTACGGGCCGCAATTCAGATCCTCATCACCGAGACTATCATGGACTCCCAAGGTGATGCGATGTCCGCACGGTCTGTTGACCAATCTCGCAGGCGTCTCCGGCGACACCGCATCCCCCTGTCGTGTGACCCCTGTCGCACCAGAAAGTGAGCAGACCAATACTCTTATGGACCAATTTTAGGAGCAACCTATTCTCAGGATCCAATTTCTGACAGACTTTCAGACTCAAGTGTAATCGGGAGAAGCCCTGCCAGAATTGCTTGGCCCGGGATGAGCAGGCTTCTTGTAAATTCCGCGGATCTACGCAAGGCGCGGTCCCGAATGCCCACCGCGGCAACAACGGGGATGAGATGCGCCAACGGATCGATCACTTGGAGTGCCTAGTCAAGAAACTGATCGCTCGACGCCAGAACACGTCATCACCCAGTGACAACACTGCTGAGACGACTGAAGCCCCCAAAGTTGAGGCCAGGTCAGCCTCCAAAGCCCAGGAGGCTGCTGGTCCCAGCAGAGCGCTGATAGACGGTGTCCGTTCTATGTATTTGAGCGGAGACGACTGGCAAGGTGTGCTCCAGGAGGTATTGTAGTTCTCCCAAGTCTGACACCCTCAAGTCTTTCAATTTCTGAGCACTTGACCCGTCTTTAATGCTGCTCGTTTGTTTTCTTGTTTACGTTTCAGCTTCGCCCTTTTCTCGTTCCCTAAGGCCCTGAGTATCGTGGGCCACATCGACCATCATAGGTATTCATGGCTAAACTCGGTCAGTCAGATCAACCAGCTCAAACGTACATGGAACCGAGGGCAGGACAGCGATAGCGACTATAGCTCGCCTCCGGTGTTCTCGCACACGGTTGATGGATCGAGCCTACTTTTTAACGAGGTCAAGCCACTTGAACACATGGAGGTTCTCTCCACTTTGCCATCTAAGGTTCAGGTTGATAGACTCGTGAGCAAATTCTTTGATAGGAATAATTTCCCTATAAGTGTGCCCCGTAAGTCGCTCATTTTGTGCCGGGATGCAAACCGCTCATGGATGATTAGCTATTCTCCATGAACCAACTTTCATGCAAGAGGTATGTTCTGCAGCTGCACGTCCCATGTTATTCCTATCTCTCCTTCAGCTAATACATTTGAATTAATAGTACAATGAGCACTGGTCAGATCCGTCACGGACCAACTTCATCTGGCTGGGCCTCCTGTACTCCATTCTCAGCATCACGATGCTGGCGTATTACCAGCATGGAGAGCCATCAGAGTATGAGGGCATCTCGGAGTCACTATTCCAGCTTTATAGGATGCGCACGGCACAATGTCTACTAAGCGGTGACATTTCGAAGTGCCTGCCACATACTGTGGAAACCTTGCGCTTCAATGCCACCGCTGAGCTCAACCGCAAGGATGACAACCGTCGAGGCCTTTGGCTAATGACCGGCGTCGTTGTTCGCGCCGCCATCAATATGGGGTATCATCTTGATCCTTCCAACGCTCCGGGCATCTCTGCGCTGCAAGCAGAATATCGACGCCGCACATGGCTCTCTGTAATCAGTATGGATGACATGGCCTCTTTTCTCGGCGGCTTTCCTCGAATGGGATCGGCGATACACTAGGATACCAAAGAACCGCGCAACCTCTACGACTGGGAGTTATCTGAGGATACTGCCACTCCGCCTCCCCCTCCACCGCTGACTGAAGCCACCCCGGCGACATACCTAATTGTTAAGGGGCGCCTGTTCTGTGCGTTAGGACGCGTTGCCGATGTCAACAGTGCTCCAGGTCCGGTCTCGTACGAGACCATCATCGAAATCGATCGCGCGGTGCAACATGCGTACCAGAGTATTCCTCCGCATATGAAAGTGGATTCCATGGTTGATGACAACAGCAGGCCCAACCAGGTGTCACACTACTCCAATATGGGCTTACTATGCACGTACCACAAAGGCATGTGTATGCTGCATCGGAAATTCTTGGCCAAGGGAAGAGCCGAAGGCCGTTTCAAGGTCTCTCGAGACCGATGCATCTCGTCTGCTCTGCGGTTGCTGGATTTCGAGCTCAGCCTACAGCCATCATTCTACAGAATCTCTCAGACCCGGCAGATGCTGACTCTCGCCGCGATGATTCTGTTTCTAGAGTTGGAGCTGAGGCGACATAACCCCGATACAGAGGCTTGTCCGGACAGCAGCATTCTTTTACAGGCATTGGAGAAAACATGTTCCCGTTGGGCAGAGGTGGTGGGAGTCTGTGACGATGCTCGGAGAGTTCACGGATCTCTATACGGTATGCTTACGAGCTTTAATGCTGGTAGTGGCATCGCTTCTACTGGATCTTCTCAAACGACATCTCCCGAAGCACCAGTTGAGTCTTCGACGCTAAGTATGCAGTTCAACCCATACACTTTTAACGTTCCTTTAGAGGATCAGCTATCCACTATGGATCTTGATTGGGTCAGTACACCACTTCCGAAATTGGGAGTGCTCTTAACTGACAACTTAGGCCACATGGGACGCCTTTATCGAGGAGGCGAACCAAGAATCTGGGCCCATATATTAGACGTTCAGTGGAGACAAGGCATATACATGGTCAGGATATGTTGTTGTTGGAGCTTTAGTATACGTCTCATATTCTTCATGCGGTTTCCTTGTAATCCAGGGTCTTCTAGAAGTCGTCGTAACTCCTCAGCGACACGCAGCCTTCACATCACCGTTCCAATCTTTATGCTGATGCAGCCGACTCCATCCCAGAAGTGCGATGGAGAGAAGAGCGAGGACCTTGCTCTGATCTTGGGCTGCAGTTCGTCGAAATGACGAATTTTGAGGTCAAATCAGGTCCTCGACCAGGCCATGGTCGTTGGAGCAAGCATTTGACCCCATCATTAATTACAGCCACTCAGAGCAACAGTCGCCCAAGTCCTGCCGCCGAGCGCATCAAAGCCTCGATCTCCTCCGCCTCACGCCTGATGACCGGATCGCTGGGCGCCTGCTGTCGCGCAATGTCAATGAGTGACTTAGCAGCATCCATGTTGCCCAGAACCCGCTCTATCGACGCAGCCCGGAACGAGAGCTTCGCCATCTGCTGCAGATTCGGCCGCCAGTCCGTCGTGAAGTTGTCCCCGGCGGCCATCGCAGACTTGACGTGATAGTCGGCCTTGCCACAATAGTAACGGATCTTGGTCTGGTCGGACTCTGACGTCTCTCGTAGGAAGACCAGGATGTTCTGCGCGCAGTTAAGACACACCTGGTAATACGTCTCGGCAATGGCGTGGAGGAAGCTCTGGCCTCCGTTCGCTGCGACCTGCTGCCAGAGATTACCGTTCCTGATGAGCGCAACCTTGATGTAACCCGTAGTATACGCTTCCGCAGCCTTGTGGAACTCTTTCTGCCTGAAGTAGCGGTTGCCCAGATCTTTGTTTCGTTTGAAGTCCGCCAAGACCTCTTCAGGCATGGGAAGGTCTTCTTCGGCGACGGCCTTTTTCACAGACTCTGCCAGCGAGGCAGAGACGCTGCCATCGACGGAGAAGTGGGAGAAACCGTGTAAATGGTGACGGTAGGGCTGGAGAAGCCGCTCCTGGTTCTTCTCGCCCATGAAGCCTGTGCTGATAGTAGAGTCAAAAGGATTGTGAATGGTCAGGTTGTGTTTGGTGAGGCTCCCGAAGCCCCTGACCATTAAAGTCCCTCTGACGGCAAGGGTTTCACAGAATAGGTCAAGGTCACGATGGAGGATGACCAGGTCGACATCGGTATCATTCTTGGGGCCAGGGAAGTCTTCAGGCTGATCGCATCTAAATTCGATCGAATGGGTCATTACGTAGCCCCTGAACCTGTCCCTCGAAAGTGCAGTGGTATGGATGATGGGAATTTGCCTCGCGAGCAAGAAACCCTTGATCACTTGGCCAACTCCTTGAGCGCGGATCCGAATGAATTGGTTGCCTCGAAGCATAACATCCCTAGCCTCCGTATGGACTTGGCGGCTGGTCTGTAGGATCTGTATCTCGCTCGGGTGTCTTATTGTTGCCATGCCTTCAGGTAACCAGAGAAGGTCGGCCTGCTCGACCCGGCGCAGCTTCGCAGGCGGAGGATCGCAGAGAATGACATGGTAAATAGCGTTCCGGACTTCAATAGGGAGATCGAGAAAACGAAATGGTCTAGGCGCGATGTCCGCCATGATGTGCTTTGACGGAGAAAGTGACTACGTCCGCATTGCCAGACCCAGCTTGATTGATACTGTGTAATGAGTTATGGAAACAGGAAGCTTATCTTATCTCGCGACCATTCTGACAGGCTTACCTCAGCAGGTTCCGGTTATCGCCGAACCAACGACCTCGACAGCAACATAGCGCGATCATCATCTCAAGGGCAATTATATCATCCTCAACTGACTTTCTAGCAACACATAGGAAATGCACAGCTTGTGTGATGATTCGCACTTCGTATTTTCACATTATGGCTCAAATAATAGCTGTTGGTATCTGCACACGAATATCAAAATCCATAAAACTGCGAACCTAATCGCAAACAAGAAAGCAAGTAAAATCAGCTTGAGCTCTCGTCAAACCCGGTCGAAAAGTAAACCTAAGCAACTTGTTTCTCGAGGTGCTGTTCCAAAACGCTGTCCTTAACCTCACCAACGTCACCGATCTCACCCATAGACGGTGTCCAATGGAGCATGACCTTGTCCCCGGTGAACAACTTGTCAATCTGCTCCAGTGTGAGGTTCTGCGTCTCCGGATAGAAGAAGTAGATCAAAGGCAGGAAGCAGAAGTTGAAGACTTAGGAGAGGTCAGTTTGGATTTTATCGCAAAAGCCGGTTTTCCCTATACAGGCGTGGTGATACATACCGCAGAAATAAATATACGTGCGATAACCGATATTGCCGATACTGACTGGAGTGATCTCGACCACGAGGAATGTGAAGATCCAGTTCGACGCTGATGCGAGTGCAGCAGCTCTCTGACGGATCGCCAGTGGAGCATATTCAGCAGGAACTATATCGAGGTCAGATTTCAGGAACGACGACCAGGGCCGATGAGCACAGAAGAACGGAGTGTAAGACTTACGCAACCAAGGAATGGCCAGCAATCCGATAGCAAAAAAGAAGTTGAATGCGAACAGCATAACTGACGCTACAATACCCGCGGAAGCTGAGCCATCAGACACGGTCCCAGCCAGGATTGCCATACAGCAGCCTTGTCCGGCAGCGGCGAAGAGCATCAGCTTGCGCCGGCCCAGTCTGTCGATGATCCAGATCGGGATTAAAGAGCTCAGAAAATAAGCCACGCCGTTAAACCCGGCAAGTAACATGGACATGTTGTGGGTAAGTCCGACAGACTGCTGAACTATTTATAGATGTTAGCTGATGGCTATAGTATGGGGAGACTATGCCCTTGAAGTAATGGCACAACTTTGTACAGTCGTTGAGCATCGGGTGGGCTTTTAATGGCATGTAGCACAGTGAGAGGTGAGACTGGCGATGTGAAAGGAGACGCTGGTTAGCTTACAGATGACGGGTGCATAGTATGTGATCAAATTAATTCCACTGAGTGAAGTCGCTGTTAGCGTGTGTATTCCATGTGGCTTCGGAGTCTGACACAAGACCCAGCGGCTCAAGGGAGGAAGAAGAAAGGTGATGGACATACGAGATCTGTTGCATGAACTGGCCTCCAATACCCAACATAGTCCGATAGAAGAACTTTTGCGGCCCATTCTTGAGCAGTGCCTTGTAGGAGCTGCCATGGGCTGCCTCTCTCTCCTCGTCGATGGCGTGCTGGATCTCTGCCATCTCTCTGTTGACAAAGTCCTCGTCTGGTTTCTTGCTGGGGAGCAAGGCTAGGAGGATGTGGCGGGCGTCGTCGTGTCGGTCTTGCGCAATGAGCTGATTCCCCCCGAGCATTGGTTAGTTTTGAAGCCCCGCATAATACGGAATGATAGGATTGGGTCTTACCCATCGTGGAGACTCTGGCAAGAGAAGCATAAGGACGATTGTGAGAACAGCGAACAGGCATTGCAAAGCCAATGGGAATCGGAACTGGGCGTGGTTATCAACATAGGACATCCCGTCTGTATAGAGACTAGTGTCAGCGATTTTCCAAGCAAGGCTCAACATTTGTGTGAGATGAGAGGTGACATTGAATGAGCTTGCTACCCGAGAGGATCCTGTTCGACGATCCGGTTTGTTGTGGTAAATTTGGTATATAGAAATCATGTCCCGACTTACAGTCTACCCAGTACGCAGTCATAACGCCAAAGATATTGATAGCAAGCTCGATGCTAAGCTATAACATGTCGTCAGTGGGGTGTTTTTGGAAGAGACCAAGGCATAGTGATTGTAAAGCTTACCCCTTTACCACGCTTATCCGCCTGCATCAACTCGGAATGCCACACAGCTTCCGGGAGTGTTAGCACGTCAACCGTGTCAATAGTACGAGGAGGATGAGGCGCGCAGGCACAGAATAAACTCACGAATGGTACTAGTGTTCATGCCATTCCCTAGGCCAGCCACAATGCGCCCAACAATGAGATGAGGGATTGAATATGCAGATGCCTGAAGTGCTCCGCCAACAACCAGTATAAGACAACCGATCAATATCGTCAGCCGGCGGCCGAGCTTCTCTCCGAAGACCATTGCGAGAATGGAGCCGAAGAAGCATCCAATCTCGTAGATTGCAACGACGGTGCCCTGAAGGGACGCGCTGCCGTGGGAGCCCTCGTTGGTGTCGATCTCGGGGAACTGGGCTGTGAAGGCTGAGCCCGTCAACAGCCCTGACATGACGCCCTGGTCATATCCGACTAGTCATTGTGTAAGTTAGTAACTGCTCGTGCGGGAAGTATCTGCACATCTCGACAAGACAAGGCTGTCTGCGCCTCTTCCTGTACATCTGACAATACCAGCCAATTGGCGGCGGAGGGATAGTAGACACAGAATAACTATACGCACACAGAAGAAAGCCGGATCCGGCTGCTGCTGTAATTGCCCAATGCAACGGGCGGCCTGTGAGAATCGTCATTTTCGATATGGGGCTGATGCACGAGAGAGGAGGATGATAACAGCGTTGGAGTCAAGGATATAGTCGTTGTTATATATTTTTTCGCTAAACCTGCCGGTCAGGCCCGTGTCATTGCAACTGAAGCGAATGCGCCAACTCTTGGATACCCCAGCTGTGCGTAAATAACCCGGGGATCATGGGGGATAACATCAGCTAAACCATCAACCCCAACACTTGGCCTCAAATCCTAATTAGATTCTTGAATTGATCTGAGGGAAGAAGCCGCACCCGATGTTTGATGACGACGTTGGTATCCATCCTCATCGGGCCATTTCTCTCTCAGAGCAAACTTCGACACCAGGGGGGATGGGGTGTTTGATCCGCTTGCCGCAGGTCCCACTGCCGGTTTTCCTGGGGTCCCCGTAAAAAGTTTTCCGGGGAAGAGGAGGGCACATCACCGCTTTGGGGCAGAGTCATGCAGGCCGCGCTTCGACTTTCCTAGTTCGCCATTGGGGAAGCTGCGCGACCGAGTGGGGTGTTCTCGTTCCCGTTCCCGGCGGGAAGATTCTTTTCCCACGTGTTTGCATTAGTTGCTTTTCATCAGATGGAAGATATTAAGCTCAGGTTTTACTCGAGTTTGTTGAGACGTTTTGAAAGGCCAAATAGGCAGCGTGAAGCGGGGTTTGACCCGTTGCTCGGTCCCGCTGCCGGGCATGTCAACAATGTATCTAGATGGAGCCATGCTTAGACCTACGATTCTAGGAACGGACTGTTGCCGAATGCTCCAACATAGGATTTGCGGCGAAAGCCATAATCGATATTGATATGACGATTGCTTCTAGAAAATCGCTCGCCTCCTGCAGTTTTCTCCCATAGTAAAGACCTTCTCTTTCATTCTCTTCCGATCAAACATAGACTGTCGTCATTCCGTCGCTTTTTCGCAGCTTGCTCCCTTTAGAATTTAGATCGTACTTCCTCTCAATCGCGTCTCAATCGTCCATAACACCCACAACTCTCGTTACCCTCGAACATTCGTAAAAGATGGGTGAACAAATTGCCGACTTGAAGCTCCCGGCGGACGTCCCAGAGTCCAGGGTGACACCAGCAAACGTTTCTCACACACAATTGTTCTCACTGAGCGGCAAGACCATCGCAATCACGGGAGGCGGCCGCGGCGTTGGCATCACACTCGCCGCGGCGGTCCTCGAGGCCGGCGGTAACGTCGCCTGCCTGGACATCCTCGAGACGCCCGCCGCGGAGGAGTGGACCGCGATCGAGAAGACGGCCAAGACATCTGGGCTCAAGCTCTCGTACCGCCGGGTCGACATCACAGACGAGGAGAACCTCTCGAACATCCTCGACGAGATAGAAAGAGAGGCGCGGGAGGCGGGCGCCCCATTCTACGGCACGATCGCGTGTGCCGGCATCCAGCAAAAGACCCCGGCCATCGAGTACCCCAAGTCCGACTTCGAGCGCATGTTCAACGTCAACGTCACCGGCACCTTCCTCACCGCGAAGCACACGGCGAGGATCTTGATCAAGAATGGTGTGAAGGGCAGCATTGTGATGATTGCCTCCATGTCTGGTGACATCGCCAACCGCGTAAGTCTCGGAAGCGTTTCCTCAGGAGGCCTGAGTGTATTCTTGCAAAAGCTGACGCCTTTCCTTCCAGGGTTTGACATGTTCCGCGTACAACAGCAGCAAAGCCGCAGTACAGCAACTGTGCCGCTCCGTAGCGCAAGAGTGGGGCCAATATGGCATCAGGGTGAACACTCTGTCCCCGGGGTATATAAGGACGGCTATGACAGACGCGCTCTTGGCCACAAACCCCGACTTGGAGAAGATTTGGATGGCCGGTGCACTCCTCGGGAGGCTTGGGGCGCCAGAGGATTTCAAAGCCCCCGCCGTTTTCCTCTTGTCGCAAGGCAGCTCATTCATGACAGGGGCCGACCTCAGGGTGGACGGAGGACACTGTGCCTCTGCATAGGTAGGTAGGATCGTGTTAGAAAATACCAAACAAATTTGTGAACAGCTCAGCCTCCGTCGAGATCTCCCCAGAATGTCCTGAGGTCGTCAGCTCGCCACTTTGCACCCCAGCCGGTCTCCTTCTCGATAAGATCATACGTCTTGAGGATTGCGCGGTGCTCGGACGGATTAGACATGATGCGCCCTGCTATCCAGAGAGGCTGTATGCAGTTGGTCCAGCAGGCATGATCGGTGTTCGATATCGATATGGCGCAGATCCTACGAGCATGCCAGAGCATGGACCGAGTTCCAGCAGGCAGCCTTGTGCCCCGCGGGATTCTCTGCAGCATCAGAAGAGCGGCGGTATGATACATTTGGTTTCCTGAAATAGCGGACGGGTTGGAGAACAGAAGTATTGGGAACGGTCGTTCAGGCTCAGTTTCTAACTGTGGCAGGTCGAGAACCGGTCTCATCTCTGGCGGACGGAAGTGGTACCAATCGTTGAGACGCGAAAAGAGACTACTCCAGCGCCGACTGAAATCCTCGCGGCCTTTGTTGCTGTCGGCAAATAGGTCCATGGCCTCAGCACAGAGGTGCACGATGTAGTTGGCGTACATGTCAAACCCCGCAGCACTGTAAGCAAGGCGGGTATTTTCGTCTGCGGCTGGCTTTGGCAGCCAACTCTCGATCGGAATAATAGTCCGCTCGTCTGAGATGAGTGCACCGCACAGATCTGGAAATCGAGACAAATTGGTGAGCAGCCAGACTCGTCAGAGGCTTGAAGTCAGAGGCTTGAAGGGTAGGCAATTGAGGACTCACCCATGCGTGCAAAACACCAGAAAAGGGCCTGCTCCAGTCCACCAGAAAATCCATTGATACCCAATGATAGGATCAAGCTGGCAGAACCATCTAGATGCCGACGCCACATTTTTGGAGAACCTGAATCCAAGTCAGCTACTGTGACCGGGAGGCCAGCTTGGAAAAATGCTGTGTGCAACTTACAGCTCATCATCTCCAGAACGCAGAGAACAACACATGATGCCACCACGGTCGTTGTTCTTGTCTGCAGCTGCGGCACAAGCTGATGAATAGCTTCCTGGTACAGTCCTAGGCTTGTGACAGGTCTGTCTGGGGATTTCCGCTCCAGTTGCCGGGCTGAAAGTGCAAGCATTGAGAATCGCAAGTGAGGATGTTCTCGTGCCAATGGCGGCAAGACGCGAACGAACCGTCGCTGATTGTCAAACTTGTCGAGCTAAGTAGAATGTGAGCATGCCGAATGCTCCATCTGATGGGAGACCTTTTTTCGTAGGGAAGACACACTCACCCATGGACCGATTTCGTCTACCCAGTTCTTCCATAGTTCAAATTCTTCCTGTTGTGACAGCTCACTGAGTCGGGGGGTTGTGCGCGACAAAGTGACGTCGTCCAACGGCGATACAGTGTCCGAAGTGTGAGGATTCGGAGGTAAACACTCCTCGACGGACTGGCCTTCAGCTCGGGTCGTCGCGTGCGCTGTCTCTGGGCATTCTGGTGTCCCACATCGGCTTGGGAAAGCTGAGCGAGCTGCGTAAAAAGTGTGGCTCCTCAGAGCAGAGTGGAATTCCAGGTATGCCGAGCCAGGCAAGAATATTCCATCGTGTGACATGCCTTCAGAACCCGGACTGGCAATACTTGGGTTATTGCTGTGGTTTGTCGGGTGCAACAGTGCACTCTGAGATGCATCGACGTTAGGAGGCGCCCCAGGGGCTGAGCATCCCAGGTCAAGCAATTGGGCAGCTGCAGAATGAATCATGTCGTACGAATGCGGCGACAAGATATTTGCTGAGCTCTCAATGTTCGAAAGGTGACCGGGAGCCGGCGTTACAGGTGCTGAGGCAGCATCAGTGCCATGTCCCGAGCTGCCTGTTGCGGTCAGCGAAGCCACGTCGTCTCTCTGGCCAGACAACGTGGAAACTGTGCTGTCCTTGGTAGATTTCGGGGATCCACGCGGTTGTTGATCCCTCAGGTCTTGCTGATCTGACGTCTTATGAGGTTGGCCTGCGACAGGGCCGCCGCTGGGGGACATGTTGGACTCATTCCAATAGTCTCGGATGACCTCGCTGGTCACATCAATGATCTGGCATAATTAGAACATACAACGTTTTGAGCATTTTTGATCGGACTCTTACCTCGACATCTCCGCTAGGTTGGCCTTTCGCCGTCTCAAGCATCGACGGATGGCTGGCGGGAATAGACTCGACGTGCTCAGGACGGAAGACGAGCCGCACGCCCCATTCGCACGGCACTCCCCTCAGGGAGCACTCCTTACAGGAGGGTCTTTGCTCATCACCTACTCACCATCGTATCTGATTAGAAAGATATGGACGTCATGGCTTATGGATGTATGGCTAGACTGGTCCGCGTTGTGCTGGGAAACAGTGTGGCGATGTTGTTGCCGCGGTGGGCTACTCACATTTCTTGCGCTTGCGCCTGCAGTTCCAGCACCCAGTTCGCGTTCGGACGTGCTTGGCCCTCGGGTTGCGACGAGCAGCCTGGGCCTGGCGAGAATCGCGGGCCCGCCGGCTTCCCCCTCGGAGTGAGGCCGAAGCGCTGTCGACGGTCATTGTCACCTGCGGGACAGGACCGCCTGGATGCAGTCTATGCAGTCTATGGAGAGACCGTTGAGTCGGCGGTGGCTTCAAGTGCCTCCCATCGTGTGCAACGACGGTGCCAGACCCGCGACGTCGGGTCGGGTGCGTTACAGTGGGCTCAGCACTGTCGCGATGAATCGCCGACGTCCTCGCCACCTGGCGGCTTGGTGACACACCTGGCCGACGGCTGTGTGCTGCTTGAGATATCTTCCTTGGAAGAGAGCAAGGCGCTCGCTCGGTTAATTCGCAGCCCGGCTTTCCTGATCCGTCGGGTTTGATTCGAAGTTTGGGGCCGCGTGACTGAATTGCCTCTAGCCTTCCCGTGGTTGGGGTCGCATTGGGTAGACCTTGGACTGGTGGGGTGCCTGGGGTCATGACTCTCCTCCACTCGAAACTTGCTAGGCGAGCAGCGGAAGTTGGTACCGCCCCTCAGGGCGCTTCGGACTTCCTCGAATGCAGAATAGGCAGCCTGAGACACCCGACTCGGGCGCCATCGTAGCCCTTCTCCAACGGCACTTGGCCACCCTGGGATGGCAGACATCGTGGGGGGCACAGAGCACGATATATGAACGGCGGTCTTCATCATGGCCGACCAAGTCCTCCAGTCCTTGCCGTGGACAAAGCACACATCTCCCCTGCTCTGACACCTCCAAAATGGCTCCTTCAGTAGTAGATGTCCCCACAGACACAGTCTCACACCTGCCGTTGAAACTCTCAGCGAACGGTGACAAGACGAACGGAGGCCATGCCAGCATCTCAACACTTGAGCTCAAAGACGTCGCAAAGACGGATCTCGTCCTGCGGACCTTCAGATGCCTCATTGCCGACCTTTGTGAGCAGTTCAAGGGCGGTCACCCTGGGTATGTACCCGCACTGTTCGTGCCATTTCTCACGAGTGATGGCTGATGAGCGGCTGTTTTCACAGGAGCGCTATGGGAATGGCAGCTATCGGGGTCGCATTGTGGAAATATGTGATGCGTTACTCGCCGGAGAACCCAAGCTTCTTCAACAGAGACAGATTCGTTCTCTCAAATGGTGAGTTATTCTGTCTCCCGACCATATCCCAGGCCCACGAAACAGATGTTGAAAGTAATGCAGGCCACTGCTGCTTATGGCAGTACACATTCATGCACCTTGTCGGCTACAAGAACATGACGCTTGACCAGCTCAAATCCTACCACTCCGCTCGGACCGACTCCATCTGCCCAGGACACCCCGAGATCGAGCACGAGGGCATCGAGGTGACGACGGGGCCCCTTGGCCAGGGCATCGCGAACGCCGTGGGCATGGCCATAGCCACCAAGCAGCTGGCTGCCACATACAACAAGCCCGGCTTCCCCGTAGTAGAGAACACAACGTGGTGCATGATCGGCGACGCATGCCTGCAGGAGGGCGTCGGGCTGGAGGCCATCTCGCTGGCCGGCCACTTCAGGCTGAACAACCTCGTCGTCGTCTACGACAACAACCAGATCACCTGTGACGGCTCGGTGGACCTGACCAACACCGAGGACGTCAACGCGAAGATGACGGCATGTGGCTGGAAGGTTATTGACGTCCTGGATGGCAACCACGACGTCGAGGGCATTGTCGCCGCCCTGGTCGAGGCGCGCGCGAGCACCGACAAGCCCGTCTTCATCAACATCCGCACCGTCATCGGAATCGGCAGTAAGGTGGCCGGCGATGCAAAGGCGCACGGTGCGGCCTTCGGCGCCGACGACGTCGCCAACATCAAGAAGAACGCGGGCTTCGACCCCGAGAAACACTTCCAGGTGTCACAGGAGGTGTACGACTATTTCGCCGAGATCAGGAGAAGGGGTCGTGGTTTTGAGCAGGAGTGGAATGACCTAGTCTCGTCATACGGGGGCGAATACCCAGACCTGGCCAAAGAGTTCGGGCACCGCGTGCGCGGCGAGTTTCCAGAGGACTGGACAAAGCTCATCCCCAGGAAGGAGGAATTCCCGACGGCACCAACGGCCTCGAGGAAATCCGCGGGACTGGTCTGCAACCCCCTGGCTGCCAAGTTGAACAACTTCATGGTCGGAACAGCCGACTTGAGCCCTTCGGTCAACATGATCTGGAAGGGCAAGACAGACTTCCAACATGTGAGCGCCCAGCCTACCCGGGCCCTTCTACTTCACCGAACTGACTGACTGACCTTTCTCTCCCCAGCCTGACCTCCGGCCCACATGCGGCATCACCGGCGATTATTCGGGCCGCTACATCCACTGGGGCGTCCGCGAGCACGCCATGGCGGCCATCTCCAACGGCCTCGCCGCCTACAGCAAGGGCACCATCCTCCCCGTGACCTCGTCCTTCTTCATCTTCTACATCTACGCGGCACCGGGCATCCGCATGGGCGCCCTGCAGCGCCTGCAGGCCATCCACATCGGCACCCACGACAGCATCGGCACGGGCGAGGACGGCCCCACCCACCAGCCCGTCGAGCTGGCCGCCCTGTACCGCGCCATGCCCAACCTGCTGTACATCCGCCCCTGCGACAGCGAGGAGGTCGCGGGAGCCTTCGTAGCCGCCCTGTCCGCCCGCGACACCCCCTCCATCATCTCGCTGTCGCGCCAGAACCTCGAGCAGTACCCGGCCCACTCGTCGCGCGACGGCGTCCTCCGCGGCGCTTACCCCTTCATCGAGGACGAGAGCGCCGACGTCACCCTCATCGGCGTCGGCGCCGAGATGGCCTTTGCCGTGCGCGCCCGCGACGCCCTCCGCGACCGCCACGGCTTGCGCGCCCGCGTCGTCAGCTTCCCCTGCCAGCGCCTGTTCGACGCCCAGCCGCGCGAGTACAGGGCCGAGGTGCTGCGGTACCGAGGCTCCAAGGCAGCGCCGCGCGTCGTCGTCGAGGCCTACGCCGCCAACGGCTGGGAGCGCTACGCCGATGCCGGCTACTCCATGAGCTCCTTCGGCCACTCGCTGCCGGGCGCCGCCGCCTACAAGTACTTTGGCTACGACCCGGAGCTGATCGCTTCGCGCGTCGCCGCCTTCGTTGGAGAGTGGAAGGAGCGCGGCCCTGAGGAGTTGAGGGGAGAGTTCCGCGATTTGAACCTTGGGGCTGGGGACCACTAGGCTTTTTGGCCTCGCTATTGTATATACTATATTTGTGGTGTTGAATGATGGATATGTAGACGACATGTACGCGTAATGAGCATGGTTTTTGCTTCAAACCACTCTGCCAGTTGCTTGATGACAGGTCCGTCGACTTGGATCCACGGCTAGAATTCTGGCTGAGAAAAACTTGCCCAGTTGAGAGCTCATTTGTACAATGCGGACGAATCTACGCTTTTAAGAACAGACAAGCGTGTTCGTCAACGTAGCGGTCAAGGACCTTTGGTTTGCTTACGAACAGGAGAGGAGCCGAAGTGTTCTTTTGAGAAAGGAATTGATACTGGTATCTAAAATGAATCCAAAAAAAGTGGTCTATCCAGCCGAAACCGCAAGATCGCGTTCTCCAGAAATGTGTCAGGGATATTTCCAGCCCGTGAAAACCCGTCTTCAAATGTTTTTCAATATGGGAATCATGAAACGCCACTGTCAAAGGTCTTCACCCAAGAATCGAGCCTAGTCAATGACCATGGCCGGGGTGAATCGAACAAGAACCAACAAAGAAAAAAAAAAAGAAGCTGCATAACGCCGGGAACAAGTGTATCCAGAAGTCGCGAGGAAATCAAGCTTAGCGGCCACCATAGTCGCTAGCATAGCCAATCTCGCCGAAACCCTCAGTCATGCCACCAGGGCCAAACCCAGTCCCTGGCCCGGAAACATATCCGTCATCATTCTCATTCTCAAGGTCAGACGCATCGAAGCTTGACCGACCGCTGAGATCGTCTCCCATGTCGCTCACGTCACCCTGCATGTTGGCTGCCCCCCAGTCCATGTTTGCCAGCGCTGGGTATTGCGCCAACAGCGCCTGAGGAAGCATGTAGCCTCCTGCAGATGGGTAGCTTGGGTTTTCGAGGGCTGGCGGTGCCATTAGACCACCCATTGCCATCTGCTGATGTTGTGCAGCCGCAGCCTGCTGTGCCGCTAGTCGCTGCTCGCCCCATTGACGCTGCCGCTCGATCATCTCCTCGTCGAGGAGTGGCTTGATACAGATACGGCCAGCTTCAGAGCGGAAATGCCGTCCAAGCGCGTCAGCACGTGCGAAGCGCCTTCCACAGCCCCATTGTCCGCCGGCCTTGAGGTCACCCTTGCAGACAAATTTCTTCTCTCCAGAATGGAGACCCTCATGGCGCTTCCGGTCATGCTGTCGTGCAAAAGCCTTGCCGCAGACAGTGCATACGAAGGGCCGCTCGTCGGTGTGGGTGCGAAGGTGAGAGCGCAGGTTGTAGGCACGGGTGAAGCGCTTGGGGCAGAGAGAGCATTGGAAAGTCGCAGGGTGTTTCTGCACGCGTTTGGGGCCTCCGGAAGTGTCTTGGCTGCCCTCGCCCTCCACGAGTCGAAGCGCGATCACGTTGTTTGGCACAGCTGATGTCGATTGACGTCGCCTGCTAGGAGAGGCAGATTGCTGGCGGTCAAGGGGCGACAAAGACCGAGACGAATCCTCCCTGTTGGGAGATAGTCCAGGGCTGAGATGGGGCGACATCGAGCCCCCCGGTGACTGCCGGTAGGCACCGCTGTTGTAGGGATCGGTGACAGCTCTGGGCCTGGCACGCTGGCGACCTGTCTCAGAGTAAGCATTGGGTGCAAATAATGACTTGTGACACAAAACTTACCTCGCTCTGGGGGTGTCAAAGCATCAGTATCCATCGACGACCTGCCATCAAAGCTCCGCACTGGCGGTGGGGCGTAGTCGATGTTGATGGTAGGGGCCGCCAGCTGGGGCATGCTCTGTGCTGCTTCACCAGGCGCACTAGTCTGCTGGAGCTGAGGGAAAGCCTCAGGTGCCTGCAGACCGTACTGTTGGGGCGGAGCGCCCACAAAACCATTGCTTCCCAGGGTGAAACCGTGTTGAGCGACGTCGGCCATTTGCTGTTGAGGCAGTATCCGAGGAGAAATAGCAGGGCTGTGAGACGGGCTGCGGCCTCTGTCAGAGATGGTGAAGCTGCCGATGCCGTGGAGCTCCTGGAGTACAGCTGGATCCTGAGGGCGTTGCATGGGAGAATGGCTAGGGTCCATGTGGTCGAAGCTGTCGTTGGCGATCAGGTTCGGCGAGTGGCCGACTGACGACACGTCGGAGTATTCCGAAGGGCTGCGCCTGTGCGACTGGAACTGAGGCACGTTACTCCAGTCTTGGCCGGGAAGCAGGGCAGCCTCTACGCCGAGGGATGCGTTGCGCGAATGGCCTCTCGGGCGCTGCGCAAACTGGTGCTGGTTGAAGTTGGGGGAGTGGTGCGCTGACGGGGCTGACGTTGGCTCCTGGTTCAGAAGATGAGGTGGGGTGGGGCTGTGGTGAGGTTGCGCCGATGCCATGCTGTTGTCCGGACCGCCAAGGGCCGGGTTGAGACCCGGGTCGCCGGCGAATAGGGATTGGCCGTACTGCTGCTCTCCCGTGGTGGACGGGAAGATGGTGAAGTCGTCCTGGAAGTTGTTGGGCACGGTGTGCTGGGGCACCTGCTGCTGCTGCTGCGCGAAGGAGGAGAGGTCGTTGGTTCCCTCCAGCTGTGCTGTGAAGCTCTGAAACGACGGGTCCCCCGAGAACTGCTGGCCGTGTTGAGGGTCAAGGAAGTTGTTGCCGTTATAGGTGGAGTAGTCCGTTGTGCCGGCGGCAAAGGGCTGTGCTTGAGATTCCAAATCAATACCCAGGCCGATGTTTGAGGCTTCTGCAGGGTATGGTCGGGCGGGTGAGGGCGAGTGGCTTTGGTTTATATGAGGCTGTTGCTGATGTGCGTTAGCAGAGGGGGAGCGACCCCTTCCCTGCTGTTGGTCCATGGTGATGTGGGTGTGATATGTACTCCGGGACACGGCTCCCGGTCCACCAGGGGAACTTGAACCCCAGGGCCCTGTGGCACTGGAAAGCTTGGGGTAAAGGAGTGGATAGTAGGTTAGGTTAGGTTTGGTTTGCTTGTTGTTTCCGTCTTTAGAACAGCAGGTATCTGGCAAGGCAGTTTCCGGGTCAGCCTGCGAGACTCGGTGGCGGAGCAGCAGTATTGGGGCTGTGCTGGACGCAAGAGCTGACAACCCACCCAGGAAACGGTCCTATCAGGCCCTACCACCTCAGTATGATGAGACAGTTATTGGCTTTCAGCAGACGTAAGGGCCACCACACACACACACACACAAAAAAACAAAGCGGGAAATGCTGCTGCTGCTGTCTGCCGAACCTTGGAACACTGGGGTTGGTGCCTGGATGTCGTGCCCTGGTGATTGTGTCCTAGTGCCTGACGGCATGCGCAGCCCGAGCGGCACACAGCAATTGTCCTCTGTCTATGCGAGCCTCTTTTGTCCTGCCAGAGAACCTGGTCTCCCAAACTGTTATCAAAACTCGTAGGAGAGTACTTTTGCGATTATCAAATGTCTGCAGTCCCTCGGTGTCGGGTGCGCGCCGTCTTGCTTGGTTGGTGATGCCGCTTGTACAGCGTTGAATGGTTGCGACGGGTTCCTCTGCCCTGTTACCCTGCGATCTAATGGTCTTGGTCTGCAGTCAGAATCTCGAGCACGTCTTGCCAGCCTGATCGACTTGACATCAAAGGTGGAATGCGCCGAGTGGTGTCTTGTGGGTGGCCGTGAGGCTGGTGTCTCACGGTGGTATCCCCCCACTCGCGTAATCCAGCGACAGCGGGAAGGCTGTGCAGGACCTAGGGTAGATTGCCCGGGGCTCAGGACCATCGGATCGGGACTGACCTTCTTTTGATCTTCCAATTTTGATTCCGAAAACAATATCTCCCCCTTGTTAGCCCGTATACGATGACGCGACGCACTCGAAGCGGTTGGGAGCTGGGAGCTGGGAGCTGGGAGCTGGGAGCTCGTCCACAGCCTGGCGCGACCTTGTTCTCGAACGCCGACACGCTTCTGCCCCTCAATGTGTGTCGCGCGGGACTCGGGCAGGGACCTGCTTTCGACTGTCGGCACGAGTATTGAGGTCAAAACTCAGGACTTCAGGAGTCAAGGCTGTCTGGAGCTGGTAAGGAACGAAGAATAGACTGGATGCGCGCGACGATGCGACGACGCGACAGACGGTTGTCGGTTGGGAGGTGGGCGCTTAGATCGGGCAGGCGGGTTCCGACTTTGGCCGTGTTGGACTGGACTGGACTGGACTGACGAGACTCGAGGCCAGTGTATCGTGTCTGGAGTCGCAAGTGTATGAATGTGACGTGTCGCAAGGGCACGCCGTCTCGTAAAGGCCTGGCTATCGTGTACAGGGCAGCACTGGACGCTGGGAGAGTGTATGAAGAGTCGCGAACTGGTGGCAGGATGACAGTAACAGTGACAGTGACAGTGACAGCTGAACTGAGACCACCGAGTGGAGGAAACCCCGAGCCGGGGGGTCAGTTGCGCTGGCCTAGGACCGTTGACGGGCGGGCTGCTGGAGGCTACATGTGCTACTGTACCTACTAGGTTCCTGGTTGGGTAGGGTACTGTGCAACCCAAAACCCCTCCATTCTCCTCCGTCTCCACACCCAAGAACGCCCTGGAGATTGCTGTAGAATGGGATTCTCGTCGAGATGGTCACTTGGTTGTGATTCTTTGCACTGTCCTGCCTAACAGTCTAGTACGTAGACTCGACCACAGACTGATAGCCTTAACCTTGCGCGACACAGTGCTCAACAAGCTATGATGGAGTAGCATCAGGACCCTCAAGCAGACCGGAAACCGGAGTCGAGTTCAATGACAGCTGCAGCAACTGACTGACTGCCTGACTGACTGTTTTGATCCATACTGCAGCGCACAGAGGTGCACACACGGCCCCAGCAGCAGAGGCAATGGGAGGAGCTCCTCATCCCATATGCAGCACAGCACAGCATAGCATACATAGCACAACCCAGCACTATTCATTCACTCACTGTTTACATCTCGCTTTCGTATTCCTATCTCACCCGTAAAGAACCGGGTCACCGTACAGGGATGCTCGCAACAATGCTGACTGGGCCTCATCTCTGTCCTCCAACCGTTTCCCTCCTGGCGTAACACTGGATTGAATGGCTGCCCTGACAAGGCGATTCAGGATATGTCCAGGGTTTTATGGTGACAACAGGTGGTATCATGTCGAGTCTCGGATCGACTCGAGCCCAGACCCGTGGGCTGACTACCGTGCCTAGCCAAAAGGCGACAGGATGTCGTCCGGATAAGAAAGCTCCCGCTTCTGATGAGACAGCCCCACCGTCTGTGACTTTTGCACAGTCAGGCCCCCAGCAGTCACTAGCACCCCTCACTGCCCAGGCACCACCACCAAGACAACTCTGTCCTACTAGTACATCGGGACAGTTATCATATGTGCTGTCAAATTTCCAGCATTTTGGTACCGATCTGTCGGGCGTGATGGGAAAACTGCCTGAGGAATGGGCGCTCCGGCTCTCATGACTCAATCACATCGAGGTGTACGCACAGTCGCAGTCGCAGCTTGGGAGCCATCATCCATTCCGCCTACGGCCTGCACAGACATGCTGTTCCGAGCAAGCCCATTGGGACGCTGAACTGTCGTGCTTCACCACTCTGCCACTGCAGCCTTCGAAGACCAGGACGCGTACCATCTGGGCAACACGGGCGCGGCGCAGGCTCGAACGAGGCGGAGCAGCTCAAGCTTGACGGCTAGCTATTCGATGCCCCTTCATTCCCGCAAGCCCAGCCCTATCTGAACCGAGGCGTAATGCCGTGTCTATCAAGTCGTCTTGATCGCCAATGTCTTAGACCTGCAGGCTGGACTGCGCTGCCCTGGCTGCTAGCCCTAGATCTGGCTGGGCGCCGCTGACGCTCGCTCTGGCGTCAACAGTCGCGCCAAGTTACGTTTGCTGCCACTGCACTGCCCACCGGTAGTAGCAATTCCAAGTCTCTGTTCGCTGCCACTGTCCCCCGCGCTCGGGCTCCCATGACAGATGAACCTAATCTCGTGGCATATGCCATCAGCCCATATTGACGATTGAGGCTGTACACAATCTACCTGAACCACCTCCGTACTCGACAGGGCTGCCCTGACGTGCTCAATTCCCATGGGAAAGGGGAGCCACTGCCTTTGAAACAATCAGATGAAGGCCAGTCCAACAGCAGAACATCAACAAGGCTCGGGGAACAACCGTCGTCGATACCGGAAATCAACCACACTGACCTGTCAGCTTCATTTGAATCGTCGGACTCGCACCAATTAACGTCGGGCAACATTTGATGTGGGAGTCTGCTGGCCCCCTTCACAGTCTGCCTACACACGAAGAGACCACCCGCCCGCAGGCTTGTTTCAACCTTGCCCCCCACCCCTGATTGTTCTTGGACGGGCGATCGACAAGTGAGTCCTTCCTTGTCCAGCTGACGGCAGGGTGGCAGGGTGGACTTCACTTCTATTTTGGAAACCCTCCACATCCAGACCCTTAAGCCAAAGCATGACTTCCAACGGCGTTCGGGAAGAGCTCTCCTCGGGGAGCATACACAGTAACACTGGGCGACCTGGAAGCGATCAACCACACCTCCTGAATGATCTCATACCCCCGATCGACATTCATCCGAACCTGCCACCCACCAGCTCTGCTTACAGGATGGATTTTCCTGAGCTTATTATTTCGTCCGAGGTCTTGGTGATTAAGGGGCAGAGCAAAAGCGCCAGGGGCGCCAACAAGGAAGTCAATTGTCTCACTCGAAGCTCCAAGCATCTTAACTCCCGACTCCAGTCGCGCTGGCGTCGGACACTTATTGACAAAGGAGCGACTAGTGTAGTTGCACCACAACACAACACCGAGCAAGACAACGTCCGCTCCCGTCCACACTTTCTCGCCACCAACCTGCCAACCCACCCCCTCCCCACCTCTCGGGATTCAGATTCTGCAGGTGAGATCTATAGGGCTGATTCATGGACTTCTAGAAAGCAAACAACGGCTTCGAAGGATTTCCGCTGGCGGGCTCCTCCAGCGCTTGCCGTCCCACAGGTGTCCACCTGCCTAGCCCATCGGGACCAAAAAAACATTGGCGAATTGTAAAAGTTGCGACCAACCTGGCCTTACCCCCGCAGCCTGGTTCGGAAACTCTGGTGGTTGACCCAATGCCTCTGGGTCGGACTGACCCTGCATTCTCCGGCTTACCTCTGTCTGCTCCGGACCCGTGGTCCTTTTTGCGCGACAAGGGTACAAGACCGAGGTCATAGAGTCTTCAAGTGTCCAATTATTTCAAGGGCCATCTCCGTGCTCACGACGATGTGCAGCTTTAGAATTTAACATCCGTGGTAACTCAACTTAAATAACGCAGCACGCGCATCAGCTGACAGGTGAGACGTTCTCCTCGCCTAAGACCGGGATTTATATAAGCAAAGTACTTGGATTATATGCAGCCAGAAGTTCATTATGGCTCATGAAATCGACGACCTCCCACCCTGGAAGCATTCGTCGCCCATCAGTCTCTCGCTCGCCTGGCCGCTACCTGCTCCCAGGAGCCCACCCCCTGATGCCCGGCCCAAATGGTCGTACACGTGCGGTTGCCGAGGTGCATCACGTAAGGGGGCGTGATGTCTGCCTGCAGATCGGTCAGCCGGCCCTGTCAGCCTTGTGTGTCTCTGCGCGAGACCTACCAGCCCGGTAAAGGCAAATGCACATCTCGTGGCCCCGCTGAGGAACGGGGGCCCTGCGCTGACTGATACAGAATTTCACACCGGGTCTTTTGATGAAGTAAGTCCATTGCTTGTCTCCTTGACAGAGGTCTATAGGTCTATTTTCAGGGTATCTTTAGAGCAGAGAAGTTCCCAGGACGCCGCAGGCCCTGGCCAGTATGCAAGTTCAGAAAATAATAACGCCAAACCCAATTTGCCCTTTTTTCGCCCTCCCTGCACGTGTGTGCCGTCGCTCTTTACAAAACCTCCTCCCTCTCCCAACCCTCGGCCTTCGTCATTGGAATAAGCTTGTGGCCGTCCCTGTACGTGCTGACAAAGGGGTTCGGATCCTCTGTCTGGTTCAAGTTGCCAAGGGTGTGGTTGACTCCGCGGTGGGTCGCTTCGTCTGCGCGAATGTACAAGATCAGGTCCCGCATCGTCCGCTTGCCCTCCGGCATGTTCCAATATGTCACGGCAATGTCGGGGACCTTGAAGTTCGGATCTGTCCACTTCGGCAGGTACCCGGCCTCGAGCTCGTGAATGCAGCGCGTGTAGGTGTGCACCGCCTCCTCTTCGAGATAACCGACGAATCTGTGGCAGATTTTGGGCGAGATCAGGTAACTGAGGAACATGGCGTTGAAGTAGACTCCCTGAGCCCCCAAGATGAGGAACTTCATGAACCAGCCAGGTTCACACATCTTCATGAACGTCTAAAAGGCAATATGGTCAGCGTCCTACCTTTTGCCTGTCAAAAGGATGGAAGGTGCGAGGGCAGAAAGGACATACCAGGAGATGCATTCTCTCGTTGTATGACTCCTCAAGGAGCGTCTCGATCCAGCCATTGTCGCGCTTCAGGCGCCGGATAGAATGGAGATGCCGGAGCATACCGGCGATCATACCAGGTACGCCAGCAATGGACTCGAGGAAGATGAAACGGACGAGCCATTGTGCCTCGGTGAGCGGCTTCTCGGCCACCACCGCCGTGGTTGGGCTCTTCTTATCCGTCTTCTGATCTTTGCTCAAGCCATTTACCGCGTCCATTCCCCAGCGGCATAATCGCATCAAACGCCAGGCGAATCGATCCCCTAGCGTCACGGGCGCGCGGTGGCCTGGCTCAACCGCCAGCATTGCGGCCTCTGTGGAGCCATGGTGAGGCCAAGCCGGAGGCGTCGTCCTGATGTTCTCGGTCTCCTTGGCGGGGAAGAAGTCGCGAAGGTGGTTTGCCGGTGTTGATGAGAAACATCGGTGCTGGCTGGGGGTTGAGGCGGTGGTTGCGGCCAGCCGCAGGCCGACCACTGAGGAAGAAGAGCTGGAGGATATGTAGGTCTGGAGCAGGGGAGTCACGGCCCGGCTGAGCTGGGTCGCCTGTTTAGGAGAGCATATCTTGGTGTTGACCCGTGGGGCGAACATTGAAGTTGGTGCTTTGTAGGTAAGAGTAGAGATATGTTTTCAATATGGATATAATGATGACTTATCAAGTCTTCTTTGGGTTAAACTACGTAGAATGATAGGTCCTGAGGCAAACCTCGCCTTGGTCTAAGCCGGGCTTTATACGGAAGTGAGCCAGGTGCAAGTGAATGTCTGAGGCCGTTGCCGGCTAAGGGAAGCCCGCTCATAGCCTACCAGCAGGGAAAGACCGGAAACGAAGATGACGCTGAAGGAATAGCAGCATGAACCAAAAAAGAAACAAGGACGCCATGACCACGTATCCAGGCCGGCTTCACCCAGCAACAAAGGGGACGAGTCAACGGCGGCCCGTAGTAAGCAACAGCCCGCCCGACCCAAAAGCGTCACATTCCCAGCCTGTCAGTAAGCAAAGTTAGTCGGCGTCCACAGGGTCGCCCCAATCCGCTGGAGCCCGAGGGAGGCTCAGGACCACCGAACACCAGTAGCAAATCCCGATTCGGTGGAGCATGAGAGAAGTCTGAGATGAGTTTTTGACAATACGATGGGTTTTCGTGGTCAGCTGGCTGCGGTTTTTGTCAGCCTGGGCGGAATAGGAGCCTGGAAATTCTCTGGCTTAGGGGGCCAGGCTCGGAAGTAACCGGGGACTGCGAGCGGCTGAGTTGCCGCTGCATTGTCGTCGGGATCTGGCCAATCGAATAACATCGACTTCTCTGCTGCAGACCCACCTTCAACCTCGCTCCCCGACGCCTCCGCCAGCTGGCCCCGTCCAAGGCGTTTGAAGAATTCAGTAATCCCGAAGTGAGGACCATTCACGGAGATTCATTACCGGATGACTACGATTGCAGGCCCATCTTTACAGTCGACCTGAAAACTAGTAACGTCCACAGTCGTAATAGAACCTCGATTGCGGTGGCCAGGTCGGGCTGCGGTTATTCTTGACAATGCATCTGCGTTCCTCTTGAAGATATAAGTAATACTAGAGATTACCTGGATATGAGGAGCCATTATGTGCGAGAGCCAGCTCAATCGTCTATAAGTCCAATAGCATCTAAGGAAGATCAGGAAGATGAAGAAAGCAGAGCTCCCTACGGCAGCCTCAGCCCAGGGCGGGTCGAGATACCATACGGTGTTGAAGGCATTGTTGAGCAATTAAAATCAAGACAAATTCTCTCATTCTCGGGAATGCAATGGATATCACGGGCGGCGTGGCTGTTCCGTCGTGGCACGGAAGTTTGCGCTCTTGCTCCGCCGGCCCCGATAGAGAACTTCCACTTCGGGATATGGGGGAGACTTGGCTAGGTATCTGCTACAAGAACGGACTGGACTACCTCAAAAGGCTCACGCTCTCTTTCAGTGACAATTTTTCACAGACGTTCTCCTATGAAATAACCTCACCTGGAAACCCCCCCCCCCCCCAAGCCGGCTTCGTCAAGGGCGACCTGGGCTCAACCAATCGTGCTATTCAAACGAAGCGATTTAGCACCGCCTGTTTGTGTCCAACATCCACCAGCGACGCCACACTGACGGGTCCAGTCGAGCTCTGTACCATTGGAAACGACCACGAAGCAACCAACTGCCCTACTGTCCTATATCGTGTCTTTCCATTGCCATGGAATGGAGTTTCGCTGATCATGGTGTGTGAGGTGCATGTCCACCTATTTTCGTATCTGACTAAGGCACAGATACAGTAATCAGTATTTAGCATGCGAGGTGTTGGGCTGCAGCAGTAAGTGGAAGACCAGAGCCAGTGAAACACTAGTTGATTGAACAGCTTTGCTAGTAGATGACGTGGTCTCGAGAGGCTGGGATGGCAAAGACAGTGGGAGCAAAATGTTCGGTTCTCGAAACGACACACACTTCTTGGAAGGAGACGACAAATCCAGCGCCGAATAGCAAAAAGTCCACGAGGCTCATGGGCCGGTAGGAAGATAAGTTCGAGAGCATTGGGTGTCGACGCTTGCTTTTCTCGTGATTATTGACGGCGATCTGAGGGCAGCATGAAATTATGCCACAGTCCATGACGTCTGGAGAGTCGTCAGTAACGCGCTTGTCGCCGCTCACCCTTCATGCCATATGATGGCAAGCATCTACTGGGAGTGAGAACAGCTGGAATTCCATGTCCAAAGGCACTCAAAATATTTATGTACAAGACATAAGTAGCCAAGTAGATGCAGCGAAGATGAGATCTAGATTGGGGTTGTGGCTAGAAATGACCGGCTCTCCTTTCAGGGGCCTAAGACAAGGAGCCCGCCCGTGCTTATGTAAACAGGCATCGACATTCCCCGCCAAAAACCTACCCCTCCAAACCCTTGCTTCCTGCGCCTAAATCGGTCAGTCATTTTTTCTGGCTTGTGCCCAAACGGAACCACAATACCAACGCAACCGAGCAGTGAGACTGTCCCTGTTGACTCCAAAGAGTAGAGGCCCCGCGATCTCTCAGGACACAACGATCCACTACTCCGATAGCCTTCAAATCGCCCCTATCAACCTTCGCACATTCGAGCTACCCTCAACATGGCTGGAAAGTGGGGTACGTAAGACTCATCCTCGTGTTGGGCACAGTTCCCTGGGGGTTGCCAGTCAGCTTGAAGCCTTCCCGCCAGCGCTCCTGGAGACTTGTCCTTTGGAAGTCCATAGTGAACAGCCCCGGGGAACATTTCTCATGTGCCGTCTGCTCCTGCACCAAATCGAACTGACAGCGTCTTTTGTTGGCAGATGACGAAGAGGGCTCCGATGCCTCCAGCTCCCCCGAAGAGACAACCAAGGCTGGCGCCGCCAGCCGACGCAAGTTCGACGATGAGGAAGACGATGACGATGTAGGCATCTCGCCGCCCAGCTCAACTACTTTGTCGAGCGCCCAGCTAATAAGCCCAACCACAGGTCCTAGACTCATGGGACGCGGCCGAGGACTCGGAGGTTGAGCGCGAGAAGGCAAAGAAGGCCGAGGAGGCGAAGGCCAAGGCTGAGGCCGAAGCGAAAGCAAGCAAGAAGTCTAAGACACAGCGCCTGCAGGAGAAGATCGCAGAGCGTCAGAAGCAGAAGGAGGAGGATTCAGACTACGAGTCTGACGAGTCTGAGGCCACCAAGAGGGCCCGCCTTGCTCAAGCTCAAAAGGAGGCCGATCTTAAGCATGCCGAGGACCTCTTCGGCGATGTCGGCGGTGTTCCTTCCGGCCGTAAGGCAGTCATCAAGGGGTCCACCGTGCCTGATCCCAAGGACCCCAACCATTTGATCGACCTGTCCACCGTGGCTCTCTTCGACCCCAAGACGAAGGCCAACTTCGAACAGCTCCGCGAGGTGATGGGCCCGATTATCTCCAGCAACGCCAAAAAGGCCCACTACACGCTGTTCCTCGTTGAGTTCGCCAAGCAGCTGTCCAAGGATCTGCCCAGTGACCAGATCAAGAAGGTTGCTAGCGCTTTGACGACCCTCAGCAACGAGAAGCTCAAGGAGGAGAAGGCACAGGAGAAGGGCGGCAAGAAGTCCAAGGCGGCCAAGTCGAAGACCACCCTGGCTATGTCCCGACCTACCACTACAGACACCACTGCTTACGACGATAATGAGTTCGGTGATGATGACTTCATGTGAGGCACAGAAGCTGAACAGATTTTGTCGCCGGCCTAGCACAGGCACAGGGTTACTGTTTGACTAGGTACATCCAGGTGGACGTCAGGTAAACGGCTCCGCCCATCAAGCCATCACTGCTCCCGAGCAGTAGCAGCTTCAACGCAAGAACATTGGCCAAGTCAGGCAGTGGACGTCGAGCCCCCGGTTCTGTCAACAGACGACAATGGCGTCGAGACGTGGGGTTTGAGGTGTTGTGGGTGGCACTTGGTGCAGCAGGCTCAGGCAGAAGCCGAAGGGGAGATTCTCACAGACTGGGCATGAGAGCGGCATATGTCGCAGGCGCTTATTGGACAACAGAATACTTAATACAAGATTGCGGCTCCTCCAGCGTACCTTCATAGCAGTGACCCGTCTCAACCGCTGCCATCCACTTCGGGCAGCCAAATCACAACTTACTATCTGACTTCTTCCCAGTCTTGATGTTCTTAGAGTGCCCGGTCTTCAAGAAGCCGGGATACTGCATGCCCTCGTCGAGACCAACAGCCATTGCACCGGGGCTCCTCCACGATGCGCCGTCGACAACGAGGACGTGACCGTTAACGTAGTTGGCAGCGTCACTGAACAGCCACACCGTGGCATCCGCAATATCGCGAACGGTGCCCCACCTCCCACTCGGGATAGCGGCGGTAGCTGCCTCGGTATGGGCAGCTGTGCTACTGGCAAGCCGCTCCAAGCCCTCGGTGCCGGCGATCCCGCCAGGTGAGATGACATTGGCACACACTCCCATGGGCCCGTACTCAAGAGAGACGCTTGCCATGATGCTGTCTACTCCGGCCTTTGCGGCGCTGACGTGGGATTGGAGAGGAAGGCCGGTGTAGTGGAAGGTGGCGGACACGGCCAGGATCCGTCCTCCAGTCCCGAGCTGGCCGGCGGGAGGTGGGTTTGGGTTCCGTGCGGCCGATTCGACCAGGTAGGGCGCTGTGGCCTTGACGGTGTTGAACGTGCCGATTGTGTCGATCTCAATAACGGACCTGAAGCCGTTGGGTGACAGGCCGGATATGGGAGCAACAAAGTTGCCTGCTGCGCCCGCGCTTGATCCAAATGATAGTCAGTACTCGAATGTCTACCATGACGGTATGATCACTTGTGGGGTACAGACATGACAAAGTCAATAGCACCAAGCTCCTTGACACAACGATCGGCAGCGGCCCTCAGGCTGTCGAACTGTTAATCACGGTCAGTGTGTGTACGGACGGGTGGCAGTCGCGGTGATGGTGACGATGACATACATTCCTCACGTCAACTCCACCAATACCGATGACCTTGGCGCCATTGCGGACAGCCGCTATCTCTTTGGCACCGGCTTCTGTCTTCTCGACATTGCGCCCGAGAATACAAGCGTTTGCGCCTAGGTACACGAGAGCCTTGGTCTGTACCTTGCAGATGGTACCTGCGCCTCCTGTCACGAAGACGACCCTGCTGTCTGGATGAAACGGCCATGTCAGATTCCGGAGCATCCGAGGTGGCCTCGAGTGAGTATACTTACTGAATATTCCCTCTTTGTAAATGCTGCTCAGAAAATCGGAGCGGTTGACGGCCATGATGTCTGATATGTAGAGGCCGATTCACAGTCAACGCCAGCCAGAGATCCAGGTATTCAGGGGGTCGAGGAAGGCCGTGTAGAATGGGGCTCTCGTCTTTTCAATCTCTTGGTCACACGACACTGCGAGGAGGAAGACAAGACTGCCGACGAAGAAATACGCGCAAGATTCGTAGATGGCAACCCAGGTAAAGCTATGCATTGTTTCTCTGTCGTTTAAACCGCCAGCCTGGGGGCGGTCCGCACGGCCACAACGATCCCCGGCCTGGATCTGCTTCCGAAGGTTAGAGTGGAGAAAACGAGCGGGCCTCGGGGGACCTGGGCCTCGGCTCCTGCTTGATCAGAAATCGTGGGGTTCAGGCCAAAGCCAACTGAGCCATTGCAGCACAAGCAAGGGATGAATTGCCTTACCCCTCAGGCAGGACCTTCTCTCTGAGACCTCCCATGCTGGATTGGCTGGGATATGGCCGTAACAGTTCCGCGGTCTGGACCAAGCTTTCGCACTGTTGAACTCTCCCCACTCGTTGCCCCGGCAGCTGCATTGAAGACGTCTCATTCTTTTCGATTCTCATTAAACACGGCCGCTTGACACGCGCTCCGTCTGGCGTCGCGCCCATCGCGACAAGCAAAACGTCACTCCAGTCGATACAATCATTTCTAGCCCATCCTGCACCGCTGAATCCTCATCAGCACCGCTTCCAAGCTGCTCTATTTCAAGCTTGATTGCACGGTAGTGGCCAGCTGTCCAGCGCGTTTTGACTGCGCTCGCGCATTTCTGGTCGCACTTCCTGTCGCATCAAGGTTCACGACCTCGCTAGTCAGGCCAGAAGTTCAGCCTGGACACCAATTTGGAGCGTGAAGCCGACGAGATCGAGGCGCATCCGTCCATCACGATATCCTGATTAGCCTGTGCAAGCAACCACCCAAGGGCTGAAGCCCTACTATGGCCGACACCATGGGCACGCCTGCAAAGGCGTTCAAGAAAAAGAAGGCTTTCGCATTCCTTAAATCAGCTCCTAAGCCAAGTCCGAGCCTTGAGTCAAGCGGCGATTACTTCGACAACGAAGCTGGCGAGGACGATGATGGGCTCGACTTGTTCAGGCGGTCCCGAGATTTCTTCCCTGTCGTGGTGCAAGAGCAGGAGCACCGACAGGCCACACCAGAAGAGAAAGGCGAAGAGCAAGATCGGTTTTCACAAGAGAGCACCCAGTCCCTGTCTCCCCCATCGTCCAAGCGCCGTAAGCTCTCGTCGCCTGCTCGCACAGATAACTTCAGGGATACCGAAGAAGACTTATATGGGCCACCAACACCCCCGCGTCGCGTTACGAAGTCTAGCTCAGCATCTCCACGAAAACCTTGCACCAAGCAAGGAACACCGTCGCCGGCCAAAAGCAAAGGGAAGGAGAGGGTGCAACCGATGCAGAGTGATATCCTTCTTACACCCACACGGTCGAGTTCAAATCAGCCCTGCGCGAACAATGTAATTCCCCTGGACGATGACGATGCCGAGCTTGTCACTGGGCTTCCTGTGGGAACACCTGCAATCGCCACGACGGCTAGCACCAGGACAAGTAAAGATGTATCGATGCCTCGGGAAGAGGAGACGCAAAGTCCTGGTCCAATCACAATCGACGATAGCGACGACGACGTGTTTGAAAATCCAACCGATCCTGCAGATGATGATGACCCATTTGCTCATTTCATTCAGCGAGCTCGTGAGCGTGAGGCTGCCGCCAAGGCTGAGGCAGCAGCAGCAGCCTCGTCCAGAGCCGAGATCCAACCCTCGACCCCAGAAGGCGCAGCGCGGAGAAGGCGAGACCCTGTGGTCGAGGTCAAAATATTCGTCCAATCACGCATCGCAAAGTTCACTGATGTTGGACCATTCGGCGCAAAGCGAGGCATGAGCCAGAATCTAGGAGTCATTCGGAGGACATTCTTGTTGTGGCTAAGGAAGGCGGGCCATCCAGTCTCAGCAGAGGATGAAGCAAACATCTTCCTCACCTGGAAACGCCGCAAGATCTACGACGTATCCACGGGCGTCAGCCTGGGATGGAATCCGTCGGCTGCTGAGGACTCGAGCTCGTCCTCGACGCCTGGGTTCACGAAGGGAGGCGTCTTACTGGAAGCCTGGACACAAGAGGACTTTGACGAGTGGCTTGCTGAAGAGGACAAGCAAAGGATGATGAAACGGGGCGACCTGGTCGAAGACATTTCCGATGACGAGACTCTGGAGGAGCAGGCCGATAACGCAATGATCCGGATCACAATCAGGGAAAAAGATCAAGAGCCCTTCAAAATGAACGTCGACGGGGACAGTCAAATCCGCCTCTTGATTACTGCCATTCGAAGGATGAGGAAGATCCCGAACGATAGGGAGATCAAGCTGAGATACGAGGGAGAGTGGTTGGAGGGAGATATGACGGTCAAAGAGGCCGACATCGAGGATCTCTGCACGGTAGAGATGTATTTGAGATGATGCACAGGCTATGCCGCCCCGGCACATGGCAGCAGTAGCGAGAAACAGGACTTTTGGAGGGGTTTCAAGGCGATGGTGGCCGGATCTTTGTTTTGGACCAGATACCCCATTCTAGCAGGCGTTTCTTTGACGCCGCACAATCAGGCTTTGGGCACGGCAGCAAATGGTTATTGGAGGCGTCTAGTCATTCAATATGTCTCGGGAGTATCGTTGTCCGCCTCTTGGAACGAGACATGCTATCTCCAGGTATTCGAAATCCCTCTACCAAATGCAAACTTTTCGGCCATATTTTGACCCCCTAAAGGAAACGCCGGTTCGCCTTCATGCCAGGTATAATCGTGAAATCCCCACTCCCCACAAACGCTCAAAATCTCTCCTTCATGCGGGCTGAAACCGTCCTCAGACCATTGTAGACCTTGCCTGGCGGCTTTCCGAGAATCAGGCTTACGATAGACTCACGCGCAATCCTCGTATTCTTAAAGGCGCCGAGGATGTGGATCTTGGAGTCGGCGAGCACGACCCGTGTCCGCGAGGCGTTTTCTATGGCATACCTGGTCTTGCCGTCCTTGCCCGCAATACGGCCGATAGCACGGGCGAGATGGTCGCCTTGGAGGGTCTTGACGTCCTAAAACAGAGAGAGAAACATGTTAGTGTCCCTTTGTGCCTGCAGCATAAGGAATGAGGAGCAGTAAGATGGGGTGTTCGGCCTACTTTTATCTCAAAGGTCTCGATGTAGAGGTCGTCCATCCGGAGCAGGGCAATGGCGTCGTCAACGTCGAAGCCCAGCGCAAAGGCGCGCACGAAATCGGCGCCCTTCTGGATGGCACCGTTGTCGGTGGTGGCCTTGGAGGTGCGCAGCTCGACGGCCTTGCTCTTCATGTTCATGCGGCACTGCAGCTTGAGGTGCTCGACCAGCGGCGGGTAGATCTTGGGCCACGAGGCCTTGAGCGGCGTCATGCGGTGCGGTGGGATGGGGACCTTGCGGTGCTCGACGCGCACCGCCTCGCCCCTCGCCGAGGACGGGGCGAAGCGCGGCCGGCCCTCCTCGTCCACGGCGTCGTCGAGCTGCATGTCCGTCTCGGGTTGCTGGGGCGCCTCTCCTCCCTCCGCGTCTTCTGGTGCCGGGGCGGCATCAGGGGCGTCGATGAGGATGTCGTCGTCTTGGGAATCGGCTGGGAGTGGGATGTTGGCTGCCGGCTCCTCGGGGGCAGCCTTGAGGGCTGTTGGCGCAGGCATGATGACAATGGGTACGCAGGCTATCGGGAGGAGGTTGTCCGCTATGCTGACAAGGCCGAGGTCTTACAGCGATTTGGGTCCGGATTGAGGGTAGTGGATGTGCGATTTGGTGCCACAGGTGATCTACAATTACTGCTGTGCTTGAATATTTGCCTGCAGAAACTGGAACGGGTGCCAATAATTGTGAATATCGGGTGTCGCAAGTCTGAAGACTGGAGGGAGGTCGGTCGATGGGGGGTAGTTCGGCGCGCAGCACCCTTGAAAAGTTTCTGGCCAGGGCGGTGGGATGCAAAAGTTGTGGTCCAGCCGGTGGGGGCTACAAGATCGACAATCAGCTCTTATCGGCATCCCAGATTCCGGGTACCTAGGTACCTAGTGTGAGCGACCCCTGCTCCCGTTGCAGCCGGGGATCCTTGGTGTCTAGCGCGTCATCGCTCCGAAGTTCTCTTCATGCGAGCTGCCTCCCGACCTCAAGGTTCTCCAGCAGAACAACATAGGCATACCAATCACACGAGACATCCCCTCAAGCTGTCGCGGCAGCATAATCTCTCATCTGGTGACTCATGGGCCTTCGACATGCGGAGTGTTTCCCTCCCTATTTGAAGAGCGCGAGCTGTTTGCACACGCAGGCGCAGTTGCGACACAAGCACTTCTCGGTCAAAAAATCCGGAGATAACCCACAATAGACCGGCCAAAAACCAAAAGTTTGTCAAACCACCAGCCAGAACAGGAGACAAACGGCGCAAACAAGTAGCGCAGTCCAATACGTCCAAAGGAAAACAAGCCTGGTTTTTTGTCAACCGGTAGACAGACCTTTTGAACTAGGCACTAAGTGGTCGCATTCACTAGCGGCACACCACTCCCAACCACCATCCGACGTCAGTGCTGCACAATCGCTGCCACCTTGACGGACGACCAGGCAACACCAGACAACGCCTACCGCTGTCAGCCAACAACCTTGATCCAATACCACTTGGTGGAATAATACACTCGCTTCTCCACCATGAACGGCTCGCACTGCCAGAAGAATGTCTAGCAGCTCGACAAAATTCGGGCGTGTCGTCTGGGAAAGCATCGCCCGAAGCTTTACTCCAAGAACGGCTCAGAGACCGTTTGCCTTCAACTTCCCATCATTCAATCCGCAGATCCGATCGATATCCCAGCACAATGTTCGACGCAACTGTTCCGGCGGGCTACTACTGCTCGCTCTCGATGCCCCGCCATCGACCCAGAACGTGCTCGCCAGCTGTGCCACGGCATCCGAGCCAGTCATGACAGGATCCACCTCCAGCCACGCCGCAGTCGCCCGAATGGCAAGGCAGGTATGGGCAAGAAGCATTCACACATCTGTCGCTGCTGGACAGATTCGGGGAAGGCGGAACAAGAGCTCAAAGGTGGGAGAGGAAGGAAAGGCAGCCAGTACACAGCAGCACCAACAACATGCGACGACACAGGGCAAGAATCACGAGACCGCGGGGAAGAGCGCCGGAGAAGGACATGACAGCCTCACAGACTCAGTCTCGAAATACCTGCATCTCCCGCATCTGCCCAAGATGCCCCATCGGCCTACCAAGGAAGAACTCCTCTCCGCGGCGAATGGATTCTGGGAGAGGCTCAAAGTCCGCTTCAAGTGGTTTTCTATACGCAGTGCGAGACCTTTCAACGCCGACGAGTGGGGTGCATTCTTGTCATGGATACTGTTTGGGCACTTTGTCTGGATTCTTGTTGGAACCACTACGTTCTGCTCGCTCCTGATTCTCTTAGTGAACACCGTCTTCGCACAAGGTCAGTTTTACGCTTAGGTTCTCTTCGCCACAGCAGCTGACAGTCGCTTATAGAAACGCTTGCTCGATGGGTTGGTGACTACCTAACCCAAGCAGCCGGGGTGACCGTCGTCTTCGAATCGGCCATTGTACCAAAGTGGGGAGATGGCGTCATCACCTTCCGGAATGTTTTTGTGTCTCGCCGCCCTGGCCAGATCAAGTCGTCCGTCTCGAAAGGCTCTCCTGCAGATGCGGCGGCGGCGGCGGCTGCAGCTCACCCCGACTCCCAGGCTAATCATGACGATGGGAACTATACCCAGTTCGATGTGACCATTAGCGAAGTGAACGTCACACTTTCTTTCGCCAAATGGTGGAACAGCAAGGGTCCGCTTCGAGACGTCGAGGTGAAGGGAGTCCGCGGCGTCGTCGACCGCACATCTGTTTTCTGGTCAGGGGAGCAGAAGGACCCTCTATCCTATCGCCACGTCTATCAACCAGGGGATTTCGAAATCGAGCACTTCAAACTCGAGGATCTCCTGGTCACGGTCCACCAACCCGGCGGCTTCCGCCCATTCTCCGTGAGCATATATAGCTGTGAGCTGCCTCAGCTACGGAAGCAATGGCTCTTCTACGACTTTCTTTCCGCATCCCATATGTCAGGATCTTTTGACGGGTCTTTATTCACGATACATCCGAAACAGATCCACGGTACCGCCGCTGGCGAAGAGAAATACGCTGCAGAGAACCTTGGAGAACCAAGTGCTTGGAAGAAGTTCAGCCGGCTCCGCATTGACGGGCTCAGAATTGACCATCTGAACCGCGGTGTCCAAGGCACCTTTGGATGGATCTACGAAGGAAATGTCGACATTGTGGCAGACGTCATGTTCCCAGCGGATCCCGACGAGAGCATTGGCAAGGTCATGAGCGATTTCTATGACAAAATGGAGGATGCGGTCACCAGCAATCGGTATCTGAGAATCTTGGACAAAGACATAGGAACAAATATCAGCTCCTACAACATCAGCAATGGACCATCGAGCCCGACCAAGGGCCATCTTTCGGAAAACACCGAGTATCACGGCGAAGAAACGTGGACCAATGCGTCAGATACAGACGAGTCATTGGATCTGACCCAAGAAGAAGTTCCTCGTTATTTGGTCATGGATCTCCGCATCCATCTCAACGACGTCCGGGCCTCAGTGCCAATGTTTCATGCCACCCCGGACATCTCGTATGTCAACCAAAACTTGGTGCGCCCCATCGTGGCCTATATCAACGCCAAGCACACATATATCCCGATCAACTGTCGCATCGTAAAACGGCACCAGGACTTCGACGGCTCCTGGACGATATTCGATTGTGGCCTGATGGACGACATGTCGGCAGAAGTGTACACCGCATTTGCCCGCGACGTCGAGAACCAGCATTCACGCGTTAAGAGGCTGAAGAAGGTCGGCTTCTGGGCTGTCAGCGTCGCGCTACAGGCATTACTTGTGGGAGTTGCGGGCGATCTTATCACCTGAAAGACGAGCTAGAGATATAGTCTCGAACTCTGTCACGTGGCAGTTGGTGACTTACGGGACCTGTCTATGACGGACAGTGATGCCCGACGCTCGTCTCCGGGACATGGATCCTGCGCTCGTCACTCGGGGCCATTTTGATTGAAACGATGGCATGCTCCCGATGGGGCTGCCTACGAGCATCTCGCTTCGACGCCTCCCCCCCCCCCCAAATGCTTCTGCGGGAGCTTCGAGGCGGCGGACTGCGCGATGTGGTGAAGAATACTGATTTGGGAACGCGATGGCCGTGACTTCAGCAACTTCTCTACTCAAACTATTTGGGATGCAATACGTGTGCATATATACAGGACAGCAGCCATGGCGTTGGAGTTGAAGAGACGGTATTTCTTCACTAGGAGTTAAAAGGATTGTTTCTGCTAGCAGTCAGGTTGTGGCATTGATTGATACCCTGACGAATTACGT
The DNA here is from genome assembly GCA_038088505.1 of Diaporthe velutina. Lineage (NCBI taxonomy): Eukaryota > Fungi > Ascomycota > Sordariomycetes > Diaporthales > Diaporthaceae > Diaporthe > Diaporthe velutina. The sequence goes on along the minus strand of JBBWSJ010000037.1, from coordinate 2,308 downwards.
ACTATCCGCGGATCAGCGTGTACACAAACGGCAATCTCTATATATACACGGGTAAATGGCAACGATGCAATGTCACTCTATTCTGAAAATACACAGCAAGGCCTGCTCATCTAATCGTTGTAGTAGCTTAGTTTCCCATGTTGACAGTTCCTACTTGAATATTTTCCCTTAGAACTATTTACCAAATGGATCGACCACAACCGCGTGCTGTGTCGGTCAATCACTTCTCGAAGCTCAAAGCTGGCTCTCCTCTACCTTCCAGTCTTTCTTGATAGAAATAGCGCCCAACTCAACATCCTTATCCACCTTCGCATCGATTTGGCTGCGGCGGCTTAGAACATCGTAGCGGACTGACTCGGGCCTCAGCCTCGGTCCGTCGTCGTCGGCCACGCCCGTGATGCAGACCTCGTCCTCCAAGAGGTTGAAACGCCGGCCGCGCTTCTGCGTCACGGCTCGGGATTTCATCGTCGGCGGGCCCAGCTTGGCGGTCCCCGTCGGCGTGTACCTCCCGCCCAGCAGGGGGCGGAGGAGGGGGATGCACGCGAGTGTGATGGCTAAGCACGGCTCGAGAGCGGACCACATGATGGGCATTAGGATCGTATAGGTGACGTCGGTCATGTCCACGTGGAGAATGGAGTAGAGTCGGATTGCGCTGATGATTGCGACACTGTGGGACGATATATAGTTAGTTCCAAGCATAGAGTATACTCTTAAAGTTCTAATTACTCACAAAAGTCCTAGGCCAAATGTAGCCATCAGCACCAACTTCTTATACAACGCCAGTTCCAAACTATAGATGTATGGCATTGGTAGTAGCAGCACGATCAAATCTGTCACAATGTTCAGCACCCCGTGGCACATCCACAAAGTGATAGAGCTGCCGCAGTGGCCATCGATTGTCTGGTCCCAATTGAATGCCAAAGGTTGACAGATGAGAAACGACCCTAATATGACTACCAACATCCTGCATGAGGCACGAACAGTCAGTTGAGCCAAGATCTTGGGCTACTTGGGGAAGGGGAGGAAATGTACGGACCAGAGGAAAATTACAACTGCGGTAATTTTAGCAGCTATAATGAAATAGCTGATTGTGAAAATCTTCGAGTACAAAGTGAGTATCGACGTTTTGGACAGTGTTAGACTTGTAGCCCAGACTATCTGCTGGGCCAGTATCATCTGCATCCAAGTTCTCGTGTCAGATCAATCTTCACAGGTTCTCCAATTTGGCCAGCTGGTGATTATGGTCGACTTTACCTGCAAAAACAACTTTGGCCCGGAATCATAGTGAAAACGCTCCTGCAGCTCTGCCACGTGGAAACCGCCTCCTGCGGCAAGAACACCTAAAGTTTTGGCGGGTTCAGCATGCATTCAGCACAAAAGAATACATGTACACCTCGGTGCAAGTGTGCTGTGTTTCGAAAGACTAAGCCAGGCGCAGTAGACCTACAAGAAATATTCAGGGCCTGGTACCCAACGACGTTGACCTGTGAAAACAGAGTCAGTCCGAGTCGGTCTCGGTATGGGAGGCCCGTGGGCTCACGCAAGCAGCAATCATGAGATAGTCACTCAAGTCGATTTTTCTGTTTGAGATTCGACGGGCTAATATACGCAGCCCAACAGCTACCATAGGTAAAATGCTGAAGATGACTGCGCATAATATCAGGGCCTTCTGATTGGAACGCTCCACGGGAAATATCATTATGTAATCTCAGAGAGATAAGCACCGCTCAAGATCAATATTGAAGCGAGAAGATAGGGGAAAACAAATAGTTAGGCGCTAAGAGAGTAGTTATGGATGGTTGACCCCAACGGCAGTCCGACAGAGCACAGTACTGTATTATAGAAAGAGATAAACGATGCGAAGCTCATTTCAAGTTATCTGATGTGATGTAGGAAAGGATATATTAGCAAGTACAACCCTCGCACCAAAATAGCTACTTTAGGTATCCCCTATAAGGGCATATAGCCGCTTAAAACTTAAAACAAATATACCATAAATATATAATTACTTACCTATATATATAAAAAATCTACTAATACTAATTAATAATTAATATATTATAAATTAATAAAGTAAAAAAGGTAACCTTATAAGGATTTCCCTAATCTAAAAATTATATCCTCCTTATTAATAAGCATTATATAGTAATAACTATTTTATTAAGCTTTCTTATATTATTAAATTCTCTAAATAAATATTATAAAAATTAAATAAATTATATAATATTTCCTATAATACCTATATATATATTTACTACTATTTAAGAGATATATATCTATTATATATAAAATCTATTAAAAAATAAAC